>WOXC01001867.1:0-341126 GCA_011680675.1 Gymnobelideus leadbeateri | reverse complement strand
TGAGTTCGGAGCCGGCCTCAGACACTTAATCCACACAAACAAAAACCTAGCCATGTAACCTTGGGCAAGTTACTTAACCCCAATTGCCCTAAAGGGGCGGCTAGGTGGCACAGTGAGTAAGAGCGCCAGCCTCGGAGTTGGGATGACCCGAGATCAGATCCAGCCTCAGAAAATGAGCACCCACACATAAATAATGACTAGCCGTGTAACCTTGAGCAAGTTACTTAACCCCAATTGCTTTTGAAAAAAAAAAAAAGAATACTAGCAGAATAGTAACATCCCAGAACTATATTAAAAAAAGATGAGATAAATATTATTAACATTTAGTTACTTACTACAGTCCTGTTGTGTAGGTAATTGCAGGCATAATCACTCCCAGTTTAAAGCTGAAGAACCTGGGGCTCAGAGAACTAAAATGACTTGCCCACAGTCACGAAGTACTGGAGGCGAGCTCTGGAACCAAGTTTTTCTTGACACCAAAGCAAGGAACTCTTTAAATTGTACTATAATGCTTCATCCAATCTCCTGTTTCAAACAGAACTACCCTCTACAAACATCCCTTATAAAATTCATTTAGCCTTTGCTTGACTATCTGATGATGGGGATAGTTTTGCTTGTTAGAAAATTGAAGACTAGGGGCAGCTAGGTGGCGCAGTGAGTAAGAGCACCGGCCTCGGAGTTGGGATGACCCGAGATCAAATCCGGCCTCAGAAAATGAGCACCCACACATACAATAATGACTAGCCGTGTAACCTTGAGCAAGTTACTTAACCCCAATTGCTTTAAAAAAAAAAAAAAAGAAAATTGAAGACTAAATATGCCTCCTTGTAATTTCTACTGTCTACTTCATGTTTTGTCTTTGGTTCTAAGAAGAACAAAGATGAACACCTTTTCCCTATGACAGTCCTTTAAATACTTTATGATAACAATTAGATCTTCTTATGTCTTCTTTGGGCAAAATGCCTTTGCTTGAACCAGTCCTCCTATGGTATGATCTTTAGTGTCTCCCTCCCAACCTTACTTAGCTTCTTTTGGACCTGATCTAGTTCACCAATGTGCTTTTATAAGATAGAGCCCCATAATGGGCAAGACACACCATATTCTGTCCAGTCAGTACAGATGACAGAAAGCATATTGTCTGGAATACCTCTTCCAGTCTGGACATGATTCTATTAATGTAGTCTAGGAGTACATGAACTTACTCCACTGCTTTGTCACATTGTTGATTCATACCGAGTGTGCAGTTCACTAATACCCCAGGTTTTTTTTTGCCCCACTAGAAATACTGTCTAGCTACATCTTGCCCATGAAGATTTTTTTTTAAAGACAATTGTAGGATTTGTGGTATAATAGAAAGATTATCCTCTAGGAATTTAGGTAGGTTGCCTCTCAAAAAGCAGAGACAGGCTGCTAGAGTAATTGTACATTTATCCTTATTAAATTCCATTTTATTAGATTTGGCCCATTTTTCTAGCTTGTCAAAATCTTTTTGGACCCTGATTCCATCATCTGACATGCCAACTATTCTTTCCAGTTTCATCTGGTATCCCTCAAGAAGACTCAGCCTCTCAGGTCCATCTAGGCCAGAAATTATGTGTAATTACCCTTTAACTCATGTCCCTATTGCATGCCTCCCACCCCCCAACACCTCACGAATAAGGTTTTTTGTCTTTTCCTTTTAGCCACTACAACTTTGAAATTTCTGAAGTGAGATGACATCTGCATACTATTGTCAGTGACAGCATTTTCTTCAAAAGAGTGAGGGAATCAAAATTTTAAAATAAACCATTCCCATATTAATGTTTAACTTGCTTTGCTGAGCTCCCAAGGGCTCTAGTCCAATTATTAACAAACGGGCCTGTCGGCAGCAATTTTGGGGGGTTGGAAATACTAGCTCATAAGGTGTTTCCTCTTTTAAACAGATGTTACAGAAGGGGAGCTTAGGGGAGGTCTAGTTAAACATGTGAATGGCAATGAGTGCACAGAGATGAGAGGCTGGGTATTACAGTTGATCACAAGTCAGGAGATCTGAATCCAAGTCCTGGTTCCACCACTAACACTGTGTAACCTTGGCCAGGTCACACCCAGTTCCTAGACCCTAGCTTCTTCTTTAATGTACTGTATCAAGAATAGCACTGGCTTTGGAGTCTGGAGCCCTAGAGAGAACATAATGCAATGGAATAGACATTCAATTTGGAGTTAGAGGATGTAGGCTCAAATCTAGGCTCTGATACTTTGTATGACCTTGGGCAAGTCACTTAAATTCTTTGAGCCTCATTTTCCTTTTTATTAAGGGGTTGGGCAAGATGATCTTTAAGGTCTCTTTTAGCTTTAAGTTTATAATCCTATGAATTATCTTTTATGGTTTCTTTTGTCACTGAAATTCAATATTCTTTTCTGTAAAATGGGAATAATCACCACCTACTTTACCATATTTTTGTGAGAATCAAATGAGATCACAGGTGAAAAGCATTTATAAAATAGGAATGTTAGGTACCACTGTCATCATTATAATTCCTATTATCTAAAAGGCATATCTGGGGACTTGGTTGGGATGGATTTTCTGGGATTTGCCATTCATTTGATCATTTATTAGTTCCTACTGTGTACATATGCAGTATTAGGTCCTAGAGATGACTTAATCTCTATCTTTAAGAAGGGCATCTAGAATAACATCCATTTGTATTCCTCTAACCCACTTATTTTTAGTTTGCATTATACTTATTTGCCTATATATCTACTTCCCCCACTAGATCATGATCTCTGAAGGTAAGGACTTGATCCTGAATTGCTATTATAAACATTTTCTAAAAAAAAAAAAACCCAAACAAACAAACAAACAAAAAACCCAACCCAAAACAAAACCCACAAAATCCCAGGAAAAAAAAACCTGCACAACAGCCACTTGTTCTCTACTTCATTGTCAACTGTAATCTACTTGGGTTCAGTCCCAGACCAAGTCAGCTAACGAAATACTATATTAAGATCATAGAATTTAGAGCTGGAAGGGGCCCTGGAACTCATCTAGTCTGGCTCCTTCATTTTAAAGATGGCAAAATTCATCTTTAAGTCCCAGAGAAATTAAGTACATATGTAAGTATAGTCAGTTCTGCAATAATGCTTATTTTGAAAATGCAAATTTGTTCCTATGTGACTGAAATATTAGGGAAAGGATTTGAGCATAACATGAATGTTGTGTTTGCTTATATGAAATTTTTGTCTGCAAGAAACAGTGAATGTATAAAATTGTACCACTTCATAATCACTCACAGGCTGCAACCCTTCTAATGCTCACTTCCCTAAACTTTAAGTCTTTTTCAAGGTAAACTGCTATATTTGTTGTGTATCTTCTGGTGCAGTAGGAGCTGTGGGTAGAGGAGGGATGGTCCACCTCTCCCCCCTTACCTACCTTCCAACATGGCCAAGATCTTGCCAGGGAGTTGCCGCCATCATGTCCACAACTTGATTTTGCTCACTCAGGCATTGTGGGAGAGGTGAGAGAGCAGCCAAGCAGCTGCCTGAGGCTGTGTACATCATCATTATTTATTGTTGTATTTATGTATTTTTAAACCATTTTACCATGCATAAAACTGTGCTACCATTCTTATTAGTTTCCTATCTTTTTTCCCCCCTCACAAACCCTGTGGTTTTTATTTTGTGATTGATTTTGTGTAGCATGGTGATTTGGGGGTATGTATGTATCACATAATAGTAGAACTGTCTGTATGTGTAGAATAAATATAAAAAGAATAAATACAAGGTAGTTTGAGAGAGGGCACTAGCAGTTAAAGAACTCAGGAAAGGTTTCATGTGTAATGCAATCCTTGAGATAAAAACAGACAGGGATTTCACAGGGCAGAGGTGAGGAGGGAGTGCCTTCTAGGTATGTGGTACAGGGGTGTAAAGGCATGGAGATGGGAGACTGAGTGTTATGAGTGACAAAGAGAGGAAGGCTTATTTGGCTACACTGCAGAACATGGGAGGAGGAGTAATGTCTAATGAGGCTAGAAAGATAGGTTGGGGGCAAAGCTGTGAAAGGCTTTTTTTTTCTTTTTGGAGGAGGAAGGTAGGGCAATTGGGGTTAAGTGACTTGCCCAAGGTCACATGGCTAGTTTTGTGTTAAGTGTCTGAGGTGGAATTTGAACTCAGGTCCTCCTGACTCCAGGGCCAGTGCTCTTATTTACTGTGACACCTAGCTGCCCCCACTGTGAAAGGCTTTAAAAGCTAAACAGAGGAGTTTATATTTTATTCCAGAAGCAACTGGGAGCTACTGGGAGAACTATTGTCAAATCTGTGCTTAAGGAAAATCACTTTGGCAACAGCATGGAATACATTCTATAGTGGGGAGATTTTTTTTTTTTGCGCTTTTTGGAGGGTGATTGTTGTTAAGTGACTTGCCCAGAGTCACACGACGTGTGTGTGTGTGTGTGTGTGTGTGTGTGTGTGTGAAGTGTCTGAGGCTGCATTTGAACTCAGGTCCTCCTGACTCCAGGGCCGGAGCTCTATTCACTGCACCACCTAGCCGCCCCTCAGAGTAGGGAGACTCTTGAAGAAGGGAGACCACTAGGAGAGGGAGTAGAAGGCCACTGCAAAAATGTGAGTGGAAGGTGATGTGGGCCTGGACTAGGATGGCAGTTGTGTGAGCAAAGAGGAGTCAGATGTAAGAGATATGACTGTAGAAGTAGCAAGATTTGGCAAGTGATAGGAAATGTGGAATGAAGGAGAGTATGGACTTGAGGATAACAATAGAGGTTACAACCCTGAGGATCTAGAAAGATAGTGATGTCTTCCTCAGAAGTAGGAAAGTCTGGAAAAGGGGTGAATGTAGAGGGGGAAGATCCTGAGTCCCATTTTGGACATTCTGAGCTTTAGATGTACAAAGGCGATCAGTGATGCAGTACTAAAGCCCAGGGAAGAGACCGAGGCTTAATGTTTATATTTGTGAACAATCAGCATGAAGACAACAATCTCATGGAAGCAGAAGTCATCATGTGAAAATAAAGAAGAGGGTAAGGACCTAAGACAGAGTCTTGGGTAACATCCATGGTTATAGGTGATGAACCAGGAAAGGAGAATGAGAAAGAACATGTAGGAAAACCAGGAGACTCTAGTCATGAAAACCCAGAAAGGAGAGAGTATCCAGAAAAAGGGAAGGGTCAATTGAGTCAAGTGAAGTAAACAGAAAGGTAAGAAAAGAACTGAAAAAAAGACCATTAGATTTGGTCATTAACAGGTCACTGGTAACTCTGAAGTGAATGGTTGCTGTCAAATTATCAGGCTGGAGCCAGGATGCAAAGGGTTGAGGCCAGGAAAGGATAAGAAGTGTGGTGGAGCCGAGACATTGAGTGAGGACACCTTGTTAAAGGAGTCTAACTAAGAAAGGGAGAAGTAGAAAGATGGCTAAAGAGGATGGCTGGGTCTAGTGAAGTATTTTTTTCTTTAAAGGATGAAGAAGAGCTGCGTATGTTGGAAGGCTGTGAGGAACTAGTAAATAAGGAGAAAATGAAGATTAAAGAGAAAGCATGCCTGAAGTTGAAATTAATTGAATGTTGTAAAACAAAGGTCCAGACAGCTAGAAGGTGTCTATACTCAATGCTTCCTGTCTCCTTACTGTCCTTTCCAGTTCCCATATTTATCTAAAACAAGAACTGTTCGCCTCAGGAAAGAGGAAGTTCCTTATTTATGGAGGTGTTCATGCAGAATGGTGAGATCTAACATGTTAAATTCCATGTTCCAAAATTCTATGTTCTAAATTTCCTTCCAGCTTTGTTTTAGAGGGTTAAATTTACTGTTTTCCCTAAAAACAATTTAGTTGTAACACACACAATTAAATACAGATAAAAGATATCCCTACCTAAGCTAAATGAGTCAGGGAAGTTTAAGCTTAAAGTAAATGTATATTTATAACACTAGTTAGCCATTCAATATGAACATTATTTCTAATCAAATATGTGCCTGCATTATATATGTATGCATATATATATGTATACACACACATATATATATACATATATAAATATCTATTCTGGAAATATTTTAAAAGAAGCAGCCCCCACCCCAACCATATTTCTGGCAGTTCAGGTTTAAAAGGTCAGATTTAAACTATCACCATGTTTCAAAATGCAATCTGTGCAATGCAGCATAATGAAATGGTTCAGTAAAGGTGCTAGTGGAAATTCTTTTAATTAGGTCCAAGCCTTTTCAGTTGTCAACATGAATAAACCAAGAAGCATCCTCTTGCAAACACAACAGGAAAAAATAAAAATGGAATCTACCTTTGAAAAAAATGGAAATGTCTGAAAAACAGAATATATCTTAAAAAAAAAAATCACCACTTCCCTCAAATAAGCTTCCAAGACCAAAATGGACAACCAAAAAAAAAAAGTCCTAATTAACTAGGGCATGAAAATTATTTCAAACTAATCACAACCAAAAATATGAAACAAAAAATAAATGGCTTCCGTCATATACAAAAATAATTTATACATTCACATCTGTCAAATGAGGACTTTGGATTAGATGGTCTCTAAGGTTTCTTTTAGCTCCAATGTTCTAAAGCCTTTTCCAGCTCTCACAGTCTTTTATCCTATGACATATTCAACACAACAGATCAATAACTGATTCCTTGAGATATATGACATGTCCCCAATAGCTCTGGCTACTTATCAAATGATATGTATAAAAAATCCACCAAAACATGTTTTTTGACCTCAGACCACAGCATATTTTAAACTCGTATAAACCAAACTAAGCAATTTGTACTTCAAATGTTTATCCATTAGTCTTTCAACTGATAGCAGCTGTAATTCCCAGAATTTAAAGGAAAAAAAAACCCAAAACAAATGAACAAAACAAAAACTTAAAAAAATTACATGACTAGTATGACAGGTCTTTTATTATTTTCTCAAATAAACAAACAAAAAACCCCAAGCCCATAAACTTTCAAACCATGAACCATAAATGTGATATGACAAGATATTATGGCACTGTAGAAAGACACAGGACTTAAGAGTCAATCAGGGACCTAGGATCAAGTTCTGACTTTGCAAGTGACTTATTTCATATCCTTGGACCAATCACATCATTACTCCAGGCCCCAGTTTTCTCATTTCTAAAACAAAAGAGTTAAGACTAAGGTCCAATGTCTTTCTTCTAGGCCTAACACTTTACATTTTAAGGTTCCTTCCAACTGTAACACTTTATTTATTTACTTATTTTAATATTCTATGCTATGAGATCACTTTCAGCTTTCACATAAAATGTTAACAGCTAGTCTGTGTTAAAATTCTGTGTCCTAATGTTCCTGCCCAGCTCTAACATTTTATGTTCTAAGGATCCTTCTAACTCTTAATACTTGATGTCATAAGGTCCCTTATGGTTGTAACATTTTATTTTCTACCATCTTCTATTTTTAAGGTCCCTTACAGCTCTGATTCTAGGTTCTATATGGTTTAAGTTTTTACATCACTTCCATCACTTTCTTCCATAAGTCTAAGTCAGAGTTAGAAGCCAAAAACTCTGCCTTGACTTGTGTAGACAAGTGACTATTTTTATACAGAAAGAAAGGTCAGAAGGAAAAATGGTTGTCCAATTAGCATTTTCTAGTGCATCAATAATCTAAATGTCATCAAAATAAATGTCATTCATTATGGCTGGACTTCAGTGGATTTATTTTAGCCACTGAAAAGCAGTGTGTATTCAGGAATTAATAAAGTGTATGGTGATTCCCCAGATAAAAGTGGAATTTGTTTCAACAATAATTCTGGTAAGAAGAAGAAAGATATCCATTGGCAATAATGTCGCTAGGCTAGACCCATGGTGGATCACATAAACAGAGCCACAAAGAACAAGTACAAGGGAGGGAGGGGCATATATGCTCCTGGGAGGGTGGGGGTGGGAAGTGGGAAATATGTATAATAGATCTGCTTCACAGTGTCCCTGCTGTGATCAACACAACTTGATCCACTTACAGTTCCCAACACATGATGCATGAGAGAACTGACAGAAATTCAATTCTTGCAATGAAATGCATCTGCTCTCAGGTGGTAACAGCCAAGAATTAAGCAGTTTCAAGGAAAGGGAAAGACCCGGAGGAGCACCCTTCATTATCTGGATAACCAAAGGAAAAGAAATAAGGAGGATTGCAAATGGGAGAGCACCATCGCAGCAGCAGCTCCAAGCATTAATTACCCCAAGAAAAACGATCCCAGTTAAATCTTTGTTACGACAAATATTAAACCCAGCTGTGTTTATGTAGTAGTTGTGAAAAAAAGGAGAACGCAGAAAACCGTGTACAATATCTGCAAGCGATGCCAGCTAATTGAATTCACTGGCAGGACTTCCTCTGCTGTGCGCCAAACATCCTCCCAGATAATATGGAGCTTTTAAACAGACCTGCAGAAATTGAATCAAGAAATTTTAACCAATAAAAAACAGCTCTTTGCTGGTATAAAAGTGAAGGAAAAGTCAATAATGAAAAGGAAGGAAGTGTCTTAAACATTTATGGCATTCCAAAGCTTGAAGTTTGGGAGTTTATTGGTGAGGGACCCTCTGATGTTCTACAGTACTCCTGCTTGGACTTCTTTAATGAAGTCTCATAAAGTCTAATAAAATACTCAATTGTTGACAAACCATGCACACAGCCAAGACCCCAGTTTCACTTCATTGGGATGTGCCTTATCCTAACTATGGAATGAACAAGTTAGAGTCTTTTGGTGTTGTGGGCTGGAAATCAAGAGGCAGGCAAATTTTCCAGGAAGGTAAGAGTGACCTACTCAAAGTTCATGTCACAATTCACTTCAATTCCATTTAGACATTTATTCAGTGTCACCAAAGGAGAACATTCTGTCTGGCATTAAGGGAGATAAAAAGACAATGGGTTATTTATTTTTTCTAAGGAAGGGCATTATTATTGTTATTAACACCACTACTATTTCTGACTGCTCACATCTCCATAGCTCATTACTGTTTACAAAGCTCTTTTCCCAGCTCCCCCTTAGGTAGGCACGATATATATATTTTCCCTGTTTTAGAGAGGAAGAAACAGAAACTTATATGTGCTTGTTCTTTGTGGCTCTGTTTATGTGATCTGCCATGGGTCTAGCCTAGCGACATTATTGCCAATGGATATCTTTCTTCTTCTTACCAGAATTATTGTTGAAACAAATTCCACTTTTATCTGGGGAATCACCATACACTTTATTAATTCCTGAATACACACTGCTTTTCAGTGGCTAAAATAAATCCATTGAAGCCCAGCCATAATAATAATTAAGAAATTATGGAATGTTAAAACTAAAGGAAACCATGGAAATAACCTTGCCTGGTTCAATGAGATGGACACTTAGACCCAGGGAGGATAAATGGTTTGTGGAAAAGTCAGGCAGCTAATACAAACCAGAGTTGGAAATTGAACTCAAGTTTCTTGACTCCAAAACCACTGTTCTTTCCTCTAGGTAATATGTCATATTACCTAGTCAAATCACTTATCCCAGGTTACATAGTGAGGAAGTGGCAAAACTGGAATGTGATCCAGCAATTCCAATATGCTTTCAGAAAGTAGATTCAATTCACTTCAACAAATGGACTTAATATGTCCTCGGTTCTAGGGATACAAAAAATGAAAAACAACGCCTTCTTCTTAAGAGGCTTGATCTAGTAGGAAGAATAATATAGATAAATCACTCTATTTATATCTAAGATACGGCATAATAAAGGGCAAAGGAGAGTGGTACAGGCAAAAGGTCTAGGAAAATTTGGGGAAGGAAATACTGGGGAAATGAAGGGTTTCATGGATGAGATAGAACCAGAAATGAATCCAAGGAGAATGATTTTGGAAGGTAAGGGGACTCTTCTGGCAAAGGGGATAGATAGCCTAAATGATAGCACAGAAATGAAAAAAGACTGGACAATCCTGGAAAATAGCTATTAGCAGCCCAGGTCTAGAGCTGAAAGGGACCTTAAAGACCAAGGAGACTAATTTGCTAATTTTGCAGATAAGGGTGACTAGCCAAGGTCATTCAGGTTGATTAGAATGCAAAATGCATCCGGGGGCACAGAGTCAAAAAAAAAGGTTATAAAAGGATGCTAGATATAGATTATGGAGGGTCTTAAATGCCATCTTCAGGAATTTGTATTTTATCCTGGAAGCAATAGGGAGACACTAAAGGTTTTTAGGCAGAAGAGTGACATGGTCTTCTCTTATCTCTGGGCTACCCAAAACCAATTCGGGAAGGGAAGAGAGTGAGAATAGGGACATATTCCTTTTTTTTTTTTGCTACCCCTCCCCCCTGCCATGTTATTAAAACCTGTTTTGAATGGCCTAGTGGCACCCCAGTGGTAGCATCCTTTCCTTCTTCCCTTCTTTCCCTTGCCTCTTCCCAAGCTGTTGAGTACCCTTCCAGGATTGCTGGGCTGTGGAGAGATCTGCCACCATGAGGGCTTAATAAATGCTTAAAATTCAGTCCTTTCAGTCATTCATGATCAGATTTCTCAATTAGAAAGATATTTTTAGCAGTTGTATATAAGGTAGATAGGTGAGGGTGGATATTGGAGATTCTAAAGCAGGGGTTCTTAACCTTTTTGTGTCACAGATTCCTAAAAAAAGAGTTCACAGACTTCAGGTTAAGAACCACTGCTCTAACAATTTTTTTTTTTTTGGTATTTGTTTTTTGCTTTTTGGAGGGCAATTGGGGTTAAATGACTTGCCCAAGGTCACCAAATGGTTTTCTTAAGCTGTGGTAACAACAAAATATGTGATAAGTAAGGTGCCCCTTTTCCATGGGCCGATGGGTTGATTGGACATATTCATCTTTTACAGGGTTTCTAGTTGACCTTTTAGGTCTTATTATATTCCTTACATAGCCATCCCGCTTATTCCTGGAGACTTCCAATGATGAGAATCTTATAAGTTCCCACAGTCCATTTCATGTGACAGATTTAATTTGGGGGAAGTTTAGTGTATTGAAGAGACCTCTTGACATTAGAATCTCAAGTGTTCTGCTCATGATGACTACTACTAGTACTACTACTACTACTACTACTACTACTACTACTACCATCACTACCACCACCACCACTACCACCACCACCACCACCACCACTACCACCACCACCACCACCACCACTACCACCACCAAATTTATGAATATACCAAGACTATGACTATCACCATTGTCCCTACCACCACCACTACCACCACCACAATTACCTCCATCATTGCCATCATGGAATGTTTTGAGCAAGTTACCTGACCTCTTTAGGCCTTAGTTTACTGTTTTGAAAAATGAATGGGTTGGACTACATGATTTCTAAAGTCCCTAAGAGCTTTACATTTTATGAATTGTTAAGTACTTCCTTATAGCTAATTGAATTTAACCTCTTTGTAACTTCCGCCCATTCATCCTTGGTCTCCATCTCTCACTCCTAATTCCTTCTGGGAGGATGTCGAGACACTCATATCTCCATGATGTGCTGAGAACACCAGCTATCTCCACTCAAAAACAGACAACCCTCATCTTTTCAACCCTTTTTCAAAGTCAGTGTGGCAGAGCAGAAGCTCCTCTGCATTTAGAATCAGAAGACTTAGGTCTTAGTTCTGCTACTTATTACCCTTGAGCAAATAATTTTCACCAATCTGAGCCTCATCTGAAAATGAGCTTGATTAAATAATCTCTAATTTCCCTCTCAACTTTAAATCCCAAGGCTCCGTTTTTCTATAGTTAGAGTACACACTAGCAGATATATCACTGACCACTGTCTAATGTTGTTTCTCTTCCTCCCATCACAATTTCAGTACAAACCTCATTCTGAATGTGCTTCAAAAACCCACACAGCAGAAATCTATAGCTATAGATATAGACAGACAGAGCAAACATTTATTAAGAGCTTAAGATTTTTCAGGCACTGTGGTTTCTCAAAATATCAGAATTTAAAAAGATCTCAGAATCCATGTAGTCCAACCTATGCCTGAAAAAGGGACCCTCTACAATCCAGCTGACATAAAGTTATCTATCTTTTGGTTAAGTGAGGAGGAATACATTATCTTCTGATGCAGTTCATCCCACTTCTGGATAACTTTAAGTGGAAAACTGGATAACTTTACATAAATCTTAAGATTTGCCCCTCTGCAAAATCTACCCACTGCACCTCATTTCTCTTCCCCAAGATAATCCTTCAAATAACAAAAGAAATTATAATGTTACATGGGATGAACTCAAAGCCCTTCAGCAGTCTGGTTGCTCTCCTCTGGATATTCTCCAGTTTATCTCAGTTGGCAAAAAATAAGGACATTTCAACATTTTTGCCAAAGCATCACCAAGTTGCTCATGACCATTCTCCCAAAGGAACATAATAGACAACAATGGTTCAAGGCCCAAAAAGATACAAAAAACACTATTCACCAAATGATGAAAAGGGATGATACACTCTCCACATTGGTAAGTACTAAGAGGTCATTTATTCTGTTCCCCACCTGAATAAGAATCCAATCTCTGGATGAAAAAAAGCACTTATTAATCGTTATACTATGTGCAAAGCACTGTGCTAACCAATGGTCATCCATTTATGCCTGAATGCTTCTAGTGAAAAGGAGACAACTACCTTGCAAGGCAGCATTTTTCCTCTCTCGATAGCTTTATTTTGCTATATAATCTTGGATATAACACTTCACCTTATAGGAAGGCAAAAAAGGAAATAAAGGTCTAAAGGAAAGAATGCTGACTTGGAGTTAGAGCACTTGGTTTTGTGTCCCACCTTTCATGCTTGCTACCTGTGTGACCTTTGAAAAGTCACTCACTTTCTAAGCCTCAGTTCTTTCATATGTAAAATGAGGAAGCTAGACAAGAAGATACAGTCTTTAATGTGGAAAGGTGTTTATTGCAATTGTACATGTATAACCTATATCAGATTTCTTGCTTTCTTGGGGAGGGGAGGGAGAAAAAAAAATTGGAACTCAAAATCTTATAAAAGTAAATGTTGAAAACTACCTTTACAGGGGCAGCTAGGTGGCGCAGTGAGTAAGAGTGCTGGCCCTGGAGTTGGGATGACCCGGGATCAGTTCCAGCCTCAGTACTTAGCACCCACAAATAACTAGCTGTATAACCTTGAGCAAGTTACTTAACCCCAATTGCTTTAAAAAAACAAAACCAAAAGCCTACCTTTACATATAATTGGAAAACATAAATTACTATTAAGTGCAAAAAAAAAAAAAAAAAGAGGAATAGAAGGAGTGGAGTCAGAACCCCAAAATTAGGCTCTCATCCAGTGTCTACTATTATTTGTTACCTGTGGAAATTAAGCTGATTAAAGAAAAAAGGTTATATGATTATGATTTTGAACCCATGAGAGTTGATGAACTCATCCCGTGAGATAGAGTAGATGTAGAAAAGAGCACAGGACAGAGCTTTTGGTGATACTGAGGGAAATTATTATACTATTATGTTAATAACCAATTATTAAATTGGAATCCAGGATTTTCTCTCAATTTCCTCATTAAGGCCCAGCTCTTGTTAAAGTCAGCCTCTGAAGGACATGACTGTTTGAGAAGATTATCCCTAGCCCTCAAGGAAGATGCTCTTAAATCTTGGGCAGGACCCCACCCAATCAGACCTAAGTTTGGGTGAGTCCTTTCCCTGGAAAAAAGAACCCCTGTTCTTGTACCCCTACCTTAGAATTTTAAATGACCCAGCTTACGAAGGAAAAAAATCAACCGTAGTGGTCTGAATGGAGATGGATCCCCCTGTTAAGATTGCTGAAGGCAGCTGTCTCATGATCAAGCCAAATTCTCAGCAGGATGAGCTGAAAACTTCCAGCCTACCTCCTTATTAATGTCTACCAATCAGGATTGATTTTCACTTGTCAGGGGCATTCTCTTTCAGAAAAATATTTAAGGTTTTCAGGATTTCCATTGGGGGTCTTTGATTACCAGGAGAAACCACTGACCATCAATTTATTCATTGCTGGCTAGCCTAATTAATAAATTATTAATTACTCAGGAAAAAAGAAAAAAGATATAGTCTAGACCAGTGGTATCAAACTCAAATAGAAATACAGATCATTAAAGGATCCCTGAGGGTCATATATTGACTTTGAAAACCACATATTAACATTATCTATGTTCTAGTGTGTTTTATTTATTTCAATTACATTTTAATCTGCTTGGACGTGTACTGGACAGTATTGCAGGCCATATGTTTGATACCTCTTGTCTGGATGATAATAAAATCAGATGAATTTACTGTAGAAATATTTCAATGACCAATCCAAGGGTCAGGTTTAGAGGTTGATTGTCAGCTGGTAAGGGGTTCTTCAATGAAGCACCTCAAAAAACTCATTCTTGGCCCCATGCTGTTGAAAATACTTTTTAAAAAAATCAATGAATTCAATAAAGACATAACTGTCATGTTTGTCAAACTGAAAGGGACAGTTAACATGTTTGATAACAATCAGGAGACAAAAAGTTCTTGATAGGCTAGAATTATGGATGGGGTGAAACACGATGAAATTTGATAAGAATAAATGTAAAGTTTTCTTCTTGAGTTAAAAAAAACTTCATGAATATAGAACCACAGACATAGCTAGACAGTAACTTCTATGAAAAAGATCTGGAAGTTTTAGTAGGCTGCATGCTCAATAAGTTAATAATGTAACTTTGCAACCAAAAATACTAATGATATTCTATGAAGCATTAAAGGAGGCATACTGTCCAGAACAAGGAATATAATAGCTTGACTAACCTCTGTCATGGTCAAAATACCTCACTTTCAGGTGCATTTTAGAACAGACTGAGGTAAGCCCAGTAAAAGGCAATAAGGATGATGATAATCATGAAGAACATGCTATATTAGAAGTAGTAGGATCTTTTTCCTTTGCGAAAGTCAGCTATTTTCAAGCACATGAAAGGTTTTTGTGTGGAAAATGGATAAAATTTGTTTTGCTTGTCCCCAGACAGCTTATCTAAGAGTGATGAGTAAAAGTTACTGAGGAGCAGATTTAGGTTGGATATAAGGAAAACATCCTAATAATTACATAATATTAATATTATCCAAATAATTTTTTTTAGTGAGGTAATAAGCTTTAGTGACAGGAGATTCTGTTCTTTCATTATCTCAGAAGTTATATAGTTGAATTTCTAGCTGTGTGAGAATTCCTTCCAACCAAATAGATTATTCACTGGTATGTAGTCGTTTAATCTTTGTTATTTTTCTGATGACAGGAAACTCTTTAGCATTACACTGATGTATGGTTCTAATTGTATTGCGCTAAAATTTACCTCTTTAAATTTTCTTTTTTAAAAAAATTACTATATATTTATTTTTAACATTTAAAAAAAAACTGAGTTATTAATTCCCCCCCTCCCTTCAGGCCTTTTCCTACCCGCTGAAAAGGCAAGCAACATAATAGCAATCATATATGGGAAATCATACAAAATAAGTATTAGCCATGTTGCAAAAAAAGCAAGAAAAATTAGGCTCTGTTGACCTGGGGGTGGGGGCTGTTCCAACCTTCAGGCTTTTTCATGCTGTTGTTTTTAGAGTTAATTCTAGGGAGTCTGAAAATTTTGGGTGTTTCCAAGGTGGTATAGAGGTATAGTCACCGCTCTCCTGGTCCGTGCTCTGGTCTTTACATAGGAAGGGCCCTGCTCCCCTGTAGTTTCAAGCAATAGTGTTCCTCTCTGTCCCACAACTGTAATCAGGGCTCCTGTTTCCTTGTAACTGACCACAAAAACTCTTCTTCACCTCAGAAATGAGACCCAGAACTGTATATAGGCAATAGAACTGCCAAAGACAACCAGGTACTGTACCCAGTGGAAGCAAAGGATCCCCTGTAACCTCTTTCTGACCAACTGTCTGATTCCCTTATCATCACTGGGGTGAAAATTCTCAAAGCTGAATATAGGGTTCTTGTTCCCTTGTGACCTTGTGACACCTCTCTGCTGTGGTACTGTGGCTCAGAACTGGAGAACAGATAACAGAGCTGCTAGATGGTCCCTGTTCCTGCTCCTAGTGTTAGCATAGGAGTCCCCTGGGATATCTTTCTACCTAGATATTCAGTCTCTCTACCAATCCTGAGTACTGGGCTGGCTGCTGCCCACTGCTGCTGCCAACTACAGCCGAGTGTTACCACTTCTGCTGCTGCTCTCCACTCCTGGCCAGCTCCCACACAAGTGCCTATAGACTTTTCTATCTTCCTAAGCTGCCCTGAACTATAAAAATGACTCATTGTGTCATTTTCTTGGCTTTACTGCTCAGAATTCAGTTTGGTGCTTTTTTTATGTTGTCATAAAAGAGGTACTGCAGGAGCTGAAACAAAGTTGCCAACTTCTCACTTTAACATCTTGACGCCCTACAATTCACAATGCCCCAATATTTATACAAATACCTTCACTTAAACATTTTCAAAATAAATTATTCCCCTTTCCCCATACATAGCCATACCACTTAGAATAGGCAGGCAATAGCATCACAATGAAATACAAATAGCTTAGTTTTCATGCTGACTGGGAGGATGTTCTATGGGGCCAAGGATAGGGTGAGGAGAAGGGTAACCTGCAGCCTCACATAGCCCATAGTTCAAGTGTGTCCCTTTGATTAAATACAAACTTCAGAGAAAAAATTCCCTTAATAAAAGGCTTTGTTCTATAAAACTTGAACTCGATCAAAGGACTGCATGTAAGGACCTAGAGGGCCACATGCAGCCTTGAGTCTGTAGGTTTCCCACCCCTGGCCTAGGAGAATACAAGCTGAAATAAGTGCTTCCTAATGCCCCAGTGCACAGTAGATAGAGTACTGGGTCTGAAATCAGGAAGACTTCAGTTTAAATTTAGCCTCAGATACTGGGCAAGTCATTTACCCCCGTTTGCCTCAGTTCCCTCATCTGTAAAATGAGCTGGAGAAGGAAATGGCAAACCACTCCAGTATCTTTGCCACCAAAATGGGGTTAGGCAGAGTCAGAAATGACTAAAACAACTGAACAACAACAGTTCCCCAAGAACCTTAGTGTTAACTTCACATCTGGCTCATGGATACCTGGTATTGGCAAGACTAGATTCAATGGCTAGTTATCATAGATGACAATTAAATGTTACATTCCCTTCTTTTCTTCTTCTTTCTGCTAAGTCCCCTCTCATGCCACTGTATTTAAAGATAGAAAACTTTTTTTTAACCTGAAGACTAAAGGCCTTACTTCAAAGGTATCACAATTTTCCACATGCTAGAACACAAAATACAGGAATGGCATAGATAGACCAGATCATTTGTTATCATCCTTTACTCATAATTTGCTCAAGCTAAAACACCTTCTTACTTCAAAGAGACAAGTTCACTTGAGGACACTATCAACAATGAAGGACATCAGTCAAGGTGGCAGTCCTTCCAGATGCTCATGAAAAATATAACAAGTATCTAGATCCCAGGGTTGCCACCAAACTCTACAGTGGAACCTATGTGAAAGATAGGTGCAAAAATATTTTTTTATAATAACTGTTTTCTCAAAGTCACCCAGAATGAATAACTGTCAAATTATTTCCAGTTCAGTACAGAATAAGCCCATAATAGTATTTACTCTTACAACTAAATTTTATATTTTTTAATGAATAAAATCTATTTTTTCTCACTCCCACTTTCTCCTTCAATTGAGAAAAGAAAACGAAAAACTGTATCTTTGTAACAAATATTTTGTCAAGTAAAACTAATTCTGTTCATTATCCATGTCCAAAAAATATAAGTCTCATTTGATGCTCTGAATCCATCAGCTTCCTGTCAGGAGATGGACAGCATTTTTCATCTTCTGGAATCATGGTTGGTCAATATGTCGATCATGCTACTTAAGGCCATTAAAGAGGTTTGTCTTTACAATGTTACTGTATTGTGTATTCTGTTTTCTTTGTATCAGTTTATATAGCAAGTCTCCATAGGTAACTATGAAAACTTTCCTTACATTATTTCTTAATACACAATAGAATTCCACTGATTCATATACCTTTCTTCAGCTACTCCCCACAAAAAAAGCTGCTATAAACCTTAGTAGTATTTTGTTTACAATCACGATGGCCTGAGAATACTGATTGTTATGTGGTATCCAGACCACATTAATCTTGATAATATAGGATCACTAATGCTTGCCCAAGAGACATGTTTACGCACCACATCATTTGGGAGGCTCTGAAGGTCATCAAAAGGAGTTTCCAGAGTATTGGTATCCACATTCAAGATCACAACATCTTCCAGGGCCATAGTCCTTACTTTCTGTAAATAATCACATGTAAAAGAAAGAATTTGTTGAAATTTGGACTGCGTTTACCAATAATAATGACATCTCAGATTTCTATGGCAATATGGTATATGATGTATGGTTATATTATGATAATATATGCACAATATGCAGTAATAAAACATTTCATCTGTTTTATAGCAACCTGATAATTATAACATATTTCGATGCTGTCTTAAGATTTACAAAATTCTTTCTATGAAAAACCTCTATGACTTAGGGAATGGAAGTAATATTCCCATTTTGCAGGTAAGTAAATTGAGGATCATTGTATTAAGGTGACTTTCCCAGTTGCACATGAAATAAGTATTAAAGCTAGGAGTGTTATGATTCTAAGTATTGATTCCAAACCCAGGGTTTTTACCCTATGCCATGTTACCTCTTTTTCAAAGTTGCCAAAATATCCAAATATGTCACTTAGTACTTTTTACTCCCTAGCAGCTGAGAGGAATTAGCCTTTATTGCTCAACATTATTTTAAGGGTTCATCTTGCTTTCATAGTTTATGTTCAATGTTTTATCATTCTAATGTTTTAAGATACCATATTGTTTTAACATTCCATGTTTCAAGGTCCCCAGGAGATCTATCATTGCATGATTCTACAACGGTTACTGATTACACTAAGGAACATAAGCAAAAAAGATTCAAAGGAGGAATGAGGGAAGGAAGTACACACTGGTGTCCCTAGTACAGCCACTAGTTAGTCATAAAGGACAGCTGTCTGCAATTTTTTTTGATTGTGCAATCTGATTAGGTAAAAATGTTCACTCATGGACCACTAATATATGTATATTTAACTTATGTATAGGATATATACAGAGGCATGGTATCATAGGGAACAGAACTGGCTTCAGAACCAGACAGACTCTGGGGCAAGACCCACCTCTAATACATACTGACTGGATCTTTGGGCAAGTCACTTACCCCCCTAGTATTCTAGGCAATTCTCTAAGAGTATAAATTGCAGAGACTGTCAACCCACATTAGGACAGAGATATTCCTCAGCTGAGAGTTCTTATATCAGTGAAATCATAGGTTCACTCAACCCCATCCCTACAAATTACTATATGATTTATCCCTACAAAATACTTGTATTAATTAAATGTATACACATATATAATAAAACATTAAATAGAAAAAATTTAAAACTATGAGAAGAAGATGAAATAATATTTGATCCTAAAGTCAGCAGGGAGCCACTGGAATTTACTGAGTAAACGGTGAGATAGTAGGAAGGTAGGGAGACCAATTAGAAACATAGTGTAAGAACTCTGGTAAAAGATGACAATGTCCTGAACTTAGGTGATTACTGCATGTAGAGAGGACACAGAAGAGAGAGGTTTTGGAGGTAGAAATGACAAGATCTGGCTATGTGGGGTTAGAGCCCAGGGTGACACCAAGGTTCAAAATGGGTATCTGAGAGAAAGGTGAGGTTGAAGGTGATGCCCTCAACAATAAGGGAAAGATAAGGTAAACGACACCATCAGTCTGTGTCTATTCATCCCCTGTGACTCATTTTGTCCCACCTAAAAACAAGAAGTGTGGAGGGGCAGATTCAACGCTCTTTTCATAGGTCATTACTGCAGAGTGCAAAGCCCAAACTAGTGAGAGAAGTCTGCTGTAATCAAGAGGTGATCTATCCTAGAGAGGCAAGAGGCAGAGGATGGGGGCATAAATTCTCTCCACATGGTAAAGGCAAGAGGTGAAGAGGATCTGAATGAGGTTAGTGACTGTATGAGTAAAGAGAAGGAAGTGAATATGAGAGGTGTGGAAGTAGAACCAAGATTTGACAACTGATTAGGCATAGGAATATGGGGTGAAGGAAAAGACATTAAAATTCTTAAAATTTGAATAGTTGGAAGGATGGTGCACTTGACAGTAATAGGGAAGTCTGGAAGATGGGTAGGTTTGGGGAGGAAAAGAATGTAATGATATCCAGGACCCAGATCACAATTCATCACAATCATGCCTTCTCATCCTGTGTGATTCATTCCTTTCCACCCAAAATCAAAGGGTGAAGGTAGGTCTCTTACTGGTCACTATCTCCAAATTCAATGCCAGGGGTGATTACAATGGCATGTGAACACAACCAGTTCAGAAAGGGGAAGACCAGAAGTTTGTATAGCACAGGGTGATCAGAGAGGAGAGGAGAAGGGTTAAGTGTTGAGGGATAAATATAGGTCTAGAGGTGTTAGAGATAAATTCTAATATTTGCACTTTTGCAGTAAGGGTAGGATACAACCTGTCATACCACCCTCCAAATGGTCAGTCATATGTCCCTTGGAGTTAGTCCACAGTCAGCTAGGATGATGTCACTGCCCCAAGGAAAGTCCTGGCCCCTATTTTGGAGGTCAGAGATCTAAAGGACTCTAGAATATCTGCTTTTGAATGGCAGGTACTGGACTAATCATTTTCCTGTTAGTTTTGGCCTCCTTAAAAAGTAGTCCTCCTATAAGACATAGAGATACATCTTTGCTTCCAATTATTTTTTTTTTTAAATCATTCTATCCACACAGCTTGTGTTTCTTACTTTGAGGAAGAAAATTCGGCAAAGATATGAGCAGATGTCAAAAACGTCCCCCAGAAACCCTACCCAATTAAAAATACTAACTGGTACTGAAGAACACCCAACAGCTCTCATGTAGCTAGGTCCACGAACACATTCCCTCTCTTTTTTAGTTACAACATATGCCAAGGCCTCTGCCAGAGGCAAACCCCACCCCCACCAGCCGCTGTGGGTTCTTCTCAGCAATGAAAAAATACACACACATGGACAAACACTTTAGCTACCCAACTGGCATTTCCTGCACAGAGGAGCAAAACCAAATGTGACATTTCCCCATCGATCCCATTAATTAAAAAACGCTTTCCTCTTTATGTTGTAGTGGGGACCTTGCTTAACTTCCTGCCCTCTGAAGTCACAAATTCAGCCAAGGCTATTAACACACACAGTATAGAAATGCTTTGATTTAAAACCTGATGATAAAAGCAAAGAGCAATGACAAAAGGTGGTGTGGTGTATCGAAGGTTAGTGAGACTTAGGTTCAAATCCCAATTCTAAAACTTATCTGTAAAATGGAGAAAATAATCCTTATAAGATCAATTTCACAGGGTTGTCATGAAGATCAAAGATTTTTGTCAGTTACATAGTGCAAATAGTATTAGTCCCTGTTTAATGGAAGAGGAAACTGTTGCTTAGAAAGGTTAAGTGACTTTGCTAAGCTCTGACAGTTACTAAGTGCTGGACTCAGGTTTCCTAATTCTCAGTTCACTGTTCACTCATTCTCACTTAATAGACATCTATCAAGGACTATAATTTGCAAAACACTGTGCTTGGTGTTATAAAGTTTAGCTAAGACATGGCCCCAGTTCTCACAGGACTTCTATTTTAGAAGGAGGTTAAGATATAAAAAGATCATAATTAATGTAAATTTTAAAAATTAAATATATCATCAATGTATAGGCTGTATTAGGTGAGATGGGAAAGAGAAAGTCATTTCTGACTTGAGGAAGGGAAGATCTGGGAAAGCTTCACAAAAGAATTTGTGCTGGACATTAAAGGATAGAAATTCAACAAGCAAGAGGGGTATGGAAATCCTATAAGCCTGTAGAATGAACTCCTCTCTCTCAAGTGGGTATAGGTACCTATCCACCATAGAGAAGGCTGTTCCTGGAAGAGTATCAGTACTTCCTCTTCTACAGCCTTTGTTGTTACTGGTTCAGTGACAGGGACACTGGAACTTCCTCCAACCTCCTTTGTGTATAGGTCAGTTTTAGTAAAATGAGCTTCATTCCCAAAAGATTTGCAAGCTGGGTATCATAGTACATATAAAAGGCTTTAAGTTCCCAAGAAGAAAAAATCCAACAAAACATAAGCTACAATCATCATTCTGTGGAAATAAAGATTCACATTGTTCTTAATAATACACAGTCTATCCAATTGTATTCCATGTAAGGATGGTTAGAAGCACAGAATACCATAGTTGAAAGAGCTTTAGAATAGAGAATGTTATGTGTGTCAGAGCTTACAGAGTACTTAGACCAAAGATCATCAGAAATGCAATAAACTCTTGAGCAAAGACTGTTAGAGTATAAATCACAAAGTATTAAGAGTTGGAAGTAATGGTTAATGGACAGAATTCTAGAATAAAAGATTTTTATCAGAAGAGAAACTATAATGGTTCTTTATTACTTAACAAACAATGTTTAAACTACTTTGCTTAGCATCTAAGGCCCTCCAAAATCTTATATTACCCCTTTGCAGTCTTACTTCATACTGCTTTCTTTTACCTACTCTGGATCCTAATCAAGTCAAACTGGATTACTCTCTGTCCTCCAAATATGCTCTGAGCTGGGTGGAGCCAAGACGGCGGAGTAGAAACAAATATGCTCTGAGCTTTCCTACATTCATACATTTGTTCAAGCTATCATGTATTCCTATAAATGTACTACCTATCCATCTTTGTTCAATATCTTCTATGAAATCATCTTTCCACATTCCTCACCTCTTTCCCCCTAAAACCTGACATAATATTTTGTATGTTTTAATGTTTTTGGTTTTTTTTTTTTTTTTTGCTTTTCTTCTTCTGGAATGTCTTTAACTTCAGTATATTTTAATTCTCAATCTATTGTTCTTTCTTTCATTTCTTTGGTGAAGCTTGAAATTGTATATTCAAATTTGTTTTTCTTTATAACTTTAATAGAATTCTGTTATTTTTGCTGTGTTGGACATAAATTCTATTCTCAATACTCTCATTTCCCTTTTGAACCACTGAGGAACAGCACGTTTTAGTTCCAAATTCTCTTCAAATTCCACAAAGTCCCGTGTCTCATCAAGTGTTGGATCATTTTCCTTCGTGTTGCAATATTTATTCACAGACACATGAATTAGTTATTTAGACCTAAAGGTCATATTTCCTTGTATTGTTACTGTTTTTCCTGTTGATTTATCTGCTTATATTCAACATCTTTTGAGTTTTCTTCTTCCTGAAATCTTTGGTGATTTCAGTCTCCCTCTTATCCCCTCTTATTTTCTTCCATTGTTCATTTTCTAACTCCCTCCCCTCTGATTGTGGCTTCCTTGGGAGTTGGTTCTCAAAGCATCTCAGTCTTCTCCTATGCTAAGCAATTCACAGTGCAATAGCCTATATCTATGCCCCAAATGCCTTTGGGGTGATCAAAACTAGCTCCAGCTGGGTGCTGTGCTCTTTTCCTCAGATACAGAGGAACGCTACAGAGCATGTCCCCTTCCTCCCCAAACACTGTATCCTGTCTTCTTTTCCTCTTTTCCTTAATTATTTGACTCTGCACCAGCAATTCAGATCTTTGTAGCAGTGGAACTATGGGGCTGTGACACCTAGCAGGCTTTTATTCCTGAAGGGATATAGCCACACTGGCTGTCTGTCACAAACTGGGCAAATTTCTGCAGCCTGGAGTTGAGGTTTCCATGCCACTAGAAAGAGGGAGGGGGGACTGATATATGGAGGTGGGTTTTGTTGCAAGTTTGTGTCATTACTTTGGGTCTCCTAATGCAGCCATGCTGTGATAGCATGAAAGGTGGGGCAGCGGTGCTGAGTGAAGTCAGTCAGTGTGTATCAGTTCATTGGCTGTGTATGTGTGTGTATGTGTGTGTTTAAATTTAATTAACCTTCTTTTGGATTCTACATATTCTAAACTGTGAAGACAGCTGAAGTTGCTTTATCTTTGGTCTACAATTTCTGTGTTGGAGAAGTTGTGGGGAATCAGAAAAAATATCATGTCATTCATCTTATTGCTCATATGACTCAGAAGTCCATTTTGTACCTTTCTAACAAACCATGCAATCACTTTCATTCCCAGAAAGGATGAATCAGGCAAAAGTTCTAGATCTCCAATCCTTATGACTTCACTGAACAAAGCATGTCTCCTTATTTACCACTTCCTTATATGGGTAGTCTACTACAGTATGAGCTCTCTGAGGGCAGGGACTGCTTTGCTTTTTGTATCTTGAGCACTCAGCACAATGTCTGGTACATATTAAGCAATCAATAAATGCTTTTCATTGATTCTGTATTATTTTCCTACTAGACTATAAACTCCACAAAGGCAGGGCCCATATTGTCTCAAGATGCTACATTTTCTCCTTTCTCCAATGTTTAGTACACCATTCTGCATGTGTTGGCACTTAAAAACTACTTGATGAATCATATTATAGTATCATGGTAAGGCTAAAAGACAACATAGAAGTCAGCTAGCCCAACTAGTTCTCAACCTGAATACTCCAGTGCAAAGATTGGCTACATGTTCATTTTACTTTCAGGGAATAAATAAATACATCTAAACATAACAGGGAAAAAAGAAATACAATAATAGTATTAACATTTCTACAGCACTTAAAAGGCAGCATGTTGTAGAATTCCAAGTGTTAGACTTGGAATCAGATATGAGTTCAAATCAGTTTTCAAAATCATATTGGCTGTTTGATCATAGGCAAGTCAACCTCTTGGAGCTTCAACTTTCTCATCTATAAAATGGTGATAAATATTATTTGCATTACTTACCTCACAATTCCTCTGGATTTACTATCCCACAAATAACAAACCTTCATTTTAGGTCACTTCTTCTTTTGCTCCTTCTGTCTTATAGCACTCACAAAGATATGATTTCCCCCAGATGACACTGAATTCCTAGTGATTCTCTTTGGCACTAGTTGTATCTTCCCATATGACACCTTCCCCAAAGAGTTAAAATACTCTTTATTCTTCACTTCCTCTTCATCTTTCCTTTTGCTAACATTACTCAAGTACCTTTTCTCCTTCAAAGTTCAATTTTGCTAACATCATTCAAGAACCTTTCCTTCATTGAAGGTCATTCTATTGAAATTCACCACCTAATCCAGATTGGAGAGACTTGTCCTCGAGCTATAGCTAGGTTGCACAGTGGATAGAGCACTGGAGGATGAATTAGGAAACTGAATTTAAACCTAGACTCATTAACTGGGCAAGTCACTTAACCTTGTTGTGTCTCAGTTTCTTTATAAAATGGGAATAGCATCTAACTCTGAATCAATGCCTGCTTGTTGGACCTTTCAAACTAGATATCCCATTAAGCATCCCAAACTTAGCAAGGCCCAAACAGAACTCATTATCTTTCCTACTTCTCTTCTAACTTCTAACTTCCTAACTTTTGCCGAGGGTACTCCTATCCTTGCAGTTTCCCAGGTTTGAACCTCAACTCCTCCCTTTCTCTTACTCCCTAAATCCAATTGGCTGCCAAATCTTCTCACCTCTACAACATCTTTCACATCTGCCCTCCTCTTATTACTCATGCAGCCTACTTCATCACCTCTCATGGCCTGGGCAATAGCCTCTTAATTGAGCTCCCTGCCTCAAGCCTCTTTCTATTGCAATTCATTTTCTAAGTTACAGCCAAGGTGATTTTCCTTAAATACAAGCCTGCTAATATCACTCTCTTACTCAATAAACCTCAATGACTCCTTGCCTCTAGGATAAAATATCCATTCCTCTATGTGACTTCTAAAGTCCTTTGAAATCTAGCACCAATCCACCTTTCTAGTCTCATAAATATTAAGCTACTCACCCTCTATGTGGCACAGCCAGATTGGCCTTGCTGTTTCTCATACATGCTTTCCCACCCCCCCCCACTCCTATCTCCACACCTTTTCCCTATCTCTCATGCCTGTAATGCATTCTTTCCTTACCTCCTCAGCACAGAATCTATTTCCTTCATAACTAAGCTCAAGCACTACCTTCTACATAAATCTCCTGATTTCCCAAATGCTAGTACTCTCCTTCCTTAAGCTTATTCAGTTGATCAGCTGTGTTTGACTTTTTGTGACCTTATGGACCAACTGTCCATGAGGTTTTCTTTGCAAAGATACTAGAGTGGTTTGCTATTTTCTTCTTTTTTGAAGGCAGAGGTTAAGTGACTTGGCTAGAGTCACATGGCTAATAGGTATTCGAGATTAGATTTGAACTCTGGTGTTTCTGATTTCAGGCCCACTGTCCTATCCACTGTGCCACCTGGCTTTCCCACTCCCCTCCTTAATGAACCTTGGCTTAATTTCATATTATCTTTTTTCTAATAGAATATAAGCTTCTTGAAAGCAGGGACTGTTTCATTCTTGTTTTTATACCCAGGCAGGACCTAGTATATGGACTGGTAAATAGCAGGTATTTAATAAATGTTTGTTGATTAATGGATTATGATCCTGAATGTGACTGGCTTAGAAGAAAAAGGAAGAGAGGGCAAGAGGGAAAGGGAGAAAAAGGGAGAGGTCAAACAGTCTTTTAATTTAATTTAAGATTCTCAAGAGGTACGTAGAGAGCAGTGACATTTCCCCCTTAGCACCTCAGGTCCCCAAAGGTCACTGAGCTGCCAAGGAGTTGATAAACTTTGCTTTTTCCTTCATCTGAAGGGTCAGGAAGGAATAGACACTGATTTGCTCTTTCCTGTTGCACAAAATTAAAAAGCTCAGTTTGACAGCTCAGAGGAGCTGTGAATATGCAGCTGGAATTTTCCAATGTACTTTAACCAGAAACAGAAGTTGGTTATAAGAGAGGTGATAGAATACTTCTTAAAAGAAGCCAACCTCAAATCATTCCTCAAAATCTAACAATATCAGACTCATGTTAACAAGGTCAAAGGTGACTAAGCAAGGTCACGGAGCTGTTTTACCAAAAACCCATAATCCCCAAGCCACAATAGAATATTAGAACTGAAAGGGATCTTACAATGGAGAAGATTCTATAATAAAGCATAGAACCCAGAATGTCAGATTTGGAAGAAACTTTAGAGATAATTTTACAGATGAGAAAATTGAGTCTCAGGAAGGAAAATTAACTTGCCCTAATGCTTAAAAGTATTTAACAGTACTTAAGTGAAAAAGAAGTGTCTTTCAGCATTTAAAGCTCTTTACAAACTGGTCTCTCTCTGCATGCCTTCTCTGCCATCCAACCCAAAAGGCTTATGGTTCTCCTTGGACAAGAAACTCCATCTTCCATCTTGATGTCTTGCACTGGTTGTTCCTCACTTCTGGAATACTACATCCCAACCTCTGACTCTTGGAATCCTTGGCTTCCTTTAAGACTCTGTTCTCTTCAAGGAGGTCTTTCCTGGTCCTCCCTGATACTTCAGCCTTTCTCTCTATGGATACCTTCCCATTACTCTATATTTATTTTGCACGTTAGGATCTGTATGTCGTCTCTCCCATTAAAATGTAGTTCCTTGAGGTCAGGCATTGTTTTTGCTTTTTCTTTGTTTCCCCAGTGCTTAGCACAATGCCAGGCACACAGAAAGGGCTTAATCAATGCTTGTTGATGAACTGGTTAAGCTAGAGCCCTGAATGCCTCCATTATCCTTTATTTGGTTTTTCTTTTGCATATTAATTAAGACTAGTCCTCAGTCAAAAAAGATCTCTCTTAAAAGGGGCTAGTTTCTTCATTCTAAGAAACAAGACTGAAAAAACTTCCTCCCGGGTTTTGCTAAAGAAGAGTTCATACCTTTTAATCCACATAAGTTACTTGGGTGATGAATCCTATCATCTTTCCACAGAAAGAATGCTTTTAAAGGCTTCTTAGAAACAAGGTTATTTAGTCCAAGTTTGGGTTGGCTCAGAGTCACCTTATTTCTCTGAAGTAGTATGAAGGAAAAAAAGACAACTTTTAAGGCCATACTCCCCAAGAATTGGTCTATAGACATAGCTTTGGTTGGGGAAAAGGAGGAGGAAGGTAGGATCCTTTTGTTTTGTGAGCAAAAACAATTCTTCCTCTGAAAATTTCTCTCTTGCCACATTAAGAAGGTAGCATGGTATAATGCAAAGAACAATAAACTGGGAGTTGGGAGGGCTGCAGTAGTTTTAAATCTGACACTTATTAGTTGACACTGGGAAAGTTACTGTCCCCTCTTTGGGCCTCAGTTTCTCCATCTGTAAAAGGGTTGTGCTGGACTAAAGGAAAGAATAAGATTTCTTCCAGTTTTAATAATCTATGTTCTCAAGTATAGGCCTCTCCTAAAATATGTTCCAATACTCTATTTTCCAAGATGTCTTACAGTTCTAACATTCTATGATTTTTAATCTTCATTTCAGCCACATTTTCAAGAATCTACAAGAGATTTCAACTGCCCATCATACTAGCTTCTCAGTTTGGCATTCAAAGAAAGTATCATGCTCCCAATTTACCTAGTTACTTAATCTCCAACTTTTTCTCAACACAAAAATTCCACTTTACTCATAACTCCTGCTTAATTCCCCATTCCTATGCTACATGTACCAGGCTCATTCCTGATTTTAGATTTTTTTTTCTCATGTTATTGATTCACAGCTTAGAATAGCCCCTTTCCTTCTCTCTTTCCTATTTACTCTAGCCCATGAAGTTATATGGCACAATGGAAAGAGCATTGGATTTGAAATCAAAAAACATGGCTTCAAATTCCAGTTCTGTTCCTTCTTACCTATGTTACCATGGACAAGTAATTTTATCTCTTGGGGGCCTCTTTTTCCTCATTCATAAAATGAGGTGACTATATTAGATTATTTCTAAGACCTCTTCTATCTTAAGTCTTATGGACCTATAATGACTCTTTTTCCGAATCAGAAAAACATTTTTTAGGCCTTGCTACACTTTAGAATATGAGATTATATTGTTTTCCTGTCTCTTAGTTCTTTTCCTCCAGTCCACATGTGCATTGTGTAATGTCTAATGAACCCATATCTCCATGAAAGGGTACGTTGAGGGTTTACTCTCATATCTTTTTATTTGAGTCCTGCTTGATCTTTGTATTTGTTACATTCACTTTTAATATTTTTTTGTGAGTGGCTGTTCTTTCCATTTTCATTGTTGTTACATTGTAGTAGTTACTGTGTATATGTGTCTGTCTATGCATGTATGCATGCATGCATGTGTGCATGTATCCATCTACCTATGTATGTGTGTATGCATGCTTACATGTATGTATGTATGTGTCTTTCTATCTATCTATCTTGTTGCCATTCAACCATTTCAGTCATATTTAACTCTTCACGACCATTTTTCGAGTTTTCTTGGCTGAGATACTCAAGTGGTTTGCTATTTCCTTCTCTAGCTAATTTTACAGATGAGAGAACTGAGGCAAGCAGGGTGAAGTGATTTGCTGTCCAGGGTCACACAGCTAGTAAGTGTCCAAGGCCATATTTGAACTCAGGTCCTTCTGATTCTAGGGCTAGCTTTCCATCCACTGTGTCACCCAGCTACCTCCTATACTATCTGCCTATTGCCAATCTGTCTCAAGGCTTGGTGAGTCTACTTTGAGAAATTCAAGATGAAAAATCTCTTCCCTTCACTGTTTCAGATCATGCACAAGTATCCTGAAAGCCTTCCACTTGGGTTCTAAGCTGGAACTGAGTGTACATACAAAAGGTGGAATAGACAGACACCTACTCTCTTCCCTCATGGTTTTTGAGTAGAAGTAAAAATGCTACAAGTCTCTAAGTAGCAAAACTGATAATCTGCCAGCAGCCTAGTCCAGATAGACAGAGATATACACACATTTTGTATATTGTGTAAACTGCACACTGTTTTCTTGGCTCTGTAACTTCTCTCTGCGTCAGTTCATGTATATCTTTCCATTTGTATTCATCACACACATATTACAGCACAATAATATTCCATTCCATTCATGTTTAGCTGTTCCCAATTGATGGGCATCTATTTTGTTTCTGATTCTTAGCTATCACAAAAAGCAATACTATAAATATTTTAAGGAATATAGGAACCTTCTTATTGATAGCTTCCTTAAGGTAATGGAATTCTAGTAATGGATTCTCTGGTTAAAAAGGTAAACAGAAAGTTTATGGTCACTTTATTTGCCTGATTCTAAATTGCTTTCCAAAATGGTTGTAACATTTCACAATTCCATCAACAGATATTGGTGAACCTAGAATTCCTTAATTCCTCCAACATTTACTATCGCAAATTTCCAGGGTTTGGTTGTAAATCAATGTTTTGATTTACATTTTTCTTATTAATGATTGGAGCACCTTTTTTTTGGGCTGTGAATACTTTGCACTTCTTTTGAGAACTGTGTGTTCATATTTGCTAACCACTTACTTATGCTCTAGGCACAGGTCTACTTTCCTGAATACCTAAAGTTGATATTTTGAATCTAAGTGTGGAAATTTAACCTACTAGTCTAGGTTTTTGGAGCTTAACCCTGCAATTCAACGTTAGCTATCCCTTTTAGTTGCATGACATTTGCAAATTTGACAGACATGTCTCCCATGGCTTCATCTAAATCACTGATAAAATTGTTGAACTAAATAAATGGGTCGCTCCACTAGAGTTCGTCTTCCAAGCTGACTTGAAGTCACTCACTGATGGCTACTCTTCAAGGTCTGACCATTCCATCAGTTCCAAATCTAATTCTTTGGGCTACTGTCTCTCCACTTTGACAAAGTATACAATGTCTATGACATTTCCCCGACCTACCAGTTTAGTTATCTTGTAAAAAAAAAAAGAAATGAGGTTAGTTTGGCATTATTTACTCTTGGTGAAATCATGTTAGCTTTTAGCAGTCTCCCCATCTACATGATTATGCAGGAGGTCTAAGTCAAGTGAAGTCCTCTCAAGTCCTTCTACTGTTATACATCTTCTCAACAAAGTGTAAATTCTCCTTGTCTTTTGGGATCTGATTTAATTTTGAAGCTTCGAAGAAGAAAAATAATGAAGATCATTGCACGAACACTTTGTAATGGTAAAACTTATACACTGGTGCTGGCTGGCCTTGACCTTTAAAAGGAGACAGCAAAACAGATACAAACACAAAGAATGAGAGAAGGACACAGACACTGATCCTGAGCTGCACTGTAGACAAGGGAAGAGGCTTGGACATCCACAGAGCTTCTACAGGGAATCATGTGTGTGTAGGAAAATGGACTTAGAGAGATAGAGCCTCAATGAGAGAAAGGAAAGAGACCCAGAGTTTTGAAAAGAGAAGGTGGGAGATGAGATGGAGAAGCCCCAACCCTCTTATACTTGGAGAGAAGATTGCATGACCCCAAAGGGAAAGACATAGTGACAGAGCTGGGAAGCCTGTGCAAAATGATCCCATTCAGGGGCAGGTAGGTGGTGCAGTGAAATAGAGCACTGGCCCTGGAGTTAAGAGGACCCGAGTTTAAATCCAGCCTTAGATACTTGACACACTTACTAGCTGTGTGACTTTGGGCAAGTCATTTGACCCCAGTTACCTTGCCTTCCCCTCTCCAAAAAAAAAAAAAAAGATCCCATCATTTTATAGCTACTATGCATCACACGAACTATATTTTTAGAAAAAGGTAGGATTTCTCAGAACAGAGAAAGTCATGTGATGCTCTCTGGAAAGGGGAGGTTTTTTGTTTTGTTGTTTTTTTTTTTTTTTTACTATTGAGAGACTTGAATATTTTAGTACTTTAATAGAGTACTTCTAGAATTTTTCCAGCTAATGCTTATAGTATCTATCATGTGCCAGGTACCGTGTTAAGCACTTTACAAATATTATTTCATTTGATTCTTTTAACAACCTGGGAGGTAAGTGCTATTATTATTCCTACTATACTGATGAGAAAACTGAAGCAGACAGAGGTTTAAGTGACTTGTCCAGTTAAGTATCTGAGGCTAGGTTTGAATCCAAGTCTTTCTGACTCCAGACCCAATGCTTTATACACTGTGCCACCTAACTGCCTCAGATTTTTATCATTCGAGTTGCAAATTTTCTCTTTCCTTCCAGCCCCTCCCCCATTCACTAAGAAGGGAAGCAATATGATACCCAATGTGAATGTGAGGTCATACAAAATATATTTCCATATTAGCCATGTTCCATGTTGCAAAAAAAAAAAAAAAGCAAAATAAAGAAACTGAAATAAATATGCTTCAATCTGCACTCAAGAGTACACTAGTTCTCTCTCTGGAGGTGGAGAGCGTTTTTCATCATGAGACCTTTGGAATTGTTGTGGATCTTTATATTGATCAGAATAGCTTAGCTGATTATTGTCACAATATTTCTGTTACTGTGTACAACGTTCTCCTGATTCTCGTCACTTCACTTGCATCAGTTCATGTTGGTCTTTCCATGTTTTTCCGAAACCATTCTGCTCATCATTTCTTATAGTACATTTGTATTTCATCGCAACCATCTACCATGACTTGTTTAGCCATTGCTCAACTGATGGGCATCCCCTCAATTTCGAATTCTTTACCACCACCAAAAAGAGCTGCTATAAATATTGTTGTACATAGTGTTCATTTTCTTATTTCTTTGATCTCTTTGGGATATAGATTTAGTAGTGGTATTTCTGGGTCAAAGGGAATGCAGGGTTTTATAGTCTTCTGGGCACAGTTCCAAATTGCTTTGCAGAATGGTTGGACCAATTTGCAACTTTACCAACAGTGCATTAGTGTCCCTATTTTTCCACATCTCCTCCAGCACTTTTTATTTTCCTTTTCTGTCATATTAGCCAGTTTGATAAGTGTGAGGTGGTACCTCAGAATTGTTTTAATTTGAGTTTCTCTAATTAGTGATTTAGAGCATTTTTTCTTATGACTATTGTTAGCTTTGATTTCTTCTTCTGAAAACTGCCTAGTCATACTCTTTGACCATTCTTCAATTGAGAAATGTCTCTTATTTTCATAAATTTAACTCAGTTCCATATATATTTGAGAAATGAGACCTGTATCAGAGAAACTTCCTATAAAAATTTTTTTCCCTCAGTTTCCTGCTTTCCTTCATGCCTTCAGATTTTAAAAATCTGAACTGGTTAATGAATTCTCTATGCAGCCACACTGGTTTATTTAGGCAACTCCCTCATTTTCTCTTTATCAGAATAATTTCTTTTTACCTTCAGAATTTATTCTTGAGAGTATATCATTCCTCATCAGCTAACTTCCCTTGTAGAGCTTAGCCTATTGGATTCTATCTGTGCTTTCTCTGAGACCTTTGAAAAATATTCTCCCCAAAACTAAGGTACATTTTAGACTGTACCCATCATTTCTGTCCTCCATCATGAATTTTAAACTAGAGTGATCACATTCCCCCAAGGTTCCTATTATTTCTACTTCAGTTTTGTCTTGTTAGTCAGAATTAAATCTGGAATAGCAGTCCCTCTTGTTATTTCCTCTACCTTTTTTTTTTTTTTTTGCCTTTTTGGAGGGCAATTGGGATTAAGTAACTTGCCCAAGGTCACACGGCTAGGTTTTTGTTTGTGTGTGCGTTAAGTGTCTGAGGTCGGATCCGAACTCAGGTCCTTCTGACTCCAGGGCCGACGCTCTATTTACTGCGCCACCTAGTCGCCCCTCCTCTACCTTTTAAAGACAAAAATGTAGGAAACCATTCATTTTGGGGGTATCTCTGCTTTTGCAGAAAAGAGAGAGCTCCAGCTTATGTCCAGATAGTTCCCCATTATTCATAACATGCTTCCATGCCATATCTGTGATTAATCTTTGTCCTAAGCTCTTTATTGAATTGCCTCTTCTGCCTAGGTAGTCTGTATTTGTTTCTGTATCTCCCTCCTTTGATCCTTATCCAAATATTTTCTACTGTTTACACCATGGGTTCCTGTATTTCTTCACACGAATGCATCTATATACCATATTCCAGTAGTGAATGCCAGCCCATCAAGCCTTAGTGATATCCACAGGCTCAAATATCGATTGAGAAAATAAGCATGTACCAAACATCTATTAGGTGCTAGTGACTGGGGAAAAAAAAATTCCCAAATCTCCCCCGTCCCCAGGAGAAAAAAAAAAACAAACAATCCAGTCAGTCTCAGTTTCTGTCCAGTGACAGGTTACATTTTATAGAGGCAGACAACAATTAAGCAAGTATAAAACAAATACAAGGTCATTTTTAAGGTGGGGGTAGGGGAGTTTGGGGTGTTGGCAGGTGGGGGCGGTGGAAGAAAGATAGCTAGAAACTATAAGGGAACTGAGAAAGGCCCCATATAGAGGGCAGTACTTGAACAGAGACTTGAAGGAAACTAAAGACTTTAAGAGGCAAAAACGAGGAGGGAGAACATTCCAGGCCCAGGAAACGAATCATGCACTATTGATGCTAAAGATAATATTCACTGGAGTTTTCCTGGTGTCAAGACCTCTTATTTTTCTTATTTATTACTCATGTTTTGTGTTTTATATATACATATGTGAGGTCAGGGAGTTTCTTCCTGGTTATCTTCTTAGACACCATTTTTCATGTATTACTAGTTTTCTCTTTGAACAGTCCTCTTCCTATGTGTTAACTGATGTTCTCCATAGAACAAGCCTTGACAGAGCGAGGTGGGTGGGTTCCTCCTTTTCTCTCTCTTTTCAGTTTAAAAAAACCCTCTTGATCAGGCTGTATCCCTATTCATTTAGTCTATACTGCAGCAAAACTGGACTTCTCACTGTCTTTTGTATATATCTTTAACTTTCCTACCTTCATGTCTTTGCTTACTCCATTGCGTAAATTTGGAATGACTTTCCTCTCATCTTCATCCATGGACAAGCTAAAAGGCCCAGCTCAAATACCACTTCCCCTTTAAAGCAGTCCCTAATCCCCAAACTAGGAGGGAAGTTTTGCCTCCACCAAATTTTTGGCACTTTCTATTTCTCTTATGAATTAGTCATATATAAATTTTAAATGTGCAGAAAGAGGCCTCATATATCATCCAATTTCACTACCTCAGTTGACAGCAGAGGAAAATGAAATCAAACAAAATGACTTGCTCAAGATCATAGAACTATTAAGTGATAAGAGTCTGAAATCCAACCCAGGTCTCCAGGATCCTTTTGTGTAAGGGGGTTGGCTGCTAAAATCCCTTCCAACTCTCAAATTCTATAAATCTGAGATTTCATGTACCATTGCATACGCTGTCCACCATACAATAGCTTTATAGATGCACATAAGTAATTTTCCTCATTAGATTCTTTAAAAGCAGGAACTATGTATTTTTAATGTTAATATAATCTTTTGCACAATGTATTGTACAAAGTAGGTACTCTAAGAATGTTAGTTGAACTTAGGAATCACAAAGGGTAGACTGGTTTTATAAAAAAAAGATGCTAAACTTTTTTTTCCTCTTTCTCTCTTTGCTATAGATGTAATATACTTAGATTTTAGGAAAGCATTTGACACAGTCTGTCATGTTATTTTTGTGAACAAGATGGGGGAAGAGTGGGCTAGATGAGGGAACAGCTAGATGGATTTGGATCCAATCATTCATGGTTTGATGTCATTTTGGGAAGAGGTCTTTAGTGAAGTGTCATAGGGATCTATATTTAGCACTCTGTGGATTAACATTTTTAACTCATAACTTAAAAAAATATTTAGCAAGCCTATCAGATTTGCAGAAGACACAAAGCTGTATGAGAAAGCTAACACAATGAGTGACCTAGTCAGAATCCAGAAAGGTTTCATCAAATGGTAAAAAGAATCTAATGAGATGAAACTGAATACAAATGCATGTAGTGTTTTAGGCTCAGTCTCAAAAAATCACTTTCAAAAGCACAAGGCAGGTGATCATGGTTAGACATCAGAACATCTGAAAAAGATCTGCAGCTTTGAGTGTGATCCAGGGTTAACATGAGATAACACTTGTATAAAACATAACATATAAAAAAACTAATGCAATCTTAGGCTGCATTAAAAGAAACAGTGTACAGAATTAGGGAGGCAATCATCCTGTTATATTGGCCCTGGTTAGATCTCATTTGGAGTCTTCTCTTCAGCTCTAATGTTTAATTTTTAGGGAGTACATTGATAACGTAAGATTGCAGAGAAGAGAGCAAACCAGAATTGCGAAGGACACACAGATCATGCCATATGAGTACTGTTTGAGAGGATTAGGAATTTTTAGCTTAGGAAAGTTTGGGGGGTAAATACAATAGCTATCTTTAAGTACTTAAAAGGTTATCATGGGGAAGTTGTATTAGTCTCCCTATGCCTGCTTAGAGAAGTAGAACTAGAAATTATGGGTGGAAATTTCAAAGGGGTAAGTTTGGGATCCTAGTAATCATCCAGAAATAGAATGAGCTGCCTCCAGAGGCATGGGGCTCCCAGTCACAGGAGATCTTTAAGCAAAGAGTGAAGGACCTTTTATCATGCTTGATGTAGAAGAGATTTTGTTGTTTTGTTTTGCTTTGCTTTTAGATAGAGATTAGACTAGATAACTATTTAGGTCCTCTTCTAACTTGAAAATTCTGTGAGCCTCTTTTCATGAGGGCAGGGCCAAAAGATACTTTTTTTCTTTTTATTTTAGACTTAAATACTAAAACCTAAATAGACAACAGAGAAAAGGAAAAGAAACATAAACTTAAATACAAAATAAGAAAGGAAAAAAAAAACACTGCCATGTACACAGCAGAATGTGAGAGAGTATTCAGAACATACAGCAACAAATTACCATTTCAAGAAAGCCTATATAATAAATACTACCCATTGTGTTGAGAGCTGTCTATCTTTGCTTCCTTGTTAAGTTTTCTTTTGTTCTCTACTGCGGACTTTTTACTTTGTTCTTTATTCTCCCTTCCTCTTCTACACCCCAGAAGGCTAAAATTAAGCGAGGACAAACACATGCGCACGCGCACACACATGCACACACACATTTGTATATACATACATACATATATAGACATATATTTTCCCTAACAAATTCTACTCTGATCTTTGTTTTTATGTTTGTGAATATCTCTTATTTCCTCTCTCTCCTGACTCCTCCATTTTATTTCTGCCCACTACCTGGCCCTCCTATTACTTAACCTATCCCCAAGAAATACTTTTTAAAAATCATTTAGAGTTTCTAACATTGTACCAGGGATTTAGGAGGGATTCAATAAAAACCCCAAAGAAAATAGGGTGGCATACCTACTATATTATTTTCATTTCTCTATTCAAACACTCTCTAGATTCCACTACCCACTCAAAAATATATCACTCCTGACAATTAGCATTCAAGTCACTCTCCAATGTGGCTACAACCTACCTGTACAGCCTCATCTCAGGTTTTCATTTACATACTCTACATTCCAGTCAAACTATTCTCTGCCCTCTGCTGTCCCTGGGTCCTTTCTCACAATTAGAATGTACCAATCCCTAGCTTCATTTGTTAAAATCTTTCCAGGCTCTCCTAATGTGAAATCTTTCTTTGCCCTCCCAATCTTCACCAAAGTGAAAGCCATCCCTCAATGTTTTATAAGCACTTAATCTGAATTTTGTCTCTGTCTATAACACATTCTACCTCTCCTTTGCTAGTTATTTGTGAGTGGCTCTCATCTTCCTCTTTCCCCATTAAACTGCAATCTCACTGAGAAAAGGGTGCCATAAAATACTTATCTATCTGTTCTGAGGGTTGAGTACAGGGCTTTGTGGATAACAATAATAAAAACTTCAATTTTTTATTTTAGTGACTTAAAATTTATAAAGCACTTTTCTTAAAATGACCTTATTAAGTAGTTGGTTCAAGTATTATTTCCATTTTATATAGATGAGGAAACAGGCTTGGAGTGAAAGTGATTTTTCTATGGTCACGGGGCTAAAAATTTTAGAGTCAGTTATCCAACTCTGCTCTGTCTCCTTAATCCAAGTTGAACAACATAGATCTTTAAGAATTATTTGTTCAAGTCAAAGTATTTAATTCAATCAATATTTATTATTTGCAAGGCACTGAGTTAGGTACTGGAGATATAAAGACAACAATTAAACAACTATTCCCTTAAGGGGTTTACAGTCTACTGGGGGTATACAATATGGATGTAGGTAAGGGGAAAAGAACAAATCAGAAAAACATGCTGTGGACATATTAGAAGAGAAAGAAAAACAGTAACTGAGGGTAGGGAGAAGAGCAGCGTGTTAAGGAAGACTTCATGGAAGAGTAGAGGCACCTGAGCTCCAGTACTGAATGTTAAGGTCCATCATAAAACTGTCTTATTTATATTTTATAATTCCCTCAGCATCTAGCAGTAGTCTATACACAGCAGACAATGTTTGATAATTTAATGAATAAAAAAATGTATTAGTTGTTAAGTCTCATTTGATGCTTACAATAATCCTATGGAGTTAGGACAAGCAGTCTTATTCTTATTTTTCATAGAAGGATGAGAATCAAATTAGGGATGTGACTTGCCCAGGGTCATACAACTTGGGTCAGACTATGGACTGGGACTAGAGTCTTGTGACTGTTATGCCATGTAGCTTCTCTATCTACAAAGATAAAAAGGAATAAAGACAGCAAGGACTTTGTCTTTTCCAAATTGTGATATTTCCATATATCTCCTCCACTACTCTGTGTATACATAAGGTATTTAATAAATATTGCTGAAATGAATCATTTGCTGAATTAAAAGTACCTGAAGTGGAGATGTCCCTTCTGTTTGAATGGGAATTAAGTGATCTCTCAGAGGAATCTCAAACATATACCAATACAATAAGCTCAAAGAAGGTCCTTGGGTCTCCTGCTCATAAAATGAGACCTCTACTCTTCTCATCAAATCCCTCCTGGCCATCATTCATTTGTCATAAACTATGGCAGCTTGGACTCCCATCTCCACCTGCCTTTTATTTGAAATGTCAGTTTTTTAAAGAGTGGAGAGGTTGGAAACCCAATTTAACAAGCACACTGAACACATTGTTTATGGCCTCTATAAACATGGCTTAGTAAGAATTACGGATTTAATCAGAGAGAACTTATCTCCTGGTGAAAGGAGCACTTTGCATTTCAGAAATGGCACCTTGACTGTGAAAATCTCTTAACTTTTCAAACAAACTTTAGGGGGTCTTAAACACTAGGCCAGTAAACGAACAACTATTAGGGGGAAGTGGTCTCACATAAGAGCAATGGAAGAAGTGAATCTGGAATAAGTAGGGACAAAAAAAGTTATCTAGGACATCATAGTCAATAGAATATGTCAATAGAAATTTCTTGGAAAATACCAAAAGGTGTACTGAAAGGGGAGAAATAACTGCCACCTGAACTGGAGATACCAGAAAAGCAAAGGCTTTGGGACCCTTAGAATTCTTGCTTCTATATCATAAGAATGTTCCTAAAGCTTCTTTCCCCCTTACAGTAAGTGAAAAGTTTTCCCCCCAAAATTCTGGGTCTCAGTTTCCTTATTTGTAAAATGAGAGGATTAGAGTAAGTGACCTAATGTTCTATGTCTTAGGATTGTGTTCTAAAGTTCACTCCATGTCTTTATGTTTAGGGACAAGCTGTTCAGAAAGAAGCAGAATGCTGTAGTGGGAAGAGCACTATACATTGGGATACTTGCTAACCTCCCCATGACCATGGACAAGGCACGATACCTACTGAGCATGAGGTACCTCTAGCTGCAAAACAGGGCAAATAATATTTTCCACCAGACAATGTTGTTTTTAAGTATTTTATGAATCAAAGAATTCTGAGAAATTATTCATACTGTGAGACCAGGGTTTCTTGACAATGGACAAACTGCTCTTACTTGGATTTTACATCCCTAGCATAGAAAAGTGTATACCATGTTCACTTAACAAATGTCAGTCAAATTAAATGAAAGTATAAAGTATTGTTTTTTACATAAATCAAAACTGGTTTTAGAAGTTGTAACTATTAGAGAGAATAAGCCACCATATATTATAAAAATCATGATGTGAACAACAGGACACAGTATGATGGAAAGGAAAACAAGATCTGGCTGAGAGTCCAGAAAACTGGGTTTAGTGACTGGTTCTGCTACCTACTAAGGTACCTTGGACAAATGATTTCACTACTCTATCATAACAGCCTATATTCTGAGATCTTTTCTAGTTCTAATACTCTGTATTTTATAACGTACTATACAATTTCCCAAATCTGAGTCTTTAATATGTTTTCAGCTTTCATCAAAACTCAAATAATACTAGCAAAGCTAGGGAAATGTTTATAGGTTGTTTACCTAAAGACACAGCTATGTTGCAGACGACAATGTGTCAACCTGGCTGCCAGAAGCAGGAAATGCAACAGATATAAAATTTTATTATTTCATTCCCCAGTCTTGGCCAGAAGGACTTAATGAAGTCGCTAAGATTTACAATCTGAAATTGCTATTCAGCAGACAGAGATGGTTAAGCTTGCCATGCCCTCTGACCTTTCAACCCTTTGATCCGGGCACAGCAGGTGGCCTGCTGCCCCCCTCCTGGGCATCTTCCCCTCTCTTCCGACAGCCCCTTTGCCTGGCCTTGATGTGTAGTCGCCCCTGATCTTATACAGAGGATCTCCGAGATCCTTATCACTAGTCTGGGCTGCTAACCCAGAGACCCAAATTGCCCATTTCCCCTGCCAATAGGGATTACCAGAACATGGGATGTTGAATGAGAATCGTTTGGGAATCAAAGAGAAATTAAATTTAAAGCAATGGCAAGTTACATTCTAAAACAGCTTTATAACTTTTAAAAACAATAGAAATTTATAAAGCTCTTTCCTCAAAACATTCTTGTGAGGCAAGTGTAGGTAATGCCTCCATTTTATAGAAGGTTAAACTGAGGTCCAGACTTCTGAAATTAGTTTTCCAATGTCTATAACTGTTTCTAATTCATGGTAAAACAGCACCTTGAAGTTATTATTAATAATACTAATAACTTGCATTTTCCATGGCATTTGACAGTTTACAAAGTACTTTTCTGGTAGAACAATTGGGTATTCTTATTCTAAAGTTGAGGAAAATAAGGTTCAAAAAGCTTAAGTGACAAGTCTGAGAACTACTTCCAGTTCACAATAAAATATGTGAACAATTGCTGTGATACTACTACTGTTAATATCGCTACTACTACTACTACTGCTGCTGCTGCTGCTGCTGCTGCTGCTATCATCACAATTTGTGGTAAACATTTTTATTAAGAAAAGGTTTACTTTTCCAGAGCACTTTATAGTTGACAAAGCAGACTCTTCATAATGACCTTATGAGATGGGGAGCACAAATAAAATTTCACGGATGTAGAGTCTGGCCTTTAGAGAGAGCAAGTGACTTCTTCAGTGACTTCTCTCAGACAGGCAATGCATGGTGGAGCTGGGAGGGGAGGGCCCTGATGTCTTTTGACTGACTTGGAGCTTTCTAACTACAAGTTCTGAATTTTTTCCACCATATCATGCTACTCCTATCCTATTCATATGTAAAGAGTAAGATACTGAAGATTGCATATAATCTCTGCCATTCAGGAATTTATGGTTTAAAGCAGATGAACAATATCAGGGTTCATCTGGTCTGTGCTCTTCTAAGTAGGGAAACCAAGAGCTGGTACAGCAAAGTGACTTCCCTTTAGTCATACAGCTAATAAGTAAGAGATGGAGATTTTTGTCTATCAATAGTACGGTGAATAATTGGAAATAAAGACAAACATACAGATGATGCCATGCTATTTTAGATGAATAATGATAATGATTTTTGATGATGATGATAAGGATAATATCATGGCAATACTCTGAAAAAACTCCAAATATCCTTCCCCTCCAAAAAAAAAAGTTCCAGTAGCCTTTCTTAGTACTTTTCTAAGACCATGTGCAGCAAATTTATACTAAGGAAAATCAAAACAATTTTTGGAAACCTAAAATTGACTGTTTTCAGTTCCATGAAATTTCATTTAAAAAACCCCATATGCCAAAATGTCCCAATTCCCTTCTTTATAAAAATTGGGATGGCTTCCAAAGTCAGGCTTATCTTTTTTTACTTAAAAAAAATAAAGATAGGGATAGATGATGCCCATATGTACTTATCAAGATCTGTCAATTAACCCATTCGGTCAGTACAAAATATCTGCATAGCAGAATCTGGTGAAGACTGGGAAAAGTTGTAAATTCGTGATCCTTTGGGTGCTGAGGGCTTCATGGGGGCTTGCAGGATTTATATTTAGCTAAGACAGTCCATAAATCTGTCCAGTACCATTATATAGTCTCTGGGCATTCTATTTGTTATTCTGGTTTATGAAGAGAAGTCTATCAACTGAGGCATGCCACAATGCTGGGGGATGCCTGCTGCTCTCCAATGCTTCTAAAATCACTGCAAAGATGGGCAAGTGAACCCAGAAGTGATCATATTAAATTCTCTTTGTCTCTATACTAGGGACAGTTTTCATGCCTAGAATATACTGTTTTGTTTTCTACCTGTTGAAATTCTTCCCAGATGTCAATGTCTTCCACAGGCCTTCCATGATCACTGTAGTTTCAAATGATTTCCCTTTCCTCCGATTGTCTGTGAGGAGTTTTTTTTTTGGGGGGGGGCAGCTCTCTGGTTGTCTATCTCATATTATGCATACAAGTACACACCCAATTCCACTAGTAAGTCAGTTGAGGGTCAGGACAGTGTCATTTTTATCTTGTGTCCCTAGCACCAAACATGTTTGCTTATAGATAATATTTTTGTCCAGACCTGTGATTTCATTGAGATAGGGTACTCTCAGTGAGGAAATTCCAGTTACCAATTTCGATCAGCCACTGTTAAGAGTGGTCTTCTCCACAGAGAGGTGAAGTGCTAGAGTCAGGCAACGAATGTGTCAGAGGTGACACTGGAGCCCAGGCCTTCCTGATTTTAAGTCATTTCTCTACCTACTCCTATGCCATGCCACCTCTCTATTATATGGAATTGGCATTTTAAAAATGTTTAATTAATTTACACTAAAATAATATGACAGGCTTCACGTGTACATGTTAGCAGTAAACATCTGGGCTTGGTCATTAAGTAAGTAATTATTTAATGTAAATTACTTACTTAATGACCAGTAAGCTAGGAAAAAAAACATCTTTCAGAACAGGTCTTCCCACTTAAACTCTCTTCTCCCTCTAATCTGACCTTCATAACACCACCAGACTAATCTTTATACAATGATTTTTTCAGGCTACTCTTTGGCTCAATAGTGTTCAGTGACTTATATTACACCAGACTGTAGGATTTAGATAAATTATCTAGATCAGTTCTCCAATTTACAGAAGTGGATTGCCAAAGGTCACACAGGTAAACAAAACAAAACAAAACACAGAATTGGTGTATATCTACTACAGAGCCAGGAGAAGGAAAAAGCATTTATTTATGATGATAAGGATAATATCATGGCAATACTCTGAAAAAAAGCATTTACTAAACACTTACTATGTGCCAAGGTATGGTGCTAAGCACTTTGAAAATACTGCCTCAGTTGACAGTCACAACAACTCTGTGAAGTAGATGCAGTCTTCTTTTTATAGTTGAGGAAACTGAGGCAGATGGTGGTTGAATGACTTGTCCAGGATAACAAAGCTCATAGGTATTTGAGGTCAAATTTGAACTTTTGTCTCTTTCCTGACTGCAGGTTCAGCAATCACTGTACATTCACCACCTAGCTGCCTTTTCCTTGATATTCAAGGTACTCTGTAATTTGGTGCTATTATATTTTCCCAGAATTATCTCATTCTGCCACACATTTGACACTCTACTTGAAGTGGTCTACTATCTGTTTCCATCCACACCTTGAATAGTGTTTCAGCTTTCCTGTCTTCATTTTGCTAATTCTGTTGCCTGTGCTGTAAATGTCCTTTCTCCTCTTGTGTACTCAACCTTTTAAGCTAAATCCAAATGCCACATCATTCATTGAGGCTTTCTGGATCCCCCATTCAACAATAATATTTTCTTCTTCTACACCAGTCTAAAGTACTTATCATATCTCATGTACTATAGTTATCTATATATTTTTCTTATCTACCTACCAGAGTAGGTTCCTTTAGGACATGTCAGGGCCCAGTCATCTACACATTTAATACATTTTTGTTGACTTGAGTCCCAGATTAAATTCCATGTGATCCAAAAGTTCAACCCTTAAATATATTTTGAAACAAGTTGAGAATCACATGGCTATAAAGAAGCAATCAATCAATCAACCACCAAGTAATACATTTTTTGGGAGGAGGGTAGTTATTCTTGTTGGACATTCTTGATATTCTTTTTGAAAAAAAAATTTATATTCTTTTGAAAAAGATTCTCTCCCTCCCTCTAGCCCCTTTTCCACGCACTGAGAAGGCAAGCAATATGACATCAATTATATATATGTATGTATGTATGAAATCATGCAAAACTTTTTCATGTTGGCCATGTAAACAATATATTTATTATAGGCAATTTAATAGAGGGGTAGTATGACTTGGGTTTGAGTCAAAGTTCTCTATTTATAAACCAAGTAACCTTGGGAAAGTCTCTTTTCATTCATTCAACAAGGATTTATCAAGTGCCTATTATGTGTTGGGGACTATGTTAAAATGGCATTGGGGAAACAAAGAAAAAATTAGCCCCTCTACTCAAAAAGTCTGGATTCTATTAAGGAAAAACATGAATTTTTTTTTTACACAGAAAAATACAAGATATATACAAAATAAATAGAAAGTAATATCCAGGGAGGAGAACCCTAATAGCCAAGGGGTGAGGTGGGTAAGAATAGGTCTTGTGGAGAAAGCAGCACATGATCTGGGTCTTGAAGAAAGCTAGGGATTCTAGGAAGGAAGTGAGGAAGGAATGCATTCCTGGAATGTGGGGGATCATCTATGCTTGCTTTATATATATTTGCTTGCATGTTGTCTCCCCTATTAGACTATAAGCTCTTTGAGGGCAGGGACTCTCTTTTGCCTATTTTTGTATTCCCAGTGCATAGTATACCACCTGGCACATAGTAGGCTCTTGAAGAATGTTTATTGAATTGAATTGAACTGAAATTGAACATGGGGGGGAGAGGGAAGAGTCACTGAGAAATGTAAGGTAGCAATCCTGGGTTACTAGAAGGATACTGTTACTCTCAACAGAAATGAGTAAATTAGAAGAGGCAGATTAGGGAGAAAATATGTTCATTTTGAACATGGTATGTTTACAAGGTCCACAGAACAACTGGTTTAAAATGACCAACAGAGAATTGGTCACATGAGACTCAGAAGGCAAAAACCTGCAAACACAAACCTAGGAGTCATCTGTTTTGAGGTGATATTCCTCTGTAAAGTAATGCTAACAATACCTGCATTACTCCAGGGTTGTTGTTCAGAAAGTTCTGTGTAAACTGCAAAACCTCATGGTAATAGGCATTACTGTTACTAAGGAGTCAGGTATCTGAGACTGGTTCAACCACCATTGTGTCTGCATTCCAGGCAGTGCCAGTAGGTACTTGTTTGCTGTTAACTTTTTAACTGTTGGTGGGAGAAATTTAGAATAGAACACAATCCAAAAATGAAATTAAATTACCAGTATAAAACCTTACTTGGTGAAATATTTACATATCAAATAATCTGAAGATTTTGTAGAAAAAAGTTAGGAAGCCCCTTTTAATGAGGTATCTACAGACAATTTAAATAACTTATACAATCTCAAGAATCCTTCAATCCCATATTTTCACAGAATGTAATATCTGAACTTGTTTAGAAATGTTCAGTTTTCAGAAGTTCTATGTATTTGCAAGGGAACTGGACTAGAAGGCAAAAGACCCGAGTTCGCATCTTGGGTCCAGTCATGTTGACTGGTAGTCAAGGCACATCATTCCCTCATCTAGAAAATGAGCATAATGATATTCATACTACTTACTTCACAAAGTTAAGATGAGTAAAGCACTTTTTAAACTATAAAGTTCGACAAAATTGAGAACCATTTATTAGTGTTACTTAAAGAATCAATTCGTTCACTTGACAGACTGGCCTACTGTGGTGACTTCAGATATCGATTGCAAATGTCCAGCAGTCAGTCATAAATTGGTGTTAACCAAGACCACATGCTTCCAACATTGTGAGTTGTAATTCACTAGGTAGAGACCTCTCCTTTTCAATCATCATCATACCACAGAAAGTCTCACAGGTCCAAAAATGGCTCCTCCGCAAATCACTTGCTAGGATTAAACGAAAAGAAGCTGCCAACATAAAATAGCAACACAGAGAAAAAACCCAGAGGATTCTGAGTGGCTGGAGATCGTCCAGCACAGCGCCTCCCTCGTTTTTTATGGAGAAAGAAACTGAGGCTCACAGAGAAGAGACTAACCCAAGGTCATAAGATTGAAGTTCACAGTCATGTCTTTTTCCAAATATAGTGTTTATTTCATTAGATCACACTGCCTCTCACCAGACATTTAAAAAGTGAACCCTGAATTGATCTTTTCTTCCTCAAATATTCCTAGAATACTCCTTCTGGAATCCTTTGTTACTATCATATTATACTTTATACTATAAGTATTTCTTATTTGTATACATAATTCCACCAAAACTTCTCCCTCCAAAGTTAGCAATAATATCCTAATTGCCAAATCCAATGGCACTTTCTCAAGCCTCATTCTGCTTGACCACTCTGTAGTCTTTGCCACTGCTGATCACCCTCTTTTCCTTCATGCTCTTTTCTCTCTAGGTTTTTGATAGACATCTTGAACTTAACATTTTCCAAACTGAACTTATCTTTCTTCCTAAACCCTTCTCCCTCCAAATTTCCTTATTATTATAGAAGGTAACACTGTCCTCCCTCAGGCACCCAAGATAGGTTTCATCTTCATCTGCTCACTATCTTTCACCCCCTATATCTAATATATTTTCTAGACCCGTTGATTCTATTTTTGAAACAATACACTCCTTTCTCTCCTCTGATAGTGTCACCAGTCTGATGTAGGACCTCATCACCTCGTGCATGGATCGCTGTAACCGTCTGCTGGGGTGGCTGCCTGCCTCAAGTCTCTCCCCACTCCAATCTATCCATTTAGCCACCGAAGTGATTTTCCTTAAGCATAGGTCTGACCATGCTATCTCCCCTACTCAATAAACTTCACTGGCTCCTTATCACCTGCAGGATCAAATACAAAATCTTCTATTCAGCATTCAAAATTCTTCAAAACATAGCCCCCTCTTATCTCTCTAGTCCCTTTACATCTTATTCCCTACCACGTACTCTTCAGTCTAGGGACACTGGGCTCCTGGCTGTGCCACAAACAAGATTCTCCCATCTCTCGGCTCTGGAACTTTTCACTGTCTGTCCTCCACACCTGAGATGTTCCCTCTCCTTATTATCACCTCCTGACTTCCTTTAAGTCCCAACTAAAATCCCCCCTTCTGTAGGAACCTTTTCCAAACCCTTTTAATTTTAGTGTCTTTCCTCTGTTAATTATTTCAACTATTTATCTTATACATCACTTGTTTGTTCCTATTTACTTGCTTACCATCTCCCTCATTAGACTATGAGCTCCTTGAAGGCAGGTACTGTCTTTTGCCTCAACTGTATCCCCAGTTCTTAATACAGTGCCTGGCACTCAGCAGGAGTTTAAGAAATGTTTCCTAACTGATGACTGCATAATACCCTGTCCATCTCCCATCTTTGTAGGATTATAAGGGTTTTTTTAGGGCAGAGTATGTCACTTCTCTTTGTATACTGGTACTTTGTATACCAAGTACCAGACATAATTCCAAGCATATCATAGGTATGTGATGAATTGACCTGATTAAAAGTTTACCTTGATGGTGAGAAAAACAACAAAAAATAATTGCAAGTACAGAATATAGCTCATAGATGGAATCACCTCAGAAGGAAAACATTTATATAGTGATAAATAGTATAGTCTAAGTAGATAAACACATAGTAGGAGTTTGATAAATGGGTGTTATATGAATATTTCTATTGCATTTTGTAGCATGTTTCTTATAATAAACCTGCCAGAGGTAGGTAGTAAAGGTATGCATTCTTATCTCCCTTTAATGTATGAGGAAATCAAGGCTATCAGAGTTTAAATAATGTGCTCATGGTCACAGCAAGCGTCACAATCAGGATGAAGACTGTATCTTTGGAAAATTTACCAGTTCTACCACACACTTATCTTAATCTGAATCTGATTAGTACTCAAGTGTGTTTCATTACTCAAGTAAATGGCCTAAGCTTCTATTATCTAGCAGTTTATAAATATCATAAGTATAATTTTCTTTGAAGTTGATTTTAATATGGCTAAATGGACTCATATGCAGGAACTGAGTAGGTGATGATAGGAAAATGGAAAAACAAAAATCCCACAGATAATGCCATATTTTCAACCAAGATTTTTATCTTGGTCTGTTTTCCCCCCTAATCTATAACAGAGATTATCTTATCTCGTGAGACAACTTTTTGGTCACAACAAATCAGCTTGAAAATGTACACACTGAAAAATTTACTTAAATCAAGTGGGAAAAAAAAGTTGCTTTTCATTGAATAAATTACTACTTGAGTCTTTCAACAATTTGTTTTGCTTCACATTAACCAACATTATTATCATATGAACATCTGCCATACTCCCAGTTACTGAGACTTCCAACTCCTATGTTATCCTTGACTCCTCACCCTTACCCCACATATGCAAATCCATGGCCAAATCTCAGTCCTCTCTTTTTGCAAGTTGCTGTATACTGCCCCTTTTCTTCCCATTTACATGGCTGCAGCCCTAGTTCAGGTTCCTATCGTCTCTTGCCCAAACTATTACAATAGCCTTCTAAATGATCTTGTCTCAAGGATCCCCCCATTTCCTTTAGCTGTCAAGATAATTTTTCTAAAGTGTAGGTCTGGTCACATAACCTTCCTGGTCAATGAGTTACTTCTAGGATCAAATATGAATTCCTCTGGCATTGAAATCTTTTTGCAACCTTGTACTTTCTCTCCTTATTACAGTGTATTCTCTTCTATGCATTCTTTGATCCAGCTACTACATTGGCTTGTCTGCAATTTCTGAAACATGACTCCATGTCTCATCTCTATGCCTTTTTCCTGGCTGTCCCCCATGTTGGAATACTCTGCTTCCTTACATCTCCCTAGTTTCCTACAAGACTCAGTTCAAATCCCACCTGGAAGAGACCTTTTCCTCTCCCCTCTTCTATTGAGTCTGTCTATTTCTAGGATGCACCTAGTTGTTTACTAAGTTGACTCCCCTACTAGAATGTATGCTTCTCAAGAGCAGGAACTATCTTGGATCCTCAGAACTTAGCACAATGTGTGGTACGGTGCTTAAGAGATGCATATTTTCTTTGTTATTATTACTATCAATGATGCCCATTTCTACAAAGCTTTAATGTTGACAATATAACCCTTTGTGGGTTATTTTGGGTGGCATTATTGCCCCTAATTTTGGATAGAAAGAGTCAAGGAACAAGACATTATCGTATTATTTGCCCTTTAACATTCTACAGACTATTGAATAGATAAATAAAATAATAAATATAATAAATATAACATATATTTATATATAATAAATAAAAATAAATAAAAACTGAATAAAAATATAATGATATAAACTCATTTTCTGTGGGATCATTGAAAGTATCCTCAGTACTATTCAGGTACCAAGTAGGAAGCCAGGGATTTTCACATGTTTCTGAGTTCCTCAGGTAAACCTCTTTATTTTGAAAGCTTTTCATCCAGGTAATTTAGAAAATATGATAATTTGGCACAGTAACATTTATTAAGAATGATTTCATTAAGTTTTTATGGATAAAAAGATATCTGAATGACTGTAAGTAACAGTTCTGTCAAAGAGAAGTTTCTTGGCTCAGTACTCTAGGATAGTTGAAATACGTATTTGTGGAATGAGAATTTGTTGTTTGAGGTCATTAAAGATGGTGAACTTCTGATGCATAATGCTAGCTACCTAGCTACCTAGCTCGTCTTGTTAACTTGGTAGATACTAAACTGGTTGTCCGAAATGATGTGCCGCACAATCTCTGCAACTTCCTCTCCCCACAAAGTCTCCCATAATCAGCGTTAATCACTAAATCAAGGCTCCTTTTTAAGGATAATCCTTCTATCATTTCTGGTGATTAGGACCTGGTCTTGCATTTCCATCATAAGCCTTCCCATCTTCACTAACAAATCAACATGCCTGAGAGATTTGCTCCTTATTTCTTTGTCTATAACTTGTTGGTCTGTATTCATGAGGCTGTGACTCATAGCAGTTCTTTTGATTCACCTCTTGTATCCTACATGTTTCATAGGCTCTACCAAAAATATACTTTCTGTTAAGTTAAACAAATCCAATGGTATGTACCTGTTATCATCCTTTCCTGTATCTAGGTGAAGTGATTTCTACTTCCCATTGTTATAATAACAATAATAATCATTATTATGTTAATCCATCCACAGATAATTCCTGGGAAGGAAACATGCAGATGAGTATGCATTCTGCAACTTACAGTTATAAAGAAGTGTTGTGGTCATCTAGAGGTTAAGGGACTTGTCCAGGGTCATATAACCCATAAATGTCAGAGGTAGGACTTGAACTCAGGTCCCCCTGCTTCTGAAGCTCTTTCCCTATCTACTACATGACACTGATTCTCTTGAATATTATGGTAAAAATTTTATGCACCAGCCATTCTCTCCTATTTCCCCCAATTTGACCCCTTGGTGAACCATTTCAACTCTACATTATCCATCTTCTCTTGGATCACTAGTCCCCTTATCATATCACTGATTGTGCTTTGCCAGACTTAGCCTTGGATCACTCCCACCATCTGCCATCTTCACTCCTACACATGCAGCCAAACAAAAGTGGAGAAAAATCACACAACCATTCTGATACTGTCAGATACATACAAATTTATGTTACACAACTTCAACTGGGTCCTCACTGCTTCTAGGTAATCCTATTCTACATCCCTTATTACTTCAGTATTCTACTCTTCACAGGCTCTTCCAAAACTTTTCATCCCTCCCCAAACCTTCCATGATTCTTCAACCCCTACCCTTTCAGCTGAAAAATGTGCCTTATCTTTTACAGAAAAAAAAAAATGAGGCTACTTGCCACAAACTCATTCTCTCTTCTTCCTCATCTCATACCACTCATATGTTTTCTGCTATTATCTCCTCCTTTGCCCCTATTTCACATAAAAAGGAGAACTTCTTATCAAAGCTAATCCCCCTCCCAGTTAATTCGCCCAGTTTAGGAGAATGAATGGAATGGGATTGCTTATAACAGATTGCTTCCTCTGTCATCCCCACTTTATCACTTATTTTCAATCTTTCTCCTCCTGGCTCTTTTCCTATTGCCTACAGACATGCCCATGTCTCCCTCATCTTCAAAAAATCCTTACTTGATCCTTCCCTCCCCACTATCATCCTGCATCTCTTCTCTTTCTTTGAGTTAAATTCTTTGAAAAGACTGTCTACAATAAGTGCCTCCACTTTCTCTTATCTTACTCTCTTTTTAACCCCTTACAATCCAACTTCTGACATCATCATTCCACTCAAACTGCTCTCTACACAGTTACCAACGATCTCTGTTGCCATATCCAATGGTCTTTTCTCAGTCCTTATTCTTCTCGCCTGCTCTGCAGCCTCTGACATTGTTGAGCACCCTTTTCTCCTGAATACTTTCTTCTTTTCAGGATTTTGCAATAGGACTCTCTCCTAGTTTGTCTCCTGTCTGTCAGACCACTGCTCTTTCTCAGGCTTCTTTGATGGATTCTCATCCAGACAACACCTTCTAAATGTGTGTGTCCCACAGGGTTCTGTCTTGGCCTCCCTTCTCTTGCTATACAACCTCACAAAGATCTAGCTAGCAAAGGACACAGAGATGGAGCAGTCAGAAAGGTAGGAGAATTGGGAGAGCAGCACAATATCGTGAAAACCTACAGAAGAGGTCAAAGATGAAGACTGAGCCATTTGATTTGGTAATTAAGAGATCATTGATAACTTTGCAGAGAGTAGTTTCAGTTCAATGATAAGGTTGGAAGCCAGACTGCACAGAGTTAAAAAGTGAGAAGAAAGTGGTGCATGGGTTACAGACTGCCTTTTCAAGGAGTACAGTCAAAAAAGGAAAAGATAAAGGATGATAACTACAAGGAGAGATGGGTCATGTGAGGGTTTTCTGAAGATGGGGGAGACTTAGGCATGTTTGTAGGCCACAGGGAAGCAGAGGGAGGCAGAGAGACATTGAATATAAATGAGAGTGGAGATGATAGAGAGGGTAATATGCTAAAGAAGATGGGATGAAATGGTATCAATTATGCAAATAAAAGGGTTTGCAATGGTAAGAAAAAGGGCTACATCTCCTCATGAGACAAGAACACACGGGAAAATGTCAGGAGGCATCTGAGTGATGTGAGATGAGAAGTCAACAAGAAGGAGCTCTAAGCAAATGGCCTCCCTTTTTTTTTAGTGAAATATTAGGCAAGATTCTCAGCTGAAAGGGCAGGGTGGAGGCGGGGTAGAGAGCCAGGAAATGACGTGATCAAATTGATGCTTAAAAGCAAATAATTTTGGCAGTTATATGAAGGATGGATTGGAGGGGAGAGCACACAAGCAGAAAGAAGAATTAGCAAACAAGTGCAAATGTCTAGGTGAAAGACAGAAGGCCTGAATTTGTATGGTTACCATGTGAGAGGAGAGAAGGCAACAGATACTAAAGACCTAAGGTAGAACTTATAGGACTTGGCAAATGACTTGATATGTGTGAAGGGTGAAGAAGAGTAAAGGGCCAAAGAGGATTCTGAGCTTGTGAACCTGGATGACTGAAAGGATGATAGTATATATAACAGAATAAGAGAAACGAGTAGAGGAAAAGTGGGGGGTTGGGAAGGAAAATAATGAGTTCTGTTTTATATAAGTTAAATTTCAGCTGCCTCAGGAATTCAGGTGGAGATGTCCAGCAGGGAGTTGATACAGGAAAGGAGCTCACAAGAATAAATGGCATTAGATACACAGATTTGCAAGTCATCTGCATAGATATGATAATTGAGATAATAGGAGATAATGGAAGGAATATACAAGAGGAAGTATATAGAGAAGGGGGCACAGGGCAGAACTTAAGAGAGACACCCAGAGTTATGATGAGATTTGGCTGATGATCCAGCAAAAAAAAATGAGAGGAAAGAATAAGATGGGAAGAAAAAAAGCAGGCGAAAGCAAAATTGTGAAAAATGAGGAAGAAGAGCTATCTAGGAATGGTAACAACTACCCTATGATGTAGTTTTCTTAACCCAATTTTATAAATGAGGAGGAAACTAGCTCAGACAGGAAATTATGTGGCTCTAAGTCCCAAAACTGGATCAAAATGTGACCCAGGTTCTATGACTCCAAACCAAAGAGCCTATGTAAATACTGAGTTTTTCATGCAAATAACAGTTCAAATTCAAACAGTTTATTTAATTTATTATGTTAAAGAGCTATTATGTTGAACCATTTAAGTGAATGCAATCACAAAGGATTTTACTTAAGATTTATATGAACTGATGTAGAATGAAGTGAGAAGAACCAGGGGAGCAATTTTTATAATAAAAGCAATATTGTAAGGACAACAACTTTGCAAGACTTCAAGGAGTGTGATCATTTAGGATTACAGAGGATTTATGATAGAGCATACTATATACCTTCTGACAGAAAGGTAAATGTACAGAAAGATGATAAGTTCAGAGTACCGAGCAAGACGCTTTTTTTTTTTTTAACATGTCCAGTATGGGAATTTCTTATACTTGATTATACATATACATCAAGAGGATTTTTTCTTTCTTTTTTGGTGTTGGGAGAGGATTAGGGCAAGGGTGAGAAGTGGGGTGGAAAGAGGGTGGATTTTTGTTACATAAAAAATTTTTAAATTAAAAAAAAACTTCCCTTGTAACAATTCTATTTTGTCATATATCCCTAGTATCTAGCACAGTGTTTGACATATGGGTAGTACAGTATTATTATCCTCATTTCATAGGTGAGCGGGGGACTTTTCTAATAATATATACCCAGTATCATTGGGGTCTAGTTCCAGGGTTCTTTCTATTACTCCATGATGCCTCCTGTGTAAATGACCCAACATCGATAGAGCATTATTGGGCCGTAACTAAGAGCTGGTAAGTATGTCCACACTGCCTGAAATTTCCCAGCTATTCTAAGGACCTATATGCAAAGTGCAATTTCTACCTGGATGCAATTATTTTGTGTTTTGAATTAATCCAAGCATTTGCTAACAGGAACTGCAATTTACCAATATCTAGCTGTGAAGTCCTGCTAAGAAGAAAAACAGGAGAAAAAATTAAAATGGAAGGCTTTTGTTCACTTGCTCTCAAACTATTTAAAAAATAAATATAAAAAAACTATATCCCAACATAAAGAACTAAAGATTCTTGACATTAAAAAAGAGAAAAGGGCATCTGGTTATAGCAGTGCTGGTTCATTTGACAGAAAAGCCACCTTTTTTGAGTGACTGAAAAATGTCACTTTCTTTGTATGTTAATAACAGATCATTGTGATTTTTCTGCCAGGGCTTGCCAATGCCTCCAGGAAGCCATCCTTGATGTATCAAGTTGACAATGACCTCATGCCTCAGACCTTACACAGAACTTTGTTTTGCAGTTCTCTGACATATTTATTATGTAACATTGTATATTAAGTTATCTGTGTATATGATTTAAACTCCTATTGTACTGTATGCTTTAATAGGGAAGTGTATATATCTTAAACTGTATATCACCAACATCTAGCATAGAGCTCTCTGCACATAGTAGATGATTAATAAATTTTTGCTGAATGAGACAAACTAAATGCTCTGTCACAAGCAGAGACAAAATATATCTCCCAGATCAAAGGTACATAAGATCACAGCATCTTAGATTTATAATTAAAAGGGGATTCAAGGCTCATTTAGTCACCCCCTCATTTTCGTGATGAAGAAAACAAGACCCAAAGAGGTTAAGTGACTTGTCTAAGGTCATACAGGTAGTAAGTGGGAAGAAAATCATTGAAACCTAGGTGCTCTGGTGACAAATCCAGAACAAGTGCAGAGAAGGGCAATGAGGATTGTGAAAGGACAGAATTGCACTCTACATTAGGATCACTGAAAGAGTTGGCGATATTTAACACAGGCCAGTAAGGTGGCACAGTGGATAGAGGGCCGGGCCTGGAGTTAGGAAGAATCATCTTCCTGAATTTAAATCTGGCCTCAGACACACTGATTAGCTATGTGTGAACACTTAGTTCTGTTTGCCTCAGTTTCCTCAACTATAAAATGAACTGGAGAAGGAAATGACAAAACACTCCAGTGTCTTTACAAGAAAACCCCAAATGGAGTCAAGAAGAGTAGGACATGAGTGAAACAACTAAACAACAACAAACCTAGAGAAGAGAAGATCTAGGTGGAATATGACTGCTGTTATGTTTTTTGGCATCAGGCTATATAACTAGGAGTGATGGCTATAAGTTATAGATGGCAATACTTCAGTTTTATACTAGGAAAAATATCCTAGTAGTCCAAATACAATACAGGTTACATGAGAAGGTGGTGGGTTTGCTATCCCTGAAGGTCTTGAATCTGATGCTATGTGGCTACTTAGCAGAAAAATAGTAGAAGGGATTCTTGCTTAAGCAGGAGTTGTACTAGCTAAGGTCTTTTTTTAACTTTGTGATTCTTTTATTCTAGTGTTTTTAATGATCCCGAGTTTCTCCCTGAGACAAAGATCCATCTTCTTCATATCAAAATTCAAAATTCTTGTGAGGGTATATGCCATGAGTCACAAAATACCAATCTCTGAAGAATTCAAGTTGCAAATCACTCAATTGGAAATGAAGAGATAATATTGTAGGTGCTAAGAGGCTGCAGCATATTATTACCAAAGAACTGAAGAGAAATGGTATAAAAAGTACCATCAAAGAAATGTGTAGTCATCCAAGAAGGTGAGTCAGTCATGTAGGGAGGGCAAAGGATAACAGCGGGGGAGCCCATATGCTCCACTGTTTACCCCACAACACAAATAGATGGAGAAGAAGGGCCCCCTGTGGAACTGATGGGGGTAAAAGAAGACTCAGACAGGTGTTATACAAAAGGAGGTATGGACAGATTAGGACCTATACCCCTGGAAAGAGCACCCATATAGATGAAGTTACAGACCCACTGCAATCACACTCTATGGATTTTATTTCATACCCATTAAATACAATTAGGGGTCTATTCTCCAAACCTAGGTTTATATGAACTCTCAGTTTTAAATACAATCTTATAATTAGCAGTGGGAAAGAGACCAATTTATTCTGAGAACCCTGTGGAATTAATCATATACTTCTTGGGAGCACTGAGGGGCCCTGGGGTTTTGTCCCTGTGTGTACCTCCCACACCCACTATTGCTAAGAATAGGTTAATGCAGAAAGCCAAATTCAAATATGCCAATTGGGGTGCGGAAAAGCCATAATATAAGTAAGAAGGGTAAGAAAGAAATGGAACAGAGAGGAAAATATAGGAAAGGACTTTAACACCCAAGAATAAAACCTTTAATAAAAACTCCCACCCCTTCAGTATCAAAAAGGCCATTTGATCTCTGATTCTGGAGTGCCAGATTGGGGGAATTGCATATATTAGTACATATCTTAGAAATAAAAGGAACCCAAAGGAATATGTCTTCATGGAACACAGAATTTTGGAATTGGAAGGGGCCTCAAAATAGAACTTTAAAACATAGAATATCAGAGTTAGCAGACACCTAAAATATAGAATGTAAGAACACAAAGCACAGAATGTTAGAGTGACCTTAAGGGTCACAGAATTCAATCAATCAGAATTGGAACAGACTTCAAAGGTTACCTAGTCCAATATATACTTGAATAGGAATTCTTTGGTCATTCAGCCTCAATTGGAAGGCCTTCAAATTGACGACCTCCTGAAGCAGTTCCTTCCCTTTCTGACTGCTCTTGTAGTTAGGAAGTTTTTTCCTTGCATCAAATCTAATCTACCTCTGCAACATCCTCCCACAGCTCCCAATTCTGCCTTCTGGGGAAAAGTAAAACAAAGCAAACCTCAATTTGAAATGATGGCCCTTCAAATACATGTAACCAGCCTCTAAGTCTTCTCTTTTCCAAGGCTAAACATTCCTAGTTCATGCAAATGATCTCTAAACATGCTCTGTTTCTTCCTTCTAAAATGAGGCACCCATCAGTAAACAGAGCACTCCAGACAAGATGTGCCCAGGGAGGAGCACAGAAGGACAATCCCCTTACTTGTTCTGCTTACTGCTTCTATTAATTCACTCTAAGACTGAATTAGGGGTTTGTTTGGGTTTTTTTGGCTTTTGTGTCACACTCATTTTACTGATGAAGAAACTGAGGCCCAGAAATGACTCAAAATCATATAATATGTTTGTACCATAGATAAGACTGGCCCTAGGACTCATAATTCAGTGGATTTGTATGTCCCGCCCCTTCCCAACTCCTCTTTCCATTAATTATTTAGAAAGGTTAACATTAAGAGATAATTTCAGAACACCACTGATTTTTATAAAGAATACAAGCATATAGTTTCCTTAATAAGAAGCTCAATCTTTTCTGGTACCCATTTAGCTCTTATAACATTATTTTCGAATTTCTGACACTGCAAAATTTTTGTGCATTTGTTGAAATGTCATCTATTGGAGATGGAGCCAATATAAGGAAATATAATTGTCAAGACCGTGTTATCTTTCAAGGAATTAAAATTTGAATTTAACAAACATGCACTGAATACTTCATATATATGGAATACTGCACTAGGCCCTGGGGGAAATACAAAGTTTGAGTAAGAGATAGTACTTTTCATCAGGGAGTTTATAGGCTGGTAGGACAACAATATAGAACTTTCTGATGACTACAAAGCTGATAGCCTTGAGATATAAGTCCTTAATCACCAATGACCATGTCTGGGATTTTTGTTCACAGAAATCAATAATGACATACTATCTTTTTGTTCATGGGAGAAAGTGCTAGGAAATCCCATTATACACAGGTACCATTATCCAACATCAGTCTCTGTTCTTATACATTATGTGACAAGAAAGCTTTTTAAAACTAAAGAGAGTATGAACATGCATAAGAAGAGGAAGGAGGGAGGCAGAGGGGGAAAGATGGGGAAGAGAGAGGGGCAAAGAGAGTAAAGGAAGAGAGGGAGGTTTAGGGGGAGGGTGGAAGGAAAAAGGGTGACAGAATGCTTATATAAATGCAAGTTAGGGAGGAAGAGAATGGGATAAAGATATTTGTTGGGAAGGTACATTGTAGAAGAAGATTGTACTAGATAGATGATCTCCAAGGTGCTTTCCAATTCAAACATTCTATAAGCCAATATCTTTTGTTCTAAGATGCTGGCTAGCTCTAACTTTCTATGTTCTAGAGGCCTGACATTCTATGACAATGGGAAGGAGAGAGGACTGGCTAATTGCTTCTAGGTAACTTAGCCAAGAGTCGAAAATAAGGCATACTAGGAGTGAGTACTAATTTTTTAAGGTAGTAATAATAGTAACAAACACCTAGCATTTTTATAGTATTTAAGGTCTGGGAAGTGCTTTATATATTTTTTTCTCATTTGATCCTCATAACAAGAAGTAGTTGCTATTATTATCCCCATTTAATAGCTGAGGAAACTGAGACAGAGCGGTAAAGTGATTTGTTTAGGGCCGTATAACTATTAAGTGTCTGACACAGAATATGAACTCAAATTTTCTTGATTCCAAGTACATTGCTCTATCCACTACCCCACTTAGCTCTTACCTAGGATAACATTATTTCACATTAAAAATATCTACTAGGTTGGTGATAAATAAAGCCCTTCCCTTGTATGATTCATTTTCAAGTTAAAAGAAATCACAATTCATATTTTACCCTGAACAACAATTTTGAGAGTCATAAAAATGGTTAAAAAGTCTCCTCATGGTTTAGCTTTTTCTAAACTTTTACGAACATCTGCCACATTCATTTGAAGTTTAAAAAATTCTGGCACATATGCAAAGGCATAATAAGGTGCCTATAGCTTTTGAGAAGAATTAACAAGACAGTCAAAAATAAGTCTTTTTAAATCCTTTGCTGAATTGCTAGTGAGAAGACAGTGTAAGAGAGAATGCATCTTTTCTCCCTATGCTTTCTGGGGAATAGCAACAAAAACCTTCATTCATTCATTCAATAACAATTTACCAAGCACCTAGTATGTGCGATGAATGGTGATGCTAGATGTACCAAAATTAAAAAAACAAAACAAAACAATATAGTCCCTTGCCCTCAAGAAGCTTGGCTAATATAACAGAGAACATGATAAATATGTATCAGAACTACAATGTGTAAGGTTCCAGGGGAGAGAGAGTTCAACTTCTACTAGAGACTTTAGGGAAGGTTCTCCAAAGAAGGCAGCATCTGAGCTGGGCTTTGGAGGATGGATAGTAGTTGAAAGGTGGAAAAGCGTATAGAGGAATATGGGGTTAAAGTCCAGATATACAAAAGCACTGGTATCATGTAGTGTATGGGGAGGGGAAGAAAGATGTCAAGGAGTTGATTTGAACTAGAATATGGGGTTTGTTAAAGGAAAGAGTGGGTGATAAAATTTAAAGAGATGGCTAGAACCAGACTGTAAAGAGAATCACAGAATGTTCTAAGTAGATGGGATCACAAGGATCTTACAAATGAGTCAACTTAAGCCAGAGAGATAGGACTTGTGACTTGTGCGAACACACACATTCTGCGAGAGGCAAAGCTTGGGCTGGAATACAGGTCTTCAGATTCAGCTTTTCTTCCTACACCATGTTGCCTGTCTAAAAGACTTGGAGGAGATAGGTTATTTGCCTTCAGTTATCTTAAGAGCTGTCCTGTGGAAGAGAGATTAAAATTGTTGTAGGTCCCAATGATAGAATTAGGAGCAATGTATTTAGTAAGCTTTAAGGAAGCAGATTTTAGCTTAATAATTGAATAATCAGCCCATAAACAGAATGGGCTCCTTTGGCTACAATGAGTCGTTCATCAGTGGAACTCTTCTATGCAAAGCCCAGATAACCATTTGCTGGGAAATTAAAGAGGGAATTTTTGCTCAGGTAGGGGTTACACTAGATGCTGTCTGAAATCCCTTTCAGCTCTGGAATTCCATGGTTGAGCAACGTGTAGTGGAAAGAACACTAGATTTAGAATCAGTTTTGACTGGAAGTTCTGCTACTTAATGCCTATGTAACCATAGGCAAGTCATTTCAATCTGTGGGCTTGAGTTTTCTCATTTGGAAAATGAAGGGGTTGGATTAGATGAACTCTTAGGTCTCATAAGGCTCTAAATCTTATGATAGTAGGTGTCTTTAATTTTTAATGTTCTTTTTCATTCTAATTCTCAATGGTGTTCTTTCTACTACAGCTTTGATTCTACCTCAGCTCTCATAAACAAAAAATAAAGAAAAAAAAGTTCAATACAATACAATCTGAACACATAATCTGTGACAGTCCATAAATCCTACACTTTATATACCCAGGGCTGGGTGATGACAGAAAGGCAGAGTTAACAGAATGTAGGAGCCACATGGCCAGCCTGTCAATTTAGAAATTGGAGCAGATTTTTAATGGTCTATTTTGATTGAGATTCTCAATGTCAAACCAACAGGTTTTCCGATAACCAACTCTTTTCGTTTCGTAAGCACAATAGCACTGTGTGCAACAAATAGTGAAGAAGCAGGTGGTCCCAGTCGACCTACAGTGAATTGAACAGAAAAGAAGAGGCCACATTTCCTTCAAGACAAGAAAAGCTTTACCACTGGGAGAAGCAGTTCCTATTCTCCCCTCCCCTGAGAGCTCATCTCCTCTGTGAAAAAAGGCAAGCTCAGGACTTTGCTCTCAGAGATTATATACAGCAAAAAGAACTCCACAGGCATGCACTACCTCTGCCTGAATGGTACAAGTGTGGAAGCTGAGAGGCCAGATGAAGAGGTGGAAAGCACACTAGATTGACAGGTGTTGGGTTTGAGTCCTGACACGGTCATTTATTTGATGTTAGGCAAAAATTTAACTTCCTTTGGCCACAATTTTCTCATCTCTAAAATGAGAGGAATATATCAGATGGAGCATTAAGTTTTTCTGAACATGAAGTTGAGTAGGGATGGGAACTTCATTCCTCTCAACCCAAATCTGAAATGCTTTTGGTTACCCTGAAATTATCAGGGTTGCTTCCAACTCAATTCTCACCATCCTAAGTTTACTTTAGTTCTAACACTCTAAGATTGATGTTCTAAAGTTCTTCCTGGCTCTAAAAGGCTCTATGCTCTCAGCTGCAAAGTCAAGCAGTTGGCTACAAGAGGAATACACACAAGCTGGTTCTTTAGTATTGGCAGGTGGACCAGTATTTGCCCAAAGCTTGGAATATTCCTTAAAAAAAAAAAAATCCTCCTTTCCCTTAAGATCTTTTCTGCCCTCCTGTCCCAGAGCCTCACCTGAGAAAACATCTCCCATATGAATGAAAAATCTTGAAAACAATAACCTAGCAGGAAGGGATCTTAGCTGAATGCTCAGCTTTGTCAGCAAGGGAGGGGGACAGAGCCTGAGGTGTTGCTTGTACGAGTTCCCATATGTTAAGTTGTGAATACAGATACCCAGTCTATTCTAATGCCATGCAGAAACAGGAGGAAACCAAACCACAGAGCAAGAAATTTCTGGAGAAAGCAAGCCAACTTACCTCCATTAGACTTAAATGTATTCCTATGAGGTAGGGCATGGGAGCACTGTGAAGAGAAACAAAGACAAACAGCTGTTTTAATGTCTGTTGCATCCGCCTGAAAATTACAGACGGTTAAATATTTGCAGAAAAACTGTTTTAATAAACGTATGCACAGTTACATTTTCTTTCACAACAAAAATCCTAATATGACATTATGTTCCCGAGCTGAGAAGCTTCACAGGGATTTTCAAAATGTTTGCAGCCTGGGAATGATAGCACATGCCTGTAATAGAAATGGCAGTTGAATAACAAGGCTTGAAATGCAGAAATTAACAAGCTGGAATGAGAAAAGGGTTATTCCTTCCACAACTGTACTTTCTTTCAGGTCCTGCACAGGCACCACCTTCTCCATGAAACCTTGCCTGACGACCTAGGCTAAAAAGGGCTCCCCCCTGAGCACCCTCCACTCTCTAAGATCTCTCTGTGATGGCTCCTGTGCACTGTGATCTAATGCACAGCACTGCTATACATGTGTGTCTTGGGATCACTAGGTTTAGCCTTTCTACAATTGAGGAAACTAGAAGGAATCTTTTGGTTAGAAAGCCTGAGGTGGTGTGGTCCAACCCTCTTGTTTCATAGATAAGGAAACAAGCCTCCATCTCTTTACAAGACCCTCACTTGATCCTGCCACCCCTGCTGTTGTCCTCTGGCCATCCATAACAGGTGCTCCCACTTCCTCTTCTCTTACTCTCTTCTCAAGCCTTCACAATCTGGCTTCTGACTGAATCTACTCTCTCCAAAGCTACGAACGATTGCCTTTTTCTCAATCCTCATTCTCCTGGGCCCCTCAGCAGCCTCTGACACTGTTGATTGCTCTCTCCTCCTTGATACCCTCTTCTCTCCAGGTTATGAGGACGCCAGTCTCTGCTGGTTCTCTTCTTATGACTGTTCCTCTGTTTCCTTTGCTGCATACTCACCCAGATCACATCCTCTAATTGTAGAGGTCTGGAACCTTGTTCTGCAAGGTTCTTCTGTCTGGGGTCCTCTTCTTTCTTTCCTACTACTTTACTTAATGAACTCATTAGTTCCCATGAATTTAATTATCATCTCTAAGCTGATGATTTTCCAATCTACCTATACCCAAACTTTCTTCTGATCTTAAGTCTCACAGCTGCAATTGCCTTTCAGACATCTCAAACCGGATGTCCAGTAGATATCTTAAACTCCATATGTTCAACAATGCACTCATTATCTTTCTCCTTAAATGCCCCCAGCCTCCACCTTCCCCATTAGCAAGGAAGGCACCATCCTCATAGTCCCTTAGGCTTGCAACTCAGGAGCTATCCTTGCCTCTTCACCATCCTTTACCTCTCATATCCAATCTGTTTCAAAGGTCTGTTGATTTCATCTTTGCACCATCTCTTTTTAAAATTTTTTAAATTTAATTTAATTTTTAATTTATTTGTTTATTTTTAGTTTACAAAATTCAATTCTATAGTTCCTTGAGTTTCAAATTTCCCTTCCCTCCCTCCCCCCACCCCCCACAACCGCATATAGTCCAGTACAGGATCTGCAAATACTTTCACAATAGACATTAGTCAAGTTACAAAGGCATATTGTACTAGAAGGGATGAAAAATGGTAAAGAAGAAATAAAACCAAACAATAAAAAGAAAAAGATCAATTAGTTTTCTTCCATCGGGATTCAAACTCAGTTCTTTCTAGTTATTTCTCTGGATGTAGGCATCTCTCTCCTTCATGAGTCTTTTGGGATTGACATATCACTACATTGCTGAGAAGAGTCCAGTCTGTCATAGTTGTTCATCACACATATGTTGTGTCTGTGATTGTATACAAATTTCTCCTGGTTCTACTCTTCTTACTCAGCATCAGTTTGTATAAGCCTCTACAGGTAAATATGAAAACCATCTCCTCATTTCTTATCGCACAATAATATTCCATTACATGCATATACCACAACTTGTTTAGCCATTCCCCAATTGATGGGCACCCCTTTAATTTCCAATTCTTTGCAACCACGAAAAGAGATGCTATAAATATTTTTGTACATATTGGTCTTCCTCCCTCTTCTATGATCTCTTTGGGATATAACCCTAGAAGTGGTATTGCTGGGTCAAAGGGTATGAAATTATTTATAGCCCTTTGGGCATAATTCCAGATTGCTCTCCAGAATGCTTGGATAAATTCACAACTCCACCAGAAATGGATTAGTGTTCCAATTTGCCCACATCCTCCCCAGCATTTGTAATTTTTGTAAGTTTTGTCATCTTAGCCAATCTGACTGGAGAGGTGTGGTACCTCAGAGTTGTTTTGATTTGCATTTCTCTAATCAATAGTGATTTAGAGCATTTCTTCATATGCTTATAGATATCTTTAATTTCTTTCTCTGAAAACTGCCTGTTCATATCCTTTGACCATTTATCAATTGGGGAATGTACCATCTCTTAATTACACTCCCCTTCTCTCCTCTGACAAGTCACCATTCTAATGTGGGCCCTCATTACTTGACACTTGAACTGCTGCAATAGCCTGCCTGTGGGTTAGCCCACCTCAAGGCTCTCTCCAATCCTATCCACCTTCTATTCAGTCACTAAAATGATTTTCCCAAAGTGTTAGTCCATTCCTCCATAACCTCCAACTCAAAAAGCTCCACTTGCACCTTATTGCCCCCAGGATCAAATAAAAAATGTTCTATTTGGCAATTCAAAGTCCTTCAAAACCTAGGCCAGTCCTACCTTCCCACTCTTCTTACACCCTGCTCCTTACCCCCACCTCTGCCACTCCCATACTCTACAATTCAAGGTCATGGGCTTCCCGACTGGTTCACCCACAGGACAAGCCATCTCTCAGCTTCATGCATTTTCTCTGCCTGTCCCCCCATGGAAGGCTCTTTCTCCTCTACTCTGACTACTGACTTCCCTTGCTTCCTTTAAGTCCCAACAAAAATTTCATCTTTTACTGGAAGTCTTTCTTAACTCTTCTTAATTCTAGGGCCTTTCCTACTTATCATGAATAGAGACTACTTTGTCTCAGTTTCCTAGTTGTCTCCTCCATTATATGGTAAGCACCTTAAGGGCAGGGATTGGCTTTTGTCTCTATTTGTATCTCTAGTTCTTAGCACCCAAGTCTGGAACATAACAAATGCTTAAATCGACTGACTGCATGCTCCCTGAAGGCACAGACTGAGTTGTTTTCATCTTTGTAGTCTTAATGCAAATATGTGCTATACAGTCTGGCACATGTTAGGTGTTTAGTAAATGTGTATTGAATTGGTGAATACTGAACCCTCACTGCCCATTTGAAGCTAAGCATTGCCTGAAGAGCTGCATCCTGGGGTACATACTCATTCAACAGTCCAGGCAAGAGCTCTCACCATGGGCATTCTTCTGGGTTCATAGAATCACAGAATATTAGTGCTGGAAGGAATTTCTGGACACAAGAAGCCCTTGAATAAATGTCTGATCAATCACTCAAATGAATAGAATGTTAGGACACAGATGGTTAGAGCACAAAAGAGACCTTAAAACATTGTTATAGCTGGAAGGTACATTATCATAAAGACTTATTGGAACAAAGAACATGAGAATCTGGAAGGGACCTTAGAACATAAAACAAAGAGTATTAAAAGTTGGAAAGCCTGAAGGATCCTTAGTGAATATCAAGTGCAATCTTGTCATTTTTAGATGGAGAAATAGAGGTCCAGAGAGTTTAAATTTCTTTCTTAGAGAAGTTACTAGTCCATGACCATAGAGAGAGTAAAAGAACTGGGATATGAATCTCAAGCTGGCAGAGGGGAAGAAAGCATGGGGATCTACTGCCAAATGTTTTCTTAACCCATTTCTGGAGACAATCTCACTTGGCTTTTGTCTCTATTTGTATCTCTAGTTCTTAGCACCAAGAATTAAATTACTCAACAAGAATTAAAAAAGGGGAAACCACTGTTTGAGGGTAATAACCACAAACACCTGTGAGGATGGGACATGATAGCTTTCAATCACAACAAATTGGGTGTTTATTCTATGTTACTATCAAATGGATAGTGAATACTTAACTAGATGTTAACCTTCCATGAAGAGGCAACTATAAGGTAGCAAAAATGGAGCCTGGTTTCCCATAAGTCGCTTCAGTTATTTTTAGTTTACTCAATTGTAAATTGAAATAATAATACTTCTACTACTCACCTCACAGGAATGCTGTGAGGAAGGTATTTAGGCTGCAAAGTGTGATTGAAATGGGAACAATTATTGTTAATCTTAGCCTCAGTTTACTCATTTATAAAATGGAAAAAGAATATTCTTTGTTACACCTCCTCCACAGGCGGTGTGGCAAGAGAATTTCTTCATGCTTTATAAAATATTACAGAAATGAGAGTCTAGTAGTAGTAGTAGTAGTAGTGTTCTGAGCCTCAGTCTCTTCATCTATAAAATTGGGAGGAAAGAATTCTGTAAACTGTAAAGAACTGCAAAAACTGGGAGCAGTTACTGTTATTATCCAAACAGCATCAATTTGCAGCTGCACAAAGATAACAAACAAGCCTTTACCAAAAATATACAACCTGAACCCCTTAAATAATAAATTAAATGTCACAACCAAAAAAGTCCCGTTCAGAGTATAAAACACCCTTCTCAGCCAAAGTCTACAAATTTCTACAGTAGTATTTCAAGAGGATGGAAACAGGGCCCTTATGAAACCCCCTACGATTGGGAATCATTCTCCCAGAATGCTTTGGGGTGGTTTTTTTTTTCCCTCAGAGCAATAGAAAAGAATCGTATACTATAATGAAACTGGATTTTTATTTATTTTTTTAAACTTTTAATGAAGCAAATAAGGTATCTAACTTTTTTTTCCTGTACACATTCAACTTCTTCTCTAATGGAGGCCTTCCAGGGGCAAGGCACTGTCTGACGATGTATTTTATTTTTTCCTTTTAAAGCATAAACCATTAGTTTAAGATGCCAGTTGTACAAATGCTCAAACCTCCTCGTGTGATTGGGCTCTGCTGTCCAAGCTCTCCCCAGCATACTGTGTAACGAATGTGTTTCTAATTAAGTAGCTTCAGGAACACGACAGCTTCAATGTCAGAAATACAAAGTCTGAACCCCCGGCAGGAAGTCTTAAGACTGCAAATGTCTCATCTCGAGGAACCTTGGCTAATGTAATGAAAGGAAGCAAGAAGAGTGTGGAATTCCAGAACAGGGGCAAATTATTGCTGTCTAGAAACACAGCCTGCCAGTCAGTACAAGAATTTCCCAAATCTTTAAGAATCAACCCTGCTGCATCAATTTCTCTATCTTTCATAGTTAATTGAAAAACAAGCCAACAGTAGTTTCAATTAAAAATGTCAAAGAAAAAAATTAGCTTCTAACAAATGATTTCGTCTATAAAAATGGATTTTAAAAAGAAAAGAATAAATATCTAGAAGTAACAGTCTTCTGTTTGATTTATTAATTATGGTTTTTCTTTTAAAAGGAGATAGCAATGCTGTACAGCAGAAGGTGCTTAGGATGTTTGGATCCAGTATAAATATGCTGTTTGACCTTGGGCAAGTCACATAATCTCTCTTGGCCTTAGTTTCTCATCTAGTAATTGACAGGGATGAGCCAGATAACCTCAATCAATAAGCACTTAAGAAATGCCTAGGATGTGCCAGCTATATTATGTTAGGCACAAAGGTAAAAATGCAATTATTTCTTGCCTCCAAATAACTTACATGTAAGTGAGGGGAACAAAATGTACAGATGCTTTGCAAGAAAATAGAAGCTATCTACAAAACAAACAAATGGCAGAGAAAGGCACTAGCAGCTGTAGAGGGATCAGGAAAGGTCTCATGTAGGAGGTGGCATGTGGCATAACTTTGAAAGAAACTAGTTGTTTAAGAAGTGGAAGTGAGTAAGAACCATATTCCATTGCTGGAAGACAAGCTGGTTAGAAGTGTAATGAGGAAAGAAGGAGTGGCAAGGGGGCCAACTCGGCTGGTGTGTAGAAACACAAAGGACAATAAAGTCTAACAAACCTGGACAAGTAAATTGAAGCTACGTTGTGAAGGGCTTTACTGCCAAAAAGAGGAGTTTGATTTTTGACCCTAGAAGAAATAGGGAGCCATTACAGTTTGCTGAAGAGGAGAAAAACGTGGTTGGGCATACGCTTTAGGAAAATCACTTTGTCAGGGGAGGATGAATTAGGAAGGGAAAAGAAGAGGCAGGGAACAATCAGTGGCCTATTTCAATAGTCCAGATGACTATTCTATATTTCAACCTTCAGTATTAATGTTCTATGCCTTAATAATCTAGACTGTCAGGTATTCTTAGAGCATTATAAAATTTGAAACATGGAGGTTCTAATACCATATGTTTTTGTTCTCTTGCAAAACCAAGTTTGTTTAAAAACAAGGAAGAAATACAATCATTAGGAATAACATGAAGATACAAAACAGTAAAAAGTAACCAGAAACAAAGTCAATTATACATTTTAGGCATATTAAACATGCATTATTTAAGTACAATAATTTTTCCAAGGAGTCATTATGGCCTATCACGGAAAAGCAATTTCTTCACCAAGTATTATTAGAGCTGTAACAGCTCTGTATTTAGAACATATTTAAGACACATTATTTACTCTACACACCACAATAACTTTATGTATTGTACAAATGTAAATTTAGACAATTACTTTCTATGCTGTCATCATTTCCCCATTAAACCACAGATACTTTTTTGAACCTATTACAAATTCTCTGCAAACATGCAGAAACCCAGAACTTACTTGACAATATCTAACATGCTGCAAATATGAACTTGAATAATTCTGTGTGTATTCATACAATAATACCATGAAAGAATATTAACTTAAGTTTACAGAGGACTTGACAATTATTTCACAGAATAATAAAATCTCCAAAATGGAAGGGACTTCGGAGGCCATCTGAGGTACAGGCCAACCTGTACCTGAACAAGGAGCTTCTCTCTATGATATCTCTGATAAGAAGTCATTTAGCCTCCACCACATGACCTTTGAAAAGGAGAAACATACAATTTCCCAAGGAGGCCATTCCAATTACAAAGAAGTTTTTCCTTTATGTTGAGCCAAAAATCAGCCTCTGTCACTTCCAGTCACTGTTCCTACTTCTCCTTCCCAAGCCCAAGGAGAACAAATCTAATCCCTCTTCTATGTGATAGTACTTCAAATTTTAAAAGACAGGTAGCTCTCTCTTCTGCAGACTAAATATCTCTAGTTCTTTTTTCTTTCTTTCTTCTTTTTTTTTTTGCAGGGGGAGGACAGAGCAATTGTGACTTACCCAAAGTCACACAGCTGTTAAGTGTTAAGTGTCTGAGGCCAGAATTGAATTCAGGTCCTCCTGACTCTATGGCCAGTGTTTTATTCACTGCGCCACTTAGCCGCCCCTCTAGTTCTTTCAAGTGATTCTAAGTCATGATCTTGAGGCACTTCTTTATCTAATCAACTAACCAAATATTTAATGGATATCAACTAACTGGGGAGATAAGATATATACACATTAAAAAAACAAGGCAGTAACATACATATGTAAATTCATGTATAGAATAGGTATCAATGCTACACATGTGGTACAATATACCCACCTAGGCATGTTACATGACTATAGATCAAGGAATAACACAATCTCAGAAGAATCAGAATTGCAGATGACCAAAAGATGACTAGAAAGATGCAGTGTGAACCATCAGGGACACTGGGGTGGTAGGGAGAAGAGTCACCACTACTGGGGTTATCCTAGTCCTTTACCTTACCCATCTCTCCTTTTCGATCAGCTGTTGGCAGTTTCAAAACTCATCTGAGAAAGTCAGACTATGGAAAGAACTGAGACCCTTTGGAGGGTACCCTGCTTACTCTTCTTGCCTTCTCTCTTTTCCCTGGCTGCTTAGCTTCTTCCAAAGCTTTGGCTGAGATGGTGGCTAATAGCTCTATTAGACCTTACCATCTGTCCTAACCCTGCCTCCAAAGATTCTCCAGGCCTTATGATCTGCCCTGCTTCTATGCCCTGCAGTCCTCTGTAATCATGATCTTACATAACCTATAGACTTTGGGACTTTGCTAGGTGTTCCACAGCTTTTGGCCAGCCAGGTGGCACAGATAGAACACCAGGTCTTAAGTCAGGAAGACTCATCTTCATGAGCTCAAATCAGGCCTCAGACACTTATTAGCTAAACGACTCTAGGCAAGTCACTTAACCCTATTTGACTCAGTTTCCTCTTCTGTAAAGTGAGCTGGAGAAGGAAATGGAAAACTATTCCAGTAGCTTTACCAAGAAAATTCCACATGGGGTATGAAGAATCAGACAGGCCTGAAACTAACAACAACAACAATCTGTCTTGCTCCTGTATCCTCGGGACTTCGGGTCCCTCTCATCTGTTATATAGTTGGACTTTCTTTTATGTGTTATCTTTCCCAATTAGGTACACTTCCTGAGAGCAGGGACTATCTCTTTTTTTTTCTTACTTGTATGGGTCCAGCAGTTAGTACATAATAAATAATTTTTCATTCATTTGCTATGGATTCAGGAAGAGTCTGGCATATAACGATGATTCTTATATGTGAGAAGATTCAAAGACATCATCAAGGATTGGAAAAGTAGGTAAGATCACGTGATAGAAAACAGATGGACATTCCTAGTGCTGTTCTGATGGCTACAAAACATTAAAAGAATCATAAATACACATACACATATATACTACTAAAATCTATATTGAGAGTATTAAAACTGGAGAGATCAGAGACCAGTAAAACTATCAAAGAACATAGTTTTATGACATATTGATATGATGCATGTCATTTTAATTATATTGCTATAATGTGGTGCTAAATTATACAATGCAGATCATTAGAAAATAGGGCAGTATTACAGAGGAAAACTTCATGCAGGAAGAGACCTTGATGAAGGGGATAACATACACATACTTGAATGCATGTGTATATGTATGTGCATATATATATGTACATATACACACGTGTGTGTGTGTACATGTATATGTATTAGTAAGAAGTCAGAGCTGTTTGATTCCTGTGAAGTAGGCAGGGAAAGTAAAACAGTGTCACAAAGTGTTAGTATAGTTATTTTAATTTTATTTTTATTTTCAGTTCCACAGTTTTTCCTTCTCTCTGTCCCTACTGAGAAAGCAAGAAATTTGATACTCATTATACATATAGTCATACAAAATATACTTCGGTATTAGCTATGTTCTAAAAAAAAAATCAAAAGCCAGAAAAATGAAGAATAGAAAAAATATGCTTCAGTCTGCACTGTTAGGCCAATAGTTCTCCACCTGGAGGTAGACAGCATTTTATAGCATGAGTCTTTTTGGAGCTATGGGGGAATCATCATATTGATCAGTTATTTAGAATAGTTTTAAACTAAGCTTAAACTAATTTAATTATCTCTAGAGATGAAGAGTGAATTGCCCAATGTTACAGTTAGTAAATGAACCTCAGGGAGGGCAAAACAGCATTGCTGTAGAGCACTGGACATAAGAGTCAGATGGTCTGGTCTCATATTCCAGCTTAGTGACTTGTTTGTGATCTCTGTGAAGATGGGTTACTTACATTTTTGATAATCTTAGTTTCCTCATCTATGAAATAGGGAAATTTCAAGCCCCACTGGGCTTGCTATAAGAATCGAATGAAAAAATGCTGGTAGAGATTATAGAAAACCTTAAAGTGCTACATAAAAATTAGTTATCATTATGATGGAATGGGCATCTTATTTTAAATTTGAATTTGTTTGGTCCTGACCAGTTATTTCATCAGGGTAGGGAGTTCCCCATAAGTAAACCCCTTTTACCAATGCACATCAGCTATTGCTTTGCAACTTATAGTGACAGAAAATTGTCTAGCGGCTTTGAGAGGTTCAGTGATTGGCTCAGGATCACCTGACTAATAAACATAGTATGAGTCAGAGGCTGACCTCCTAACCCTAAAGCTACATTTCACACTCCTTAGCTTTCTTAACATTAGATAATATTCTTAAGAGTCATAGGATCCTCTCCTCAATCAGTGTGATTTTGCTAAAAATATGTCTGTAGGTGAGAGGCAAGAAAGGGGGCTGGGTGCAATAACTCTAGGATACCTTCCATCTCTAACATTCTAGTAGGATGCCATCCTCCAAACCCTACAACTTTATCGATTGCCAAACGGTCATGCTCCAAGTCAAGATAATCAAGTTTCAAATCCAGCCTCTAGAATTACTGCCCAACCCTGGGCAGGACTCTGGGCAAGTCACTTCAACTCTTAAGGAAGGCCTGAAGCAATTCTCTTGTAACATAATAAACTGCAGGACAACTGTTGATCTGCATTAGAATTTTCTCCCAGGAAAGCTCCTTATACCAATGAAATCACAGAGTCAAATAAACAAAAGAGATCCTATTAATACCGAAAGGGTTTTGAATGCTTTTTTAAAAATTAGACTTATACTGATAAATTGCAGTCTTTAAGTTAGGATTTTGCCCAATCCAGCATTCTCAGAATGGTCTGGCTCTCAAATAGGCTGTGCTTCAGAGACTATGCATAGTTTGTATACCACCTTTCCCATTGTTAGACAATTTCGGAAGATGAGATGAAGCATGGTGTGCTGGAAAGAAAACTGAACTTTGGTCAACAACCTGGGTGTATTCTTGGCCCCTGCCAGTCACTTAACTAGTGAGCTGTAGGATTTTTGAGCTTCAGGGTGGCCATCTGTAAAAGCAGAGGCCTAGACAACTTCTAAAATCCTTTTCAATTCTGACATTCTGTTCCTGATAGTCTTTTTTAAAATTCTTGCTGGTTCTAACATTCTATTTTCTAACATTTTCTGTGTTCAGGTTGTTGCTATTACTAACATGTTGCATTCTGTTCTAACATTCTATGTGTTATAGGTTCTTTCAGTTCCGATATACTATGTTTGAAGGCCCTGTTCAGTTCCACACATTCTATGTTCTAAGGCTTCCTCAAACTCTACTACTGTGATTCTAAGAACTAAATATCAGGCTTCTGTTTTGCAATATGCAGGCATGAAGATGGATATTACAGGTTTCTTAATGGTCATGTATTGCCCATTCATTATAACTGTTTTCACAATTTATTTAATTCTTTTCCCTCTAGCTAACTAGAGTCCTCTTAATTATGTTTCCTCAAGGTAGGCAGCTACTACTACTAATTGGAAGAGAATCAGGTGAAATAAAGGAATGCTGGTAGTTCAAATACATAAAATAAAGCCACCTAGAGACGAAAAGGGAGAAGAGAAAACACTGATCCCCTCTTCCCCTACACATACCCCTAACAGAAAGGTACATTGGCTTAGGGCTTGTAAGGGTTATGGGATTTAAAGATCTTCCATGCCCCATTGGACTTGCTGACATAGCAGGAAGGGGAGGGGCAAGAGGAAGCGGAAGAAGAGTTAGAGTTCCGTTGGGGACTGTTGGTGGCCACAGCAACAGCAGTAACTGCCGAGGTAGAGGTGGAGGCCCAAACCTCTTTTTAAGCCAGCCAGAATTTCTGCTAAGGACTCTTGTTGGGGGCTGCCGGGAACTGGAACTGTGGGGGGCCGGAGCTGTTGTGAGCACGCTTCCTGGACGCTGAGCAGTTGCTGAGAGTCGGGAGAGAAGGACCTTTGCCTGAAGTAGCCTGTTCTGTTTTGAAGGCTTAAGAATGTGGTTGTTTACTATGTTAACTACTGGTGCCAATTTCATAACTACCCTGATGGCTTTGACTTTCTGGTTTTGGGACTCGGTTATTTGGTATTTTAATAAATTCTCTGGCTTTATCCCCCATATAGAGAGACTGATATATTTTGTGATTAATAACCACATAAGCCTATTTATAATTGCCATAGGCATAGTGAATATTGCATTGTTAATACAGGGCTGTCTAGGGATTAGTTAGATTTCACAAGTTCTCTCTACCTTCTTCTTTCTTAAAAAAAAAAGAAAAAAAAACAACAAGGAATTAGCATTATAACAATTCACACTTCAAATTATTTTCATCAATCCTATCTTCCAGTAACAAACAATTTCTCATCATAATATACTGATTAGTAACGGGAATCCTATGGTTTTTAAAGCACTTCTTTATTTTTCAAGAAAAGGCCAGCATGGTAAGGGGTTCTGGCTTAAGCTTTAAAAGCTAAGAACATGGTTTGTTGTTTAGTGTTAAATTCTGCACAGAAATAGAAGAGTGTGAACTAAAAAGGTTTATTATTTATTACCACTAAGAAAACTTGGAAGTCCTTTCTTCTCTCTGGGCATCAGTTTCCTCATCTATAAAATGAAAAGGTTGAGCCAGATAAACTCTTAGGTCCCTTCTGGTTCTAATATTGTATGATATAATATTCTATATCTTATGAACATATAGATATGGTCCAGTATGTTTACAATAGTTTCAATGACAAAGAATTGGAAAAATGGCAACAAACATATAACAATCATCAGGTCAGCCTTAGGTATGATGATAACTTACACAACTATAGCTCTTCCATTTCTACAGAGGACTTTCCTCACAACAATGGGTTCCATAGTTTACGTGTCTTCATCCCCATTTAAGAAATGAGGAAAACATAGCTTCAGAGAGAGAGAGAGAGAGGGAAAGTGACTTGAGCCATAGAGCTAATAAATGGCAGAGATTCCAAGGTCAGTCTTCCATTATATAGCAATACTTCAATTATAAATGATCGATACATTGGCTTTAAGAGACTTAGAAATAGCCTAGATGACAGAAGTTAATCTTCAATAATAGATTTATGTTTGGCACTAGCCATCAAGCTTGGCTAATGTTTACTTAGAACTTAGAATGGCTGAACAAGCCGTGGTATGTGATTGTGATCGAAGAGTACTGTGTGATAAGAAACCATGAGCTCAATGGTCTTAGAAAACATTGGAAAGACTTGCATGAAATAATGAAGAGTGAAATGAGCAGAAGCAAGAGGCCACTGTATACAGTTTTAAGGATATCTTTGAGTGAATAAGTCATTTTTACTATTATAAATACTCATATTAACTAAAGACATAAGAAGAAAGATGCTATCTGTATCCAGAGAAAGAACTGACAAATAGAAGTATGCATAGTTATATACCTACTTGTACAGGTAGCCATCTCTGGGGCAGGATGGACTGGGGGGAGGGAAGAAAAAAAAAGAGGGAGAAAAAGGAAATTGACGTGATAATTTCATAGTTTACTTAAAAGGATTATCAAGTTGTACATAGTAGATTTGTGGTTTCATGTACAATCATCTTTTTTATTGTACTATGTTATGGAAATGCTTGTTTTATTCCATAAATCAAAAAATTAATTTTTTTAAAAAAAGATCATTCTCTAAGATATAAGTATTGCTTCAATTTAATAAATATGCTTTCATGATTTCCTTAATTAATTAGATATTCACAACTGAAGGGGAGGCACTCTTTGTGGAAGTAAGAATCATGGGCTGGGACTTGGAAGAATGAATGGATAAATTCCATAGACAGAATCTGAAAAGAAACTTCAAGGGAAAACATTAAAGTCTGGCATAGTCAATACTTTTCATTCCTCTTCAGACTAATGGGAGGAGACAGGGTTAGAAAAATTCAGGAACCATGACGAAGACCTGTCTTATAAAAGAAGTTAAAAATAATAGAAACGGGGCAGAGCCAAGGTGATGTGGTATAGGCAGCAACCTGGCCGAACTCTCCCAACATTTTCCTAGAAACAACTTTAAAATAACCCCTCTAATCAAATTTTGGATCTGTGGAGCCAACAAAAGTCAGAGTGTGACATTTTTTTCCAGTCTAAGACAATAGGAGTTTAGCAGGAGAGATCTGTGACCCCAGGGTGGGAGCTGCCCTGGATCATGGCAGGAGTATGAGTTGTGAGCCCTGGAAGTGGCTGTGACAAAGGCAACAGCAGTAGTTTCGTGAGCTCTCAGCTCAGAGATGGTAAGGGGGTCAGACACCTAGTCAGAAAAAGATTACAGGGGACCCTTTACTGTCACTAGGTGTAGCTGGTGCTGATTGGCAACTCTACTGTCCACAAGAGTTCTGGGCTGCAGTTCCAGCGTAGAGAGGAGCGCTGGTGGTTGACTGCAAGGGAGCAGGGATCCTGGTTTCAGTTCCAAGGTAAGGAAGACAACTAGGGCTTGCGGTCATAGGAGAAGAGGGAACTTGGTCACAGTTTCAAGGCAGAGAGGCACATCAATACTTACAGCTACAGAGAGCAGGGGACCGCTTACAGTTCCAGGGCCAAGAGAAGTGCAGGGCTTACAGTCACAGGAAAGCAGGGGTCCAACCTTGGCAAAAACCAGAGTGCAGACAGGAGAGCAGTGACCATACCTCTCCCTGGATTATGCCACCTTGGAAGCATCGAAAACTTATAAAGCCTCAGAACTAGCTCTGAAAACAGCAGAATGAAAAGGCCTGAAACTTGAGACAGGACCTTCCCAACTTCAGGTAAGCTAAGTCCAACTTTATTTTTTCCCCCACTTAATAGTATTTTATTTTTTTCCAAATACATATAAAGATAGTTTTCAACACTCATTTTTAGAAGATTCTGAGTTCCAAATTTCTTTCTCCCTCCATCCCCATAACCCCCTCCTCCAAGCCAGCAAGTAATCTGATATAGATTATACATGTATAATCATATTAAATACAGTTCCACATTAGTCAAGTTGTGAAAGAAGAATCGGAACAAAAGGGAAAAACACAAGAAAGAAAAACAAAACAGAGAGAGAGAGAGAGTAAATAGTATACTTCGAACTGCATTCAGACTCCATAGTTTTTTCTCTGGAGGTGGAAAGCATTTTCTATCATGAGTCTTTTAGAATTATCTTAGATCATTATATTGTTGAGAAGAGCTACTATCAAAGCTGATCAAAGTACAATGTTGCTGTTATTGCGTACAATGTTCTCCTGGTTCTGCTCACTTCACTCAGCATCAATTAATGCAAATTTTTCCAGATTTTTCTGAAATCCATCTCTTCATCATTTCTTATAGCACAATAGTATTCCATTACTTTCATATACCACAACTTGTTCAGTCATTCCCCACTTGATGGGTATCCCCTCAATTTCCAATTCCTTGACACCACAAACTGTTGCTATATATATATTTTTTTGTATATGTGGATCCTTTCCCCCTTTTTATATTCTCTTTGGGATACAAATTTAGTAGTGGTATTTCTGGGTCAAAGGGGTATGCACAGGTTTATAGTTGTTTGGGCATAGTTTCAAACTGCTTTCCAGAATTGTTAGATCACTTCACAACTCCACCAGCAATTCATTAGTGTTCCAATTTTCCTACTTCTTCTCCAACATTTATAATTTTTCTTTTTTGCCATATCTCAGAGTTGTCTTAATCTGCATTTCGCTAATCAATCGTGATTTAGAGAGTTTTTTTCATACAACTATAAATAACTTTAATTTCTTCATCTGAAAACTGCCTGTTGATATTCTTTGACCATTTATCAGTTAGGGAATGACTTGTATTCTTACAAATTTGTAAGTCCAACTTTAACTTAGAGCTCAAAGTTAAGAAAAAGGCTGGAAAAATGAGCAAACAACAATAGCAAAAGGAGCTGACAAAGCCTAAAAGAAAAATTTTACTTGAACCCAAGTCCCAAAAGAATTCCTGGTTAAAGAGACAAGCGTGATAGAGGAAAAACTAGAGAAAGAAATGAAAGTGATACAAGAAAGTTATGAAAAGAAAGTTAACAACTTGGTAAAAGAGGCAAAAAAAAAAAAAGAAATAAAATAACATCTTAAAAAACAAAATTAGCTTACAGGTAAAAGAGGTTAAAAAAAGGTTTACTTCACTGAAGAACTCCTTAAAAAGTAGAATTGGCCAAATGGAAAAAAGAGGTACAAAAACTCACTGAAGAAAATAATTACTTAAAAATTAGAATTGGGCCAGTTGAAGCTAATGTCTCCATGAGACATCAAGAAACAAAAAAAGAAAATCAAAAATGAAAAAATAGAAAACATGAAATATATCATTGAAAAAACAACTGACCTGGAAAATGGAGGAGAGAGAAGAATTATTGGATGACCAGATGCTATGATAAAAAAAAATTCTAGATACAATATTTCAAAAAATTAAAAAGGAAAACTGCCCTGATAACTTAGATCCAGAGGGTAAAACAGAAATCAAAAGAATCCATCAATCATGTCCAAAACACCAATGCGATATTCACATCATGGCAGCTATGAATATGCTTGTGTAGTTGTGAATCACAAAATATATCAGACTCTTCACATGGAGGACAGAACCAAAGCATTTATTCAAATACCAGGAAGCTGAATCCCAAAACCAGAAAGTCAAATACATCAAAGTAAGCACAAAGTTGGTACACATAAAGAATGCAGCAAACACCAACATTCCCAAGCCTTCCCAAACCTTCCCTCTGACAGGCCGTCAAGACAAAACAGGCTCCCTTAAGCAAGAATGCCCCTCTCTCACTCATGCTAGCAGCTCAGCCTCTATACTGCTTGCTCCCAGCAGTTCTGGCTCTCTCTCAGCTTGTGTTCAGCTTTTTATTCTAGTCTAGTTTTATTCTAGTCTAGGGAGAACCTCCCTGTTCTGCCCCTTCCTGTTGTATCAGCAAGTTCCTACTTATTTCACTTTGTATCAGTTCATTTAAGACTTTTCATGTTTTTCTGAGAGCCCCTGCTCATTATTTTTATTTTTGGTGAGGCAATATGGGTTAAGTGACGTGCCTAAGGTCACACAGCTAATAAGTGTCAAGTATCTCAGGTCAGATTTTAACTCAGGTACTCCTAACTCCAGGACTAGTGCTCATCATTTGTTAAAGCACATTCCATCACAATCATATACTACAACTTTAACTACTTCCCACTTGATGGACATCCCCTCAATTTCCAATTCTCTGCCCTCATTAAAAGAGATTCTATAAATCTTTTTGTACACATGGGTCGTTTCCTTTTTGTTTTTTATCTCTTGTGTAATGTTTGGTCAAAGAGTATAAATGGTTTTATAACCCTCTAGGCTCTAGTTCCAAACTGCTCTCCAGAATGGCTGAATTATCATACAACTTCACTGATTAATGTTTTAATTTTCCCACATCCCCTCCAATATTTGTCATTTTTCTTTTCTGTCATATTGGCCAATTTGACAGGAGTGAGGTAGCAGCTCAGAGCTGTTATAATTGGAATTTCTTTAATAAATAGTGATATAGAACATTTCAAAAAATATGGCTATAGGTAGCTTTGGTTACTTGGTCAAAAAATGTCTATTCATATACTCTGACCATTTATTAATTGAGGAATAGCTGTTATTTCTACGAATTTGATTCACTTTTTTTTGTTTGTTTGTTTGTTTGTTTTTGGATGGCAATTGGGGTTAAGTAACTTGCCCAAGGTCACACGGCTAGGTTTTTGTTTGTGTGTGCGTTAAGTGTCTGAGGCCAGAACCGAACTTAGGTCCTTCTGACTCCAGGGCCAACGCTCTACTCACTGCGCCACCTAACCGTCCCTTGATTCACTTTTCTACATGTTTGAGAAATGAAGCTTTTATCAGAGATACTCATTGTTAAAAAAAATTTGGGGGCAGAGTCAAGATGGCAGAGTAAAAGCACGAACTTGCTTAAGCTCCCATTCAAACCACCTCTAATACCTGTAAAAAAAAAAAGTGACTCTAAACAAATTTTAGAGCTACAGAACTGACAAAGTGACAGAGACAAACAAATCTCCCACTGAAGGCAGTCTGGCAGGCCAACAGGAAGGGTCTATTGCACTGAGCTGGGAGCTGAGCACAGTCACACAGGAGCCATGCCAGGCCTGGCACAGACCAGGGTCAGCCCAGACCAGTGGCCCAGATTGGCCAGAGCAGACTTCAGGAGAGTGAATCAGTGGCAGCTGTGGAGGTTTCCAGACTTCTCAACCCACAAATGCCAAAGGGAAAGTAAAAAGTCAGTGGGGAACCCTGTTGTAAATGGGTGAAAAAAGAGCAAGGGCTGGTTGCTGCCCTCCGGGGTGAGAGGTGGCAGCGGCATGGCAATTACAGCTGCTGCTGCATGGCTGCCTCCAGAGCTCCTGGCCTGCAGATTGTACAGTACCAAGTGACCATTCAGAGGGTAATTGCTCTTGTTTTGACCTGCTTGAATCAGGGTCACAGTCTTGGGTGGTGGTCCTAGGGTGGGGAATGCTAGTGTGCCAGAACTTGTGGTAGGTGTAGAAAGGGTGCCAGCAATTTGGGACACACCTCTCTCCACTCGAAACAGAGTTCTACCATGGCTAAGAGCTCAAAAATTCAAGTAATTGGCTGGCAAGATGAGCAAATAGAGGAAGCGCAATCAGACCACAGAATCTTTTTTGGGGGGACAAAAAGGATCAAAACATGGAACCAGAAGAAGACAACAAAGTCAAAACTCCTGCATTAAAAGCTTTCAAGAAAAATACGAACTGGTTGCAGGCCATAGAGGAGCTCAAAAAGGATTTTGAAAATCAAGAGAAGTGGAGGAAAAATTGGGAAGAGAAATGAGAATGATGCAAGAAAATCATGAAAAGAGAGTCAATGACCTGACTGAAAAAAATAACACCTTAAAAAATAGACTAACTTGGGCGGCTAGGTGGCGCAGTGAGTAGAGCGTCAGCCCTGGAGTCAGAAGGACCTGAGTTCAGATCTGGCCTCAGACACTTACTGCACACACAAACAAAAACCTATCGTGTGACCTTGGGCAGTTTACTTAACCCCAATTGCCCTCCAAAAGGCAAAAAAAAAAAAAAAAAAAAGACTAACTCAAATGGCAAAAGAGGCCCAAAAAGCCAATGGGGAGAAGAATATCTTAAAAAGTTGAATTGGCCAGATGGAAAAGGAATTTCAAAAACTCACGGAAGAGAGTATTTCCTTCAAAATTAGATTGGAGCAAATGAAAGCTAATGACTTTATGAGAAATCAAGATACTATAAAACAGATCCAAACAATTGAAAAAAATAGAAGGCAATGGGAAATATCTCATTGGAAAAACCACTGACGTAGAAAATAGATCCAGGAGAGAGAATTTAAAAATTAATGGATTACCTGAAGGCCATGATAAAAAAAAGAGCTTAGAAATCATCCTTTAAGAAGTTCTCAAAGAAAATTGTCCTGACATTCTAGAGCTAGAGGGCAAAATAGAAATCGAAAGAATTTACTTATCACCTATTGTAAAAGATCCCAAAAAGAAAACTCCTATGAACATTATAGCAAAATTCCAGAATTTCCAGGTCAAGGAGAAAATATTACAAGCAGCCAGGAAGAAACAATTCTAGTATTGTGGAAACACAACCAGGATAACACAAGATATAGCAACTTCTACATTTAGGGATTGAAGGGCTTGGAATATGATATTCTAAAGATCAAAGGAGCTAGGATTAAAACCAAGAATCACCTACCCAGCAAAACTGAGTAGAATGCTTCAGGGGAAAATATGGTCATTCAATGAAATAGAGGACTTTCAAGTATTCTTTTTTTTTCTTTTGCTTTTTTTTTGGAGGGCAATTGGGGTTAAGTAACCTGCCCAAGGTCATAAGGCTAGGTTTTTGTTTTTGTGTGTGCGTTAAATGTCTGAGGCTGGATCCAAACTCAGGTCCTTCTGACTCCAGGGCCGGGACTCTACTCACTGTGACACCTAGCCGCTCCACTTTCAAGTATTCTTGATGAAAAAACCAAACCTGAACAGAAATTTTGACTTTCAAATACAAGAAGCAAGAGAAGTATAAGAAGGCAAACAGCAAAAAGAAATCATAAGGAACTTATTAAAGTTGAACTATTTACATGCCTACATCAAAAATGATAATCGTAACTCATAAGACTTTTCTCAGTATGAGGATAGTTGAAGGGAATATATATGTATATATATATGTATGTATAAGAGGGTATATGTGTATATAAATATATATGTGAGTGTATGTATATGTGTATATGTATACATAGACAGAGAGAGGTCACAGGATCAGTTGAATATGAAGGGATAAAGTCTAAAAATTAAAATTAAGAAGGGAGAGAGGAAAATATTGGGAAAGGGAAGAAAGGGAGAGATAGAATAGGGTAAATTACCTCATTTAAAAGAGGCAAGGGAAAACTGTTACAATGGAGGGGAAGAGCAGGAAGGAGAAAGGGAATGGGTCAACCTTACTCACTGACTTTAGCTTAAGGAGGGAATAACATACACACTCAACTGGGTATCTTACCCTACAGGAAAGTAGGGAGGAAGAGTATAGAAGGAGGGTGATAGAAGGGAGGGCAGATTGGGGGATAGGGTAGTTAGAAGCAAACACTTTTGAAAAGGGGCAGGGTCAAAGTAGAAAATAGAATAAGTGGGGGGGGGTGGAATAGGATGGAGGAAATACAGTTAGTCTTTCACAATATAACTACTATGGAAACATTTTGTGTAACTACATATGTACAACCTATATTAAATTGTATGTATGGGGGCGGCTAGGCGGCGCAGTAAATAGAGCACCGGCCCCAGAGTCAGGAGGACCTGAGTTCAAATCCGGCCTCAGACACTTAACACAAAAACTAGCTGTGTGACCTCGGGCAAGTCACTTAACCCCAATTGCCCTCCCAAAAGCCAAGAAATAAAAAAAATAATAAATTGCATGTCCTCCCAGTGGGGATGGGTGAGGAGGGAAGAAGGGAAAGAATATGGAAATCAAAGAAAAAGAAATGTTAAAAAAAATTTTCATAGTAATGATCACCAGCTATGTATTTTCCTCCATTCTATTTTCACCATTTATCCTACTCTTTCTTCTTTTACCCTGTCCATTCTCAAAAGTGTTTTGCTTCTTACTTTTAGCTCCCCTAAACTGTCCTCCCTTCTATTAGCACACCCTCCTCTTATCCCTTCCCCTTCCTACTTTTCTATATGGTAAGAGATTTCTACACCCAACTGAGTGTGCATTTTTAATCAATTCCAATGAGGGTAAGGCTAATGTGATCCCTTCCCTGTTTCCCCTTCCACTGTAAAATCTCTTTCAAACCTCTTCTATGTCAGATAATTTATCCCATTCTACCTCTCTCTTTCCTCTTCTCCCACTGTATTCTTCTTTCTCATCCTTCAATTTTATCTTTTTAATCATACCATCACATTCAACTCACACCTCTACTTTCTCTCTATGTATGAGTACTTCTAATTGCCCTAATAATGAGAAAGATTTTAGGACTTATAATGAATGCCCATTTTCCCTCTGAAGGATTATACTCAGTTTTGCTGGGTAGGTGATTCTTGGTTGTAATCCTAGCTCTTTTATCCTCTGGAGTATCATATTCTAAGTCCTCTGATGCTTTAATGTAGAAGCTATTAAATCATGTATTATCCTGATTGTGTCCCCGTAATATTTGAATTGTTTCTTTTTGGCAGCTTGCAGAATTTTCTACTTGGTCTGAGAGATCTGGAATTTGGTGATAATATCCCAGGGGGATTTCATTTGGGATCTCTTTTAAGAGGTGATTGGTGGATTCTTTCAATGTATATTTTACCCTCTAGTTCTAGAATATCAGGGCAGTTTTCCTTTTAAATTTCTTGAAAGATGATGTCTAGGTTTTTTTTTTTTTTTATCATGACTTTCAGGTAGTGATTCTTAAATTATCTATCCTTGATCTATTTTTCAGTTCAGTTGTTTCTCGAATGAGAGAGTTCACATTTTCTTCTATTTTTTTTTCATTCTTTTGATTTTGTTTTTCCACTTGTCCAATTCTGCTTTTTAAGGTGTTCTTTTCTTCATTGGATTTTTGTGCCTCTTTTACCATTTGGCTTATTCTAAGTTTTATTTTCTTCAGTGTTTCTTTTTGTGCCTCCTTTACTAAGTTGTAGACTTTTTTTCCCCATTATTTTCTTGCATCTCATTTCTCTTCCAAATTTTTCCTCTACCTCTCTTATTCGATTTTCAAAATCTTTTTTGAGTTCTTCCATAGCTTGAAACCAACTTATTTTTCTTGGAGGCTTTGGATGCAGGATGCAGGAGGCTTTCAAGATGCAGGATATTGTCTTCTTTTGATTGTGTTTTGATCTTTGTCACCATAGTAACTTTCTATTGTCAGAATTTTCTTTTTCTTTCTGTTTTTTTGTTTGCTCATTTTCCAGCCTATTTATTTACTTTTAACTCTATGCTAAAGCAGGGCTCTGCTTTCCAAGTGGAGGGGATACTGTCTCAAGCTATGGGGTTTTATTGTGTAGCTATTTTCAGAGATGATTCTGGGGGCCTATAAATTTTTGGCTCTTCCAAAGTGGTATGATTTAGGAAGAGGTGTGTTCAATACTCTTCTGTACTATGCACTGGTTTAGGAGAGACTACAAGCACTCTTTTCAATCCTCGAACTGTGGCCAGGATCCCTGCTCCCCTACACTTGCAAGCTCTGCTGGGTTAGAAGTCCTCTTCGCACTGAGACTAAGACACTGGACTGCAACCCAGATCTAAGTATAGGCAATGTAACAGAGTCCTAACCCTGGTACCAGCAGAGGGACCCCTGTAAATCTCCTTCTGTTCCACTGTCTGATCTCCTTACTCTTTGTGGGCTATGACGTCTAGAAAACACTGCTGCCACTGAGTCAGTCATCCTGAGGCCTGTTCCTGGTTTGCCACAGCCTAGTTTGCATTGGCACAGCCTGTGTTTGTTTACAGTCCTCTCTCATCTGGTGCAACTGACCTTTCTTGCCAACCTTCTAAGTTATTTCAGGCTGGAAAATTATTTTACTCCATCTTTTTGTGGGTCCTGAAGCTCTAAAATTTGTTTAGAGTCATCATTTAAAGGCATTTGGAGAGGTTTGGGGGAGAGCTCAGATGAGTCCCAGCCTTTACTCTGCCATTTTGACTCTGCGTCCTGTCAATTCCGAGGAATATTAAGTCAAGTTCCAGAGCTCACAGGTCAAGAAGAGAATATTGTGAGCAGCTAAAAAGAAACCATTCAAATATTGTGGAGACACAGTCAGGATTACATAAGATTTTGTGGCTTCCACATTAAAGAAGCAGAGGGCTTAGAATATGATATTCTTAAAGGCAAAGGAGCTAGGATTATAACCAAGAATAACATACCTAGTAAAAGTGAGTAAAGTTCTTCAGGTGAAAAATAAACAATTAATAAAGTAGAGGACTTTCAAGCATTCTTGATGAAAAGCCCAGAGCTGAATAGAATATTTGATAGTCAAACACAAGACTCAAGAGAAGCATAAAAAGGTAAACATGAAAGAGATACTCTTACTCTTATATTTCTGTATGGGAAGATGATACCTGCAATGCCTAAGAACTTTATCTTATTAGGGGAGTTAGAAGGAGTCCACATAGACAGAGGGCATTGTAATGCTAATGGGAGTCTGAAGATCTTCCCAGCTCCTTAATAGGCCTAAGGGAATTTGAAGATCTTCCCTACCCCATAAAAGGCCGAAAGTAATCACATGGAGCCTGTGGTGGGAGGAGTTTGCTGAACAGGTAAAGTAGGAAGAGGTGGAGCAGGAAATTAATCAGAATAATTAGAGTGGAGGGAGAGATAGGATGGCTTTGGGATGACAGTGCCCCCTGCATTGTTATTGTGTATAGATTTCTTTGTTGCTATGATGAATTTGGCTTTCTGGTGTTTGAATAAATGTTTTGGTTCTGTCTTTCATGTGGAGAGTGTTGTATTTTGTGATTCAGAATTATGCTGGCATATTCATAGCTGATGTAGGCTCTGTGAAAATCACATTGGCGCTATATATGGCGAAGAGGATGGGACTGCAAACTATCAGACCTTTATTTGGAGGCAGAAGGGCTTTAGAGCAAGAAAAGGATATTCCAGGATGGGAAGACTTACATTATTCATCTCTAGCAAGAGAATGGGCTAAAAGCACATGTCTCAAGGGAAAGCTTATAGATTTGGAAAGATGTTTGCAAGGAATACCAAGAACCGTGGAAAGAACTGGCAGGGGTGTGTAAAAGTGGATGGGCCTTGCTAACAAGTTATTGCCTTATGTGTAAAAGCAGAGACAAACTGCTGGAAGAGAAAGCTCAGATGGAAAGGGATTTGGCTGGTTTTCATGGGACTCTTTCTGTGCCACAACATTTGGGATCTCCTTTAGAAGAGCAAGCTGGGGGGGGGGGTTCAGGGGAGGGTAGGAAGTCTCAGGTGGTAGAAGAAACTATTGTTCATTTAGCTAAGAGGAAATGAAAAACTTAACAAAAGGAAGTGCACACAGCGCTTACACAGGATGGGCCTAGTTGGGGCCCTGACAATTGCCAAGAGAATGTGTGTAAGGAAAATGAAACAAAGTTAGAGGAGAGGGCTTTTATGAGTGCAAACGTTTGCCCAATACTAAGAAAGCAGGAAGAGTAGAGCAGAGCTTAGAGGAAGTTGGTCATAGCAATCAGAGCTGGGAGTGAGAGCAGTTAGAGCTGAAGGAGAGAGAGGAAGCAGACAGTGAGCTGTGAGTGTTCATTTGTGGGAAGGCCATAGCAGGGGGAAAGCTTGGGGATGGCAGTGCCCCCTGCATTGTCATTGCTTATAGATTTCTTTGTTGCCATGATGGATTTGGCATGAATATAAGTAGAGTATGTTGGGATGATCTCAAAACAGTGAATGGGTGAGAAAGGGAGATATACTAAGAGAAGCAAGAAGGGAGAGGTGGAATGGGGAAAATTTTCTCACATAAAAGACACTTGCAAGGAAGAGCTTTTATAGTGTAGGGGTAAAGGGTTTAGGAGATGGTGGGCAATGCTTGGACCTCACTCTCATTGGAATTGCTTCAAAGAAGGAACACTATACGTACATATTCAGCTGGGTATAGAAATGTATCCTATCCAAAAGGAAAATAAGGAAAGGGGATAAAGAAAAGGGGGAGGGTGGTTTAATGGAGTTAGTGGTCAGAAGCAAATCACCCTTTTGAGAAGAAACCAGTGTAAAAGGAGGGAAGGATAAAATAGGATAGAGGAAATACACAGTAACATAACTACAAAAGTAAATGGGATGAGCCCACCCATAAAATGAAAGTGAATAGCAGAATGGATTAGAAGCCAGAATTCACCAGTATATGATTTACTAGAGACACACTTTAAACAGAAAGACACATATAGAGTTAACTAAAAGCTGGAGCAGAATCTTTTATACTTCAGCTGAAATAAAAAAGGGGTCACAATCATGACCTCAGACAAAGAAAAAACAAAAACAGACCTAATTAAGAGTTAATCGGGGCAGGGGGGTGGCTAGTTGGCACAGTGAGTAGAGCGTCGGCCCTGGAGTCAGAAGGACCTGAGTTCGGATCCGGCCTCAGACACTTAACGCACACACAAACAAGAAACCTAGCCATGTGACCTTGGGCAAGTTACTTAACCCCAATTGCCCTCCAAAAAGCAAAAAAAAAAAAAGAGTTAATCAGGAAAACTACATATTACTGAAAGGTATCCCTGACAATGAAGTAATATAAAATTATTTTAGAACAAATTTCTTTGATAAAGACCTCATTTCTCAAATATATAGAAAACAGCTAAATTTACGAAAATAAAAGTCATCTTCCAACTGATAAAAGGTCAAAGCATATGAACAGGTAATTTTCAGAAGAAAAAAAAAACCTAAAGTTATAGTCATATGTAAAAGTGCTCTAAATTACTATTGATTGGAGGAATGCAAATTAAAGAAACTCTGAGGTACCACCTCACACCTATCACATATGACAAATATTGAAGGGGATGAGGAAAAATACGTACACTAGTAAACTGTTGATGGAATTGTGAACCGGTCCACTATTCTGGAGACAAATTCTGAACTATGCCCATAGGGCTATAAAATTCTGCATACCCTTTGACCCAGTAATACCATTACTAGATCTCTACAACAAAGAGATCAAAGGAAAAGGAAAAAGAAAAGGACCTATGTGCACAAAAATATTTGTAACAGCTCTTTTTGTGGTGGTAAAGAATTGGAAATTGTGGTATAGCTCACCAGTTGGGGAATGGCTGAACAAGTTGTGTCATATGATTGTGATGGATCATTATTGTGCTATACAGAATGAGGTGGGTGGTATCAGGAAAAAAATGACAACAGGTATATGAACTGATTGAAAGTAGAGTGAGAAGAAATAGGAGATCATTGTGCGCAGTAAGAAATATTGTAAAGATGATCAACTATAAAAGACTTGGCTACTCTGATCAAGACAATGATCTAAGGCAATTTCAAATTACAATGAAAAAATGCTATCAACCTCCAGAGAGAACTGATGAACTCTGAGTGAAAATTGCTGTTCCTCCAACAAGACAATCCATCTCCTGAGCATGCATTTTCCCTGCTTGTCTCCCATTCCTGGAATTCTCTCCCTCCTCATTTCCTGGCTTCCTTCAAATTCCAGCTAAAAATCCCACCTTCTGCCAAGAATTATAATTTTCTCGCATTATTTTTCCCCTTTTTTATGATATGGTACATGAAAATGTGTTTTGTTTGATTTCTGATGTATAATTAATTCATATTACTTTGCTTCCCTTCTCACTGGGTAGGGTAGAGGTGGGAGGGAAGGGGAGAATTAGGAACTCAATTTCAAAAGAAAAGAATAAATTAAAATTTTTTTAAAGGATTGAAAAAATAATAGAAACATTCCATAAGGACTGCCATAGGGATTTCTATCAGAATCACTGACAATGGAGCCAGCCTAGCAGAAGAAAATCTCTGTCTAGAGCCATGATTAATCAGTTAACTTCTTTGAGACACTTGTGAAAGAGATGGCAAGAAAGTAGTAGTGGGGAAACAAATGTAAAGAAATAAATGGGACAGAACAAAACATATCTCAAAATCTTCCTTCATGAGATCCAAAGACAGAGATGTAAGGCTCTGTGGATGAAAGCTACAGTCACTGAAATGAGTTTGACTGGGGATCATTTAGTTCAATTTTATCACTTCAAAGAAGAGGACACTTAGGACAAGAGAGATGAAGTAACTTGGGTCACACAGGTAGTAAATCAAGCCAGAATTTGAATTTTGGTCTTTTGACCAAATTCAGTACAGAATATTTGAAACTTGGAAATGGTTTGGAAAAGAGCAAAAGGCAAAGCAAAATAAAAAAAGCCTGGACTGGAATAATAATTGCACTTGCAGCACTTTAATTATTTATTTATTATTAATATTAATTATTAAAAATATTATAAAATATATTATAAATAAAAATATTATAAAAATATTAATTATAAACAACAATTATTTAATTATTTAATTTTTAATTATTTTTAGAGTACTTTATTAGTACACAGAACACTTTACATGTAAGATCTGATTTGGGGTAGGGAAAGAGCACAGAACTTGGAGTTGGAAGACCTCAGTTCTTTATCTGAATTTTTCCTATTATTAATGATTTGGAGTCTTCTTTCCTATAGTTGTTTACATTTTGTAATTCTTTTTTTCCCCCAAATGCTTTATTAACTTCTGGTTTACATCATTCATTTCCATCAGATTTTGAGTTACAATTTTCCCCCATTTTCCCCCTACCCACCACCCCAGAATAGCAGTCCCACAAGATATCCCCTCATCCAATCTGCTCTCTCCCATCTCTTCTCCCATACCACCCCCTTCGACTTTTCCAATAGGGCGAGCTGAATCCCTGAGCCCCATTGTCTGCACATCTTATCTCCCAATTACATGTAAAATAGTATTAATCATAGTATTTATATATATTTTTAAAATTGATTTTAAAAGGAAGATAAGCAACTCAGTATATGCTGTACATGTGTAATGTTTTCTGTGCAAAACATTACCCTAGTAGATATATTGTAAAAGACTGACTATATTTCCCTCCCTCCCATCCAACCTTCCACCTTGTCCACTCCCCATCTTGATCCTGTCCCTTTTCAGAAGTGGGTGCTTCCAACATCCCTCCCCCCCAGCAAGCCCTACCCTCCACCACCTTCCCCCATCCCTCTCCCCTCCACGCTCCTGTAGGGTGGGACACCTTATTTAGTATGCATGTCATTCTCTCCCTGGTCCAGATTCAATGAGAATAAGGTTTTGCCTTGCTGTTCTTCCCCTCCCCTTCAACCACCTTCCCCTGCCTCTTCTACACGAGACAGTTCACCCCACTGTCTCTCCCCATTCCCCCTCACCTCTTAACCTCACCTTTTAAGTATCATCCCTTCCTATTAAATTCGACCTGTGCCCTCTATCTATGTATACTGAAAACATATATACACACATTCACATATGTCTTCATATGCCCATATACCCTTCTTCAACTATTTTCATACTGATAAAAGTTTCATCAGTTACACTTATTGTTTTTCCCTGTAGGAATGTAAATAGATCAACTTTGATGTTCATAGTGAATTCTTTTCCCTGTTTACCTTTTCAAGCATCTCTTGCTTCTTGTATCTAAATGTCAAATTTTCTATTCAACTAGTTTTTTTCCTCAAGAATGCTTGAAAGTCCTCTATTCCATTGAATAACCAAAATTTCCCCTGAAACATGATACTCAGTTTTGCTGGGTAAGTGATTCTTGGTTTTAATCCCAGGTCCTTTGCTCTCTGTGGAATATCATATTCCATGCCCTTCGATACCACAGTGTAGAAGCTGCCAGATCCTGCACTATTCTGATTGTGTTTCCACAATATTGAAACTGTTTCTTCCTGGCTGCTTGTAACATTCTCTGCTTGATCTGGGAATTCTGGAACCTGGCTACAATATTCCTAGGAGTTTTCTTTTTGGGATCTTTTTCAGGAGGTGATCTCTGGATTCTTTCAACCTCTATTTTGCCCTTTGGTTCTAAAACATTAGGGCAATTTTCTTGAGAATTTCTTGAAGGATGATTTCTAGATTCTTTCTTTGACCACGGCTTTCAGGTAGTCCGATAATTTTTAGATTGTCTCTCCTGTATCTATTTTCCAGGTTAGTGGTTTTTCCCATGAGATATTTCACATTGCCTTCTATTCTTTCATTTGTTTGGATCTGCTTAACAGCATCTTGATTTCTCATAAAGTCATTAGCTTCCATTTGCTCCAGTCTAATTCTGAAGGAATGAATCTCCTCAGTGAGCTTTTGAGATTCTTTTTCCATCTGGCAAATTTGTCTTTTTAAGGGATTCTTCTCCTCATTGCCTTTTTGAGCCTCTTTTGCCATTTGAGTTAGTCTATTTTTTAAGGTGTTATTTTCCTCAGTCAGGCAGTTGACTATCATTTCATACTTTTCTTGCATCTTTCTCATTTCTCTTCCCAATTTTCTCCCCACTTCTCTTATCTGCTTCTTAAGGTTCTCTATGGCCTGTAGCCAGGTTGTATTTTCATTTGGGGCTTTTGGTGCAGGAGTTCTGACCTCATAGCCCTCCTGTTTCATGCTTTGATGTTCTTTGCCCCCAAAATAGGAGCTTAATATTGCATTTTTCTGTTTATTTTGTTTCCTTTGCCTAGGCATGTTGCCACTCAATTACTTGACTTTTGGGCTTGTTGCCACAGTAGGACTTTGCCACCAGCCAGGGGAACTTCCGTCCCAAACATTGGTGTTTTCTCGACTTCTGGAGATATTAGTTGCGTGGGCTCTGTGAAACCTCCACACGCTCTGGCAAGCTGCTCACACACCCCAAGACCTCCACCCCAGACCACAATCCAGATCCAAGAAGGGTAAAGCAAGAGCGCTTCCCTTGCAGACTGGTCGCCGGATCCCCCCTACAGTTTGCAGGCCAAGAGCTGAAGCTGCAACTAGGCAAGGTGGCACAAGCTGCTCCAGCTTCTCAGTAGCTTCTTGCCCCCACGGGAAGAAGCCGACACATATTCCCAACCAGTCCCAAAGTCCACAGGGCACTAACTTCTCACTCTGTCCTAGGCATCTATGTGTTGATAATTCTGGAAATGCCACAGCTCCTGGTGTTCTGGGGTCCCTCCAGCCGGTTGCTGGTCTGGCAGCCCTTGGGCTAAAACCTCGACTCACGGGGCCTGGCCAGAATCCTGCGCTGGCAGCTCACAGAGCGCTGGGCTGCTGAGCTAGCCACTCCCTGCTGGGCTGTCCTCAGTGGGAGGTTAGCTTCTCTGTGTCATTTTGTGGGTTCTGGGGCTTCAGAGGTCATTCAGAGTCCCCCTTTTACATAATTTTTAAGTGCTGTGGGTTGGAGCTCTGCAGAAATGCTGTTTCTACTCTGCCATCTTGATTCTGCCCCCCAAAAAAGCTGTAATTCTTTTTATGAGAAATGGCTTTTTCCCCATGTTTTTTGACCATTTATTTATTGGTATAGATTTAAAGATGGAATGAATCTTAGAGGCTTTCAATTCAATCCCTTCAATTTGCAGATGAGTAAACTGAGGCTGATAGAGGTTCAGTGACTTACCCAGGTCACAGAGCTAACACATACTTGAGGCAAGATTTCACTTCAGATCTTCCTGCCTCCAAGTCCAACACTCTATCCACTGCACTAGCTTACTGCCACAACATCAATTCTAATTCTGATTTTCTGCCTGCTTTGTACACCTGGTTTGTGTATACCTCAGGCACTTCTCTAAGTATCAGTGTTTTATTTTGGAGGGGGAAGGCAGGGCAATTGGGGTTAAGTGACTTGCCCAAGGTCACCCGGCAAGTAAGAGTTAAGTGTCTGAGGCCAGATTTTAACTCAGGTCCTCCTGACTCCAGAGCTGGTTGGTGCTCTATTCACTGCGCCACCTAGCTGACCCTCCTGTGTGGATTACTACTTAAGAAGCACAAAGCTTCTTAATTCTGTTTTATAGGAGAAAAAACTGAGTAAAGTGACTTACTCATAGCCACAAAACTTCTGTCAGATCTAAGATGTAAATTATTATCTTCTGTTCAGATTTCTTCCCTCTACATTAAATTGGGTAAAATGAGTTTATGTCTTCTCCCCATGGGATACCACCTAATATGCCCCATGTTGATAGTATATCACAGATAACCATGATTCTTTGACTCCTCACCTGCCAGAGACCCTTTAATGCATCAGTAATTTGTTAACAACCTGATTTGATAATGGCAGACAGTTTATGCAAGTCTTGAAACAGCACAGATAAATAGAGCCCACTGTTCTGTTATCTTACCCAAGTGTCTGGGATACCACTCATTTTCATGTTGAAAATGCAAAGAATTCAGTCAAAAGACCTGGATATCAATCAATCCTGGGTTTGTTAATGGTCAACTGTATAACCTTAGAAAAATCAATTCATCTTTTTTTTTTTTTGCTTTTTGAGGGCAATTGGGGTTAAGTAACTTGCCCATGGCCACATGGCTAGGTTTCTGTTTGTGTGTGTTAAGTGTCTGAGGCCGGATGCGAACTCAGGTCTTTCTGACTCCAGGCCGGCACTCTACACACTGTGCCACCTAGCCGCCCTCATTTCATCTTCTAATTTTCTGGTTCTTCAGCTATAATACTTGTAATATCTACTTCATAATCCTATTACAGGAATCTAAGTTGTTATATTACCATTGTTACATAATGGTTTTTAAATTTCTTTGAAACTACTAAGGAAATCTTGTACCAGATTCTGACCCTACAAATGACAGGCCTCAGGGTTTGATCTAGAACACTATTTAACTTTTAGATTCAACTCAGAACTGCAGGAGTCATTTAATCAATTTGCCTCCTTGTCTTGATGTCTTTCTGAAAAAATTTTTTAAAAAACTTATCCTGACCCTTCCCTAAAACTATTTCATCACCAACAACATGTTAGTAAACTTTCAGGCCAGTCCCAATATAATTATTTTTGGGGAGGTGAATGACTTAGGGACCTTATTTTAGATTCTGATTCTTGTGGGAGGTGGGGAAAGAATTTCTATGAAAAATAACATATGGCTACTCAGACAATATCCGGAGTTCTGTATATGATTCTGCACACAATATTTTGATAGATATCGATAAGTTAGATTATGCCTGGAGGAAGGTGACCAGGATAGAGACAGGATTGTTTGAAGTAACTAGGTATATTTGTCCTGGAGATGAAAATAATTAGCAAGGACAGGTAGCTGTCTTGGAGCATTTAAAATTTGGTTATTGTACAGAAGAGGGATTAGACTGACTCTGCTTGGCCCCAGAGGGCAGAAATAAAGAAGCTGAAGAGAAGCAGATTTAGCTTCTCAATAAGGAAAAACTTCCAAATAATTAGTCTCAGGGAGGATGAAAATTCTTCATCACAGGGGGTCTGGAAATGGAGGCTCACCAAATTTGTTAGGGATGTTGTACAGAGAATTCCCATTCAGGTAAGGGTTGGATTAGCTGACTTCAGAGATATTCTACAACTCTGAGAGACTGTGATCTTCTTTGGGAGCTTTAGTGAACTACACGATACAAGCCAACAATGTGGCTTGATATTCAAATAAGATCTTAGGTTGCATTATGAGTAGCTAACTGTCTGGATCTGGGCTCCACAATTTAGAAAGGATATTCAAAAGCTGGAACATAACCTGAATAAAGTCACCAGGATAGTGAGGAGACTAGAAGCAATGTATGTAAAGAATAGTTCCTAAAATCATAGATTTGGGGGTGGGACTTTAGAGATCATCAATTCCAACAAAATTATTTTTACAGAAGAAGAAACAGAGATGAGGTGACATGATTGCACACATGGTAGAACCAGGATTCAAAACCAAGACTCTTTCTACAATATAAGAAATAAGAGATATTTAGCCTGGAGATGAGAAGACTCAGAAGGGTCATAATAACCATTTTTAAGTATCTGAAGGGCTATCACAAGAAAGAATTGGACTTATTTTGATCGGGCTCAGAAGGCACGGCAAGGAGCAATACAATGAAACTGCAAAGAGGCAGATTTTGACTTAGAAGAACTTCGTAGGGAGTCAGTAAGGTTCCTGCCCCTCAAAGTGCTGAAGTAGGAGCTGAATGATCACTAGCATGAGCAAAAGGTAAGGTCTCTTCTAGAGCTAAAGTACAACTCTATGACTCTGAACTTTCAAGGTCCTTTCTAAATCTGAGAAGCTATTACTGATCCCTATCCTACTACTCACAGAAAGTGATCCCAAACTTCCTCTTCTAAAACCTCGTCCAATGCCAAACACCCCCATCTCCTGAGAAAACTGAGGCTATTCTTTGTGAGCTCTCTCTTCTCTAATCTTTTCATCTCAAAACCCCAGAGTTGTCATCTCCTATTCTCTAGCCTCTGATGATCTCATGGCCAAGCTCTTTATATGTGCCCTCGATGCCACCTCCTCTCCTGTTCTCCAGCAGACTGCTCCCAAACATCTTCCTCTTTTCTCGAACCTTCAATCTTTTCCTACCTACTATTTATTATCTTTCCCTTTGGCTTCAAACATGTTCAACATCTCCCCCATACTTAAAAGAATTTTGAGTCCATCTTAGTCTCCTTTGGGGTCTGGCAGCCTATATTTCTCCTTGCTTCAACAAACTACTAAAGAAAGCTGGATATATTCATCACCTCTGCTTCTCTCTTCTCACTCACTCTTTAACCCTTTGCAGTCTGTATGCCAACCTCATTACTCTGAAGTTACTCTCTCCAAAGTTACCAATGACCTCTTAATTGCCAGATCTACTGGCCTTTTATCAGTTATTACTGTTTTTGACCTCTCTACTGTATTTGATACTACTGACTACTTTGCATCCAGGATATGCTCTTTTCTTTGGGCTTTCAAGAAACTGTTTTCTCCTGTTTCCCCCCATCCCCCAACTATGGGAATATCCCAAGGCTCTAGTTCTCTTCTCTCCTCTTCTTTTCTGTTTCCCATGCCTGAAATGTACTCTCCTCTCATTTCTATCACCAAGAATCCCTCTCTTTCTTCAAGATGTAGCTCAAGTACCACCTTCTACACAATGACTTTCCTATTCCCCTGTCCCCAACTGCTAGTGCCCTTTCTCACTATCTTTTGTTTATTATGTGTGTCTATATTGTGTGTATATTATTTTCCCCCAATAGAATTTAAGCTCCTTGAGAACAGGGATTGTTTGATTTTTTTCTCTGTACCCCCAGTTTCTAGACAGTACCTGGTACATAGTGGGTGCTTAATAAATGCTTGTTGATTGAGTGATTCTCTGATACAGCTGATGCTATCGTCAAACGGAAAAGCCATTTCCAAGGGTTCTCTCTATAGGTTTATTTCACAAGCTCTCACTGACTTTTCTAATTTCTTCTTCTGTAAAAGAAAACTAATCAACACTGTAGACTTAACCTGTTAGTCCTAGCCACGCCCCACCTTCAGTGCTATTCCCTAAGGAGGACAGGGAAGACACAGGGAAGGTAGGGAACATTATCAGCTTCATATTTTCAAAGTCAGAAAGAGAGAGCACAGCTCCATACTAGGATGGAGCCCAGCAGCACATGCTTTTAAATATTCATAAGGGCTGGAAATGCATCCCTCCTTTCGTTTTCTCTGCCATCTGCTTTTGTTTCTTGTCTTTTCATTCTTATGCCACAGCTGCAAATGAAAACAACCACACAATAATGCAAGTTAAATTGAAAAAAAAATGTTTTAAATAAAAACAGTCAAAGGGAGGTAGAATAGAAAGATGACCTTTCCCTGAATTTCTTCATTGTCTCAAGATGTGGCACAGGTTGATTTTGTCTAGTGCAGGACAGACCACTGGGCTGGAGTTAGGATTTTAATATTGGTTCTGCCACTTACTATCTGTATGACCTTGGTCAAATCATTTACTCTCTTGGGGACTCAGTTTCTTCATATGTAAAACTGGGCAGAGGTATGGGTTGGAGTAAATGATTTCTTTTTTTTTTAATTTTTTTTTATTTTTTTTTTTTTTAAGCAATTGGGGTTAAGTAACTTGCTCAAGGTTACACGGCTAGTCATGATTTATGTGTGGGTGCTCATTTTCTGAGGCCGGATTCGATCTCGGGTCATCCCAACTCCGAGGCTGGCGCTCTTACTCACTGCGCCACCTAGCCGCCCCTGGAGTAAATGATTTCTAAGGTCTCTTTGTAACTGAAATCCTATTAAGCTAAGAGTCAAATAGAGGGTGAGTCAAAGCCTTGACACATCCAAGCTGGGTGACCACACAAATCCCTTCAACTCCGAATTTTCTTTTCTTCAATTCTAAAATGATACTTGTAATGTCTAGCCCTTGTTCATACATAGGTTCTAAGGAACAGTACTGGACTCGAGTTGGAAGACCTGGGTTCAAATTCTGGTTCTGCTGCTTACTGACTACGTGGCTGGCTATAAATTATCAAAATAATTATCAATTTCTTTATCTTTCAAATGTAATCATTCATCCTCATGTCAATGAGTGTTGTAAGAAAAATATATGTACATTTTAAAATTTAAGGAGTCTTAGAAATGAGTGATACTGTATTGATACTTAGAGATCAATACATTTTCCATTTAATTATTTTTTAGTTAAAAACACAAAAACGAAACAAACAAAACATAACCACCACACTGGAGCATCTTTTTCACTCTGGTTCTGTGTTCTTTGTCAGGGAAGGTCAAAATCAGTCCACTGGGCAGGGGGCTCCAAAGCACTAAATTTGGAATCAGAAGGACCAAGCTACATTACTTGCTTCCTCTGTGACCTCAGTCAGATATCTTCTTTGATAGAGCACCGGCCCTGAGTTCAAATCCGGCCTCAGACACTCAACACAAAAATTAGCCATGTGACCTTGGGCAAGTCACTTAACCTCAGTTGCCCTCCAAAAAGCAAAAAGAAAAAGAAATGAGTGATATTACTTTTATACATTCATTCTGCAAACAATTAAAGGCTGATTGTGCTATAATTATGGGGCAGCTAGGTGGTATAGTAGAGAGTGTCATGACTAGAGTCAGGAAGACTTGAGTTATATTCTGGCCTAAGATACTAGCTGTGGGACCCTGGGCAAGTCACTTAATACTGTTTGCTTCAGTTTTTCTTCTGTAAAATGAGCTGGAGAAGGAAATGACAAACCACTCCAGTATCTTTGTCAAGAACACCCTAAATGGGGTCTTGAAAAATTGGGCAGAACTGGAAAACGACTGAACAACAAAATTATGCTTTAATGTTATGTTCTCTGCTGGCAGGGAAGGAGACACAAAAATGAAAAAAAAAAACATGTTCTATGTCCTCAAAAGGATTACAATCCAATATAGAGTGAGACAGATAAATATGTCATGTGAATAAAAACATAAGATATTCATAAAAGGAGACTGAAGTTCAGATGAGGCAGAAATCATGTCCCACTGGAAAAAAGGGGGAGCAAAGACAAGGGAACGTTTCCTGGAGGTGTCATTTGAGCTGGGTTTTGAAAGATAAGCTGAAGGGAAAGTATAAAGTACCACAGACTCAAAATCTAATTAAATTCAAGTAAACATAAATAACTCTTATCAAGCACCTATTTACTACAGTACTAGGGAGATAAAAAGGTAAGCTATATTCTCCACCCTCATGAAGCTTACTGTTAAGATTCTATGATTCATGTAATAATTTTAAAATAACCCATATTTTTATAGTTCTTGAAAGCTGCAAAGGGTGTTCATCTCACTCATATGTGCAAGGAGACTATGAGCTCCTTGAGAAGAGAAGCTGTTTTTTTCCCCCTTCCTTTCTTTGTATCCTAGGTGCTTGGCTCAGTGCCTGGCACACAGTAGGTGCTTAATGAATGCTTACTATTATCTCCATTCTAAAAATGAAGAAATTGAGCCTCTCTGAGAATCTAAGAGACAAATCTATGGTCATGTGACTAGTAAATGTCCATCCTGAGGAGGAGAAGGCTGTATCTGCTTTTGTGGAGGTTATTATAAATCTCCTGAGTGACCATAATGTCCTCTCCTTGTTTACAAATCAGAGAAGAATTCAGAGGTTAATTTAAGAAGCATTCAGGGAAAAGGCATTTGGCCTAAATTGATTTATTACAACAATCACAATCTGCTATTACTAGGCTAATTAAAGCTCCCTCAGCTAATCTGTTGTTATGTTTGTTAATGTGCAATGGGAGGCTTGCCAGCAATTGCTTTTGAGGACAACTCAACAACTCTATAGCCTCTAACCTCCCATCAGTACTATGAGGTAGGTAGTACAAGGATTATTATTCCCATTCTACAGAGGAGGAAACAGAAACTCAGGAGGGTAAAGTGATTTGCCCAGGATCATATTCAATCCTCTGACTTAGAGATCAATACATTTTCCATTTAATTATTTTTTAGTTAAAAACACAAAAACGAAACAAACAAAACATAACCACCACACTGGAGCATCTTTTTCACTCTGGTTCTGTGTTCTTTGTCAGGGAAGGTCAAAATCAGTCCACTGGGCAGGGGGCTCCAAAGCACTAAATTTGGAATCAGAAGGACCAAGCTACATTACTTGCTTCCTCTGTGACCTCAGTCAGACAAATTCCCCTCTTTATCTCATTTAGTATTTCCCATCTATAAGCTGAAGGTGTTAGACTAATGATCTCTAAGATCCTTTCCAGCTTTAACTACCCTCTCCCTCCTTCCTTCCTTCCTTCCTTCCTTCCTTCCTTCCTTCCTTCCTTCCTTCCTTCCTTCCTTCCTTCCTTCCTTCCTTCCTTCATCTTGAGTCGGTGACCTGAGTGGATATTTGCTTGGTCTACACTTATGCCTGCCCACAGTGGGATCTGGACTTAGCCCCTTTTAACAGGTCTTTTTCAGGAAGTCAATGGCAAGCTAATCTTCTAGGTAATGTAAGAACCTCTCATGGCCCTCATGGTTGTCCTGAAAACCGATAGCAGCATGCACCTGAAAGAGTGACTGGTGGTGGCCTCCTTCATGTGTTAATTACACATTCAAAGTCTATTATGCATAGAAAGGGCACCTGCTGACAGCGAAAATGAGTAGCATCTGCCCTTCCTGTGCAGTGAGTAAATTGAAGGTTCATTTCTACAGGAGATATATAATAGTTTTCAGATTCCAGTCCCTATATCCCCTACATGGGGATGTATTTAACATTTAAATCATCTGCAGAGGAACCAGGCTCCTTCACATTTACATGTTTCAGGCTCTTGGCACTTCCCTTAAAAATGCTAGTTATCCCTAAAGGATCCTTACCTCCTGGCTCTACAGAGGCTTTGACAAAAATGTAGTAAAGAAATACCATAGACAACATGAGAAACTTACTTTAAACATTAATTTCATGGCATTTGCAGATGCCGACAACAACTGGTGAAAGATAATCATATTAAACCCACATTAAAATATCTGTTTCTCTCCCTAGTAGTCTTTAATCCAGCATCCTCATCTTGTCAGATTTCAAAGTAGACAAAGATTCCCCATAGAATTATAACCAACTTCTTGGTGAAATGTAAAACAAAACAAAACAAAACAAAACAAAAAAACCATTCACAAAAACCAGTATCACAAACACAAGCACAACCATCTATTTTAGCCCTATGAAATAAACAGATCTTAAACCAAATAGATACCTACCGCCTGGAGAATGGCTAAGAAAATTGTGATACATGGGGTTAATGAAATATTATTGTAATTTAAGAAAAGATGCACACGAAGAATTACAGAACGGAAGACTTCTACAAACAGATGTAAAGTGAAGTCAGTCAGCCAGTCAGTCAGTATTGCTTAATCATTTATCATGTGACAGGCGCTGGGCTACCTGCTTGCAGGAGGCAAAAATGCATCCTTGCCCTAAAGGGGTTCCCTTTCTATTGGGAGAGACAATATGCAAAATACCGTATAAGTAAGACATACACAATGTAAATGGAACACAATCTTGGAGGGAAGGGACTGGAGTGTGAAGGAAAGTGGGGAAAAGGAGAGCAAAAAAGACTGAGTGGGGTGTGACCTGAGTTTTGAAGAAAGTCAGAAAAGTCAAAAGGCAGAGGTGAGCACCGAGAACATTCTAGTAATGTGCAACAGCGCGAAATGTCATCAAGTTGGGGGATGAAGTGTCATGCACAAGGCAGAGCAAGAAGGCCAGTGTAACCGGATCATACTACACATGGAGGGGAGTAAAGGCAGTCCGTCGATAAACTTTTATTAAAGGCCTTCTAGGTGCCAGGCACTATGCAAACCACTGGGGATACCAAAAGAGGTAAAAGAGTGTCCCTATCCCCAAAGAGCTCACAAGGTAATGGGGGACAGTAAGCAAATAACTATGTACAAACAAGTTATATAAGGGATAAACAGGAAATAATTCATGGAAGGCACTAGAATTAAACGGAGTTGGCAAAGCCTTCTTGTAGAAGATGAGATTTTAGTTGGACCTAAAAGGCAGCCAGGAGACAGGCACGAGTCAGGGGAGCATGTCAGGCATGAGAGGCTACCAGAGAAAATGCCCAGAATCCAGAGATGGAACATCTTGTTTGTAGAACAGCCTGGAGGCCAATGTCACTGGATCAAAGAAAACGTACTGAGGGGTAAGGTCTTACTAGTCTTACGAAGACTAGAAAGGTAGAAGGGACTAAGTTATGAAGGGCTTGAATGCCAAACAGAGGATTTTGTATTGACCCTACAGGCAATCATTCTGATGGCTGAATGGAGGACTGGATTGGAGGAGAGAGAAACCTGAGGCAGGCAGAGCCACCAGGAGGCTATTGCATTAGCCCAGGTATAAGATGATACGAAGAGTGAAAGAAGATTTAAAAAGTAGGAAACCTGAGGCAGGCAGAGCCACCAGGAGGCTATTGCAATAGCCCAGGTATAAGATGATATGAAGAGTGAAAGAAGATTAAAAAAGTAGGAAAGAGCCAGATTGTGAAGGATTTTAAAAGCCAAACAGAATGGGAAAACAAAATACATATAATCACAACAATGTAAAGAACAAAAACCAAAATCCCAAATGTGATATAATTAAATGATCAACCTTAGACCAGGAAAAAAAATGAGAAAATGTACCTCTTTTTCTTCGTTACAAAGGTGGAGGACTAAGGGTGTGGAACAATGATTATACTATCAGATTCAGATGATATAATGATTTTGTGGACTGTATATTTTACTCCCCTACCCTCTTTATTATTTATTCTTTGCTACAAGGAATGGTTCATTGGGTGAGCAAGTGGGGAATTTGGAAATGAATTTGATATAAAAACAAATGATATGAATAATATTCTTTTAAAAGAGAAAACCAAAACAAATTCTCAGACCACAGAAAGATCTATGAGCTGGAAGCCTTCAGGTGAGTCTAAGGCTCAGTTTTGCTATCTGTAACACAGATAATCAGGATAATAACACCTGACAAACCACCTCCCATGGCTGTTGTGAGGAGTAAATGACTTCATGCAAAAGTGCTCTTTAAACTTTAAAGCAATATACAAATGTAATCTATTATTTGAGTACCTCAAAATACTTCCTGGCCACATGTCAAAAAGGTTCTTTCACAAAAATAGTGAATGAATCATTATCATCCACATATATTTGTCTGAATTGGTTATCTAGTCCACAATCTTCCAATCAGCAGTACATTAAACTCTTGATACCTGGGGTTCTTATTTCTTAATATATATGAAATTTTAAAAAAAGTATCTCTTCCTAGGGTCTTCTCTCACCCTCCATATTTGTCCCTCACCCTTACTCCACAGTTCTGTAGCCTTCTGTAAAGAATTTGTTCCATAAAAATGTAAGGTATTCTTTTGGGTTTTTTTTTTTTGCTTTTTGAAGGAGAAAAGGTAGGGCAATTGGGGTTAAGTGACTTGTCCAATGTCACACGGCTAGTTTTATGTTAAGCTGGACCTTAACACAGGTCTGAGACTGGACCCAAACTCAGGTCCTCCTGACTCCAGGGCCGATAGTCTATTCACTGCGCCACCTAGCTGCCCCAAAACGTAAGGTATTCTGACCTAAGCAATATAGTTTGTATTAGGAAATCTTGATGTAGTCCTAAACACCTTGACAATACATGAATTCCCTTTAAAATATCATCAACAACTGGTGGTCCAGGTTCTCCTCCAGGGAAAGGGAGCTTTATTCCCTGTGTTTATGAGCACTAATTGACTCTGCAATCTATTTTCCATAGAGCTGTCTGAGCATCTTAATGTACTATTGGGATCATTTCACTTCTCTACTTAAAACTTTCAGTGGCTTCCAAATGCCTACTGAATAAAGTAGAAATTCTTGGCTCTGCTATTCAGGGTCCTCTATAGTCTGACTCCAATCTATCTGCCCAGCCTTATCTCATGTTACTTCCCTTCAAGTATCCTACCTTCCAGCCAAAATGAACTGCTCACAGTTCCCCATTCTTGACCTGCCCTCTCCCATCTCCATGCTTTTGTTCATGGTGTCTCCCAAATCCTTCCCTGTGTTTGTCTACAGGAATTCCTCTGTTCCTTCAAGGTTGATATTAGTTATAACCTCCAACAGAAAGACTTTTCTGACCTTCCAAGGGAAAGCATCTCTTCTTCCTCAAATATAATACATTACTTTCTCTGATCTTCTCCCAAGTATTTAACCTCCATCTTCTTGATGTCAAAATTATTTGTGTACTTGTTGTTCCTTTGCTCCTTACCAACAGGACTTATGTTGTATATATCTTTTTGTATCCCAGTGCCAGCCCTGGAACTTTGCACACAGCAGGCAGTTAATTAATGTTTGTAAAATAAATATCTGTTGAATGGGAGTTCAATCTATGCTTGACAAAGAGAAATCAGAGCCTTCAAAATAACTAATGGTTTTAAAAACCATTCTTTTTTAGCTATTCAATGGGGGTTTTGTTTCACAGGCTCTGCTGCCCAAATATTGTGAAAAGTGGCTTTCTTTAAATTGAGTTTTATCTGTAAACCACTTGATCTTGCTTATTCAACATGAAAATTTTTGCTACACAAAAATTAGGTAGATACTCCAGATGAGTCTCCTTCAACAGATAATGGGAAATATATTGTTTCTTAACCTAATAGATAGAAAGAGTTGCAAGCATGAACACTCAGTAAACTCAAAAAAGGATCTACATTTTTAAAAAGTGATAGTCCATATTAGCTTAATTAATGCACAAGAGCAAATTCAGAGAAACAAGTTGGAAATAGTTCCTTGCTTTATGAAGTCCAAATATATCTGAATGTCTAATCCTACCACTAATCCTATGGTATGAGACACCATACTGGTTTTATTACCATTCACTCCTTTTAGAGAAGACTACACTCCTAAAATGGAAACTGGAAAAACTATAGAATCTATGTATAAACTGAAAAATAGCCACAAAAATTTACCTCAGTATTTGAAAAGACCTGTGATTTCATCAGTCTGGGTACATCCTTTCACAGATATCAAAACCTTACACGTAGCAAAACAAAACAAACAAAAAACCCCAAGTTTTTCTTCAGAGGCTAGGCCTCTAATGAAGAACTTCTTCATACTGATTGAAGCTTGTTCTTAGACAACAGAGATGGAATCCTGATTAGATTCCACCTCTGATACCTCATAGGCATGGAATGCCTGAAGGCTATTCCATTGGAGCCCAGACTCCAGTTGATCATACCCATGACCAAACCAAATGACACCTCAGATGATGATGGGGAGCACATGCCACCTTACCAGCAGTAGTCTAACAGATGTGGGGGCAAAACTGGGATGTAAACATGTTGCCAGAACATCGGGTAGAGCATAGCGGCCGACCCATGGATACAGGCAGTTAACTGCAAAAAAAAAAAAAAAATCATGAGATCAAAAGCAGGTCACAGACTGAGTGATACAAAATTCAAATAGAAAAATAGAAAGAAGCAGGTTTAAAATCTTCACAGAATTACCTTGAGTGATACAACAGGAACAAAGTATTTTATAATGGCAACATGCAATTTAAATAAGGATTTTTGCTATTTATAATATTATTAGCAACAATAATAATAGCTGACGTTTAGCATTGTGCTTTAAAATTTTCCTTTGATCCTTACCAAAACACCGTGAACCAGATACTACAGGAGAGTAGTGATTACTAATACTAACGATACTATTAATTTTATACTATTGTTCACATTGTGTTAAACTGATAGACCAATAATAATACTTCAAAAGATCTGTGATTCCATTAATGTGGGTACTTCCTCCATTGCCGTAGATTCTACTTCCTTCATGCCCTAGTGGGTGATTTCATCAGTTGCTATGGTCATAAAATCCATTTCCTGACACCTAGTAGCCAACCCTTCAGCAATGAGCTTCCTCACACTTAGCTAGGCCTGCTGATCCTTGGGCCAAAGAACTTGCAGTCCATCATTAGGTTACTATTCAAAGCCTTTCCAGCTTCCCAGGGCCTGCCAGAGCTTGTGGTACTCTGAAACAGTCTGTGAGAACCTACAGTTTTCTTCATAACTTGAAACAGAGGACTTTAATAGAGCAATTCAATAATAATAATTATAATAACAATAGCTCACATTTCTATAGCTTTTTATAAAGAATTGTCTTCAAAACACGTCCATGAGATAAGAAATGTTATATTTTAATGATGAAATACCAATGTCATTGTATTTCAGCAAAGAAATAAAGATATATTTACTAAAAATGACACATCCAGACAGCTAAATGAATAAAGCAGAATTTTTAAATGGATATACATGTGCGTGTTAGACTACTTGATCAATGGCTCATAATTTTATAGCACTTTATGTTTTACAAAGCGGTGCCCTCACAACAGATCTGGATGGCCATTTGTCAGGCATGTTTTAGTAGGGACTCTTTTTTTGGTTATGTGTTGAACTAGTTGCCAACTGAAGTTCCTTCTAACTCTTCAAATTTCAAGATTTGGTGATTCTGAGGTAAGCAGTAGGAGCATGACAATTCCCATTTTATGAATGAATATATTTAAATAAGATATGAAATGACACAGCTGTAAAACACTTAGCAAAGTGCCTTACACATAGTAAGCACTATATAAACGTCATTGTTAACATACTCTGAAGTCTCTGTGCCTCAAGTCACTGCATTAGCGTGAGGTAAATCTGGGACATGAATTCAGTTTTCCTCACTCTAAGTCTCTCTTTAAGGAGACTGGGTCCTTCAAAAATACAAAATACCCCAACTATCAGAATACCAAATTGAGATTTTTAAATAATGTGATCTCAGTAAAGGAAACTAGACAAGTTGTAAAGGAATAACCAATGTTTGTGGTGGGGAAACTTCTTGAGCTTGATGGACTTAACAGAAGAATTCTATCAACTTTTAAAGAAAAATTAATGCCTACACTATAATTTTTTCTCAAAAATCAAGGGAAAAATCACTGCACAAAACTTTCATTATGAGAGAAAAGTTTTTATACCTAAACTAGGGAAGGAAAAGCAAAGAAATAAAACCACATACCAAATAATATTGATGAATATTAAATAAAATTCTGATAAAAAAGACCATAGCAATTTCTCAAAAAATCATCTATTTAACTAAGTAACTAACATTAACTAACATAACTTTCTAACTAACTAATATTCTTGAGAAGTAAGAGTAGTTCAACATTAAAAACAAAACCAATGTATTAATCAGGAGGTGGGAGAAGAATAGTGATGTTGATAGGTAATTTCAAATTTAATTCCTAGAAATTAAAAATTTTTTTTACAAGAAATGATAATGTCTCCATAAGGGGACAAAACAAACAGGAAGTCTGTGAATTCATTTTATTCAACAACTAAAACTTCAACAAATCATTAAGGCCAAAATGTGTGCAGAATCCAGTAATAGAAAAATTACTGGATTTGAAAGCAGAAGACCTAATCCTTGAGTCCTGACTGCCACTAACTATCTGGGTAATCTTGCACCAGTCACTATTTAGATTTCTTCATCTGCAAAATGGGGCTGTTGGTGCTGTGAGTATCATGTTGGCACTATAGTATGTGGCCCATAGGAACCCATTTCTATTTGAGCTTGATGCCACTGCTCTACATGGCCCTCTTGTTTCTCCTTCTATACAATTTCACATCTCTGTGCACTTACCTTAGCTATATTCCATGCCCTCTTCCATTCAGCTCATGCTCCCCTGGCTTCCTTTAGCACTCACCACAAATCCCACTTTTTGTGAGATGTTTTTTCCAGTCTCCTCCTCTCTACCACCACCATCGCCCCTTACCCCCCCTGTATTGCTAGTCTCTTCCTCTAGGATTCCCTTCCATTTACACTGCACACATCTTGTGTGTACATAGTTACCTGCCTGTTTTCTCTCTCACTACAACCTTAGTTCCTCAATAGCAGAGACCAAATTTTTGCCTTCGTTTGAATCCTTATTGTTTTAGGTGCTTAATAAACACTTATTGACTGATAGTAGGTAAATCATTCATGCTTACTAAGCCTCATCATTTTTAAAACTGAGCTAATAACAGGCCCCACCTCATAGGATAGTGGTGAAAAGAATGCTTTGTAAACCTGAAAGGCTATAGGAATATAATTTATTAGTATTATTAGTATTCTGTTCTAGCTAAGCACAAACCCTCATAAATCACCAAGTTGGAAAGTCTTTGAGTATAGTGTAAATGGAAGGGAATCCTGGAGGGAAGGGACTAGCAAGAGTCAGGGGGGGAGGTAGTGGTAGAGAGGAGGAGACTGGGAAAAACAGATGAACACCCTCAAGAAAATAGCCACGAAGTGATGAATTGTTTCAGTCACAGTAACTCAGGAAGCTAGTTACTAAGGTTTGGAAGGGCTATGGTTTGCATTGGTGGAAGGTATATCCCTGCTGATGAGATTATGAATTTTTAAAGTATTGAAGTTATTATTATTAATGTTACATGTTAATATTAAATAAGATGAATATGATACCTGCCCTAATGGAGGTCACAATATAGTATGGGAGATGCATACAAACATAACTAGAATATAAGAAATTATTAATTGGTTTTTGATGAATTGGTTCATTCAAACAATTGATTTTCTGTTTTCTGAAATGACACTTCTAAAATGTCAGAAATATAGAAAGTTTATATTGATATGACAGTGACCACAATGTCTTTGTGACAGAATAAAATACAAACTCTAGTTCAAAATGAACTGCAGCCACTTTGGAGAGATGGACAGGGGAGAACAAATGCTAAACTGTTCGTTTTCTTATGTTTCTCTAGTTTCTGGGTATTCTGGTCCCAAGAGAACTCTGATTCTTTTGGAAGCTGTTAACTAGCATTTTGCTGACAGAAGGACATTTACGTAAAGCATGACAGCCTACCCCCAGCTAAAGGCACCCAAAGGTCAGTTAAACAAGGACAGTCTTCAGTTGGCTACTCTGCTGCTGTTTCTCAGTTTTGAAAGCTGCTTGTCAAGAAGGCCTTTTGCTCTGTTCCTCCCTGAAGCCTCACAGTTACCTCACTACAAATCAGGTACACTTGACAATCAGAATTTCTTTTGGCAAATTGTTCCTGCATGTAAAATGTTTTACAATTTACAAAGGGTTTTCTACTCTCTAAAGGAAGAAAGGAGTGGTCCATATCATCTGTTCCATCTTGCAGATGAGTAAACTGAAGCAATGAGAAGGGAAATTATATTATTAAGGTTATCAAAAGATAATCAGTGTCTAGGTTCTTGTCAGAGAAAGATTAGTCTTTTTTTCCTTGGTCCCTGACAGAAGAATTATGACCAACAGATAGATGTTAGCCAGATGTAGATTTCAGCTCCCTGAAATCAAGGGGTGGCATAGGTAAGTGGGAAAAGACCTAGATTTGGAGTCAGGAAACATGGATTGGAATCCAGATTGACACTTAGCCATATGATCATGCATTTAACCTCTCTGAGCCTCAGTTTCTTAATCTATAAATAACGAAGACAATTACATCTATATTAACAGCTTCACAGGATTATAAAGAAGAAAAGCATTTCATAAATCTTACCATGCTAGAGGAATCTGAGTTATTAACACCATAAAGAAAAACTTTTCTCATAATTAATACTTTGCCAAACTAGCAGCCATAAGAAAGAATACCCTGGTGGTCTTAAATTAGAAGTCTTATGACTACTTGTCATGGATGTTGTAAAAAGGACTGAGGCTGTAGGTAGAAAATAGTTTATGTTGCTATATGCAGGGTCCCTCATATAACCTGAGTCCCAGTTCCTTCATTTCTTCAAATTGCATGATCTCCTTCTCCATTCTACCTGGACCACACACAAGAAGAGTCAGACCCTAGATCTTAGCATTATATCCACAACTATTTCATTACCAATATTATCTCATATTCTTCTGACACTACAGCTTCCTATCCTACCATCTCTCCCTATACCTCACCAGTCTTAAAACCTATTCTTTGTCTTCACCACAGCCCTCTCATCTTCTCTTTACTCTCTTCCCAGTCTCAACCTTAGAGTTAACCAATTCAACTCCACACTGTCTTCTGCTTTGGAATTCCTCTACCCTGCTCCTGTAACTGATCTCATCCCTTGCAAAGCCCTAGCCCTGAAATATTCTCATCAAGTGACTTCCCACATCCAATCAGTTGCCTTATCGTATCATTGCTACTTCAACATCCTTCACATCTGATGCCTTCTTTCTAATTACATATTCATTACCTCAAGTCAGAGCCTCATTAACTCTTACCTGGATCATTGCAATGGCCTCCTAATTGGTATCCTGGTCTCAAGTCTCCCCACTCCAACCCAGACTCCAAATAGTTGCCAAAGTGATTTTCTTTAAGTGAAAACCAGAGCATATTATTACCCTATTCAAAAAACTCTAGAAACTCCTTAATGCCTATAGCATAAAATATAAACCCCTATTTGGCTCTTAAAGTACTTTGTAATTTGTCCCCAACCTATATTTCCAGGCTTATTGTACATTATTCCCCCTTTACCATTCTACAATCCAGTCAAACTGGCCTTCTCTCTGCTCTTCACACATTGGTCATAGTTGGAAGGGTTTTCCTCACTTCGGTCTCTAGCATCCCTCACTCCTTTCAAGAGGTTACATAAGCACTACCTCCTACACGAAGCATTTACTAATCCTTCCAATTGCTAGTGTCCCCTTTCTCTAACTACCTTGCATTTATCTACCTCACATTTGTTTTGTATCTACCTATACAAGTACGTTTACCCTATGCCCTAAAGCCATAGAAATAGGAGTGACCCCTTCCAACCCAACCCCTAGACCTTCTTCCATCCTGCCCTGAAACCATGGTGAGGAACACATTTGTGGAGATGAACCAGTGATACATCTCCTTGCCTCCTCAGTGACCGGACTCTAAAGATCCAGAAAAGAAGGTTCTCATCTCCTAAGTCTTCGACACTAACCAATGGCTTGACATCAGAAACAGATGTGACTTTAAATAAATAAATGGGAATGGCACTAAAGATGATGCAGTACTTTTAACTGTCACACCCTAAAGACCAGTGGGTACGTTCACCGGCTCTGCAGGTGAAGTGCGCCTACCTGTGCTGTCTCCTCCATTAGAATGAAAGCTGCTCGAGAACAGGGATAATTTTGCTTTTCACTTTGTGTTCCTAGTGCTTATCACATGGTTTTCTACACAGTATGGGTTTAATAAATGCTTTTTCACTCCTTCATTCACTAATTCACTCATTCATGTCATCTCTCTTGATATGCAAGCTCCTTGAGAGTACAGATTATTTCATTTTTTTTGTCCCTGTATCCCCAGATTACTGACATACAACAGAGGCTTAAAGGCTTGCTGGTTGATTGATAAATAAAAAATGCTGATTCACTGACTGATGGCCAACAAACCCTAGAAGTGAGGTATCATATTATCCTCATTTTACACATAAGGAAATTGAGGCTGACAGGATAAGTGACTTGCCCAGAGTCACAGAGTTATTAAATGCTTAAGCTGTTTTAGAACTTAGGTCTTCCTGACTCCAAGTATAGACCTCTTGTCTACAGACTCAATAAAAAAGTGGATAACTACCTACTGCACAGGGATATATTCAAGATTAAATTAGATAATGGATGGGAAAAAACTTTGTACTTAAAAAAGATATTATCATAAAATAATTTAGTATTATAGGGCCTTTTAAATCCCTAAAGAACACCTAGTCAAGCTTTTCATTTTGCAGATAAGGAAACCGAAGATCAGAGATATAAAGAGGATTTTTCATGATTATATGTTTAGTAAGTGATTGAGCTGACACTTGAACTCAAGTTCTGATTTCAAATCTAATGCTTTCTACTATACCCAAGTGCCTCTGCAAAATATGTCAAAGTGCTAAAATCAAAATAAATGAGCATTCTTAAGTCAATCACAGCTCAAGTCATTTCTTGAGGATTAATGTCAAGGGCAGAAAGCATCTTGTGAGTTCTTCCCAGGAAAAATCTGGGTCTGATACCCCAGAAATTTTCTACATTGAGATAATTTTGTTAGTCAAACTTAAAATCTTGCAGGTAAAAAATGTTACATGTTAGTTTGAACCCAAGTGTCTTGACTTGGAGCAGAGTGCTATTTTTTTCATTGAACTCATTTTATAGAGGACATATTTAGTTCAATATCCAGGAATGACCAGATACATTTTTGTGTCTTCTAACCTTAGAATATGCTTGCTACAACTAGAATTCATATCTTCTTCCCTCTTCACTCTTGCTTACTCTGCCATCTTCTGACTGCAACATCCTTCCTCATCCAACCTCCAACCTAAAGAAATCCTTCCTATTTTCACTTCTCTCATGTGTAAAAAGGTGACTTGTAGAAGTCATCTTTTAAGACCTTGATATGGATCAAATGAGATAAAGCTTTTTGTAAACCTATCCTATCTCACTGGGTTCTTGGGAAGAAAGAATGGCAAACCATTATTAATAATATTAACAATAAAGTACTACATAAATATTATCCATTACAGAGACCTAGATTAAGTAGAAATATTGGTTCCCCCCCTCACCCCCACCCCCAAACCCACTTCCTTCTTAATCTCCCTATTTCCAGTCACCTGTGTATGAAATGCAGGCGCCATCTTTGGTTTTTTGTTTTCCTTCACCCTTCAAATCAGTATGTGGCCAGGTCTTTCTGATACTGCCTCTAAAACATGTCTCATACCACGTCCCCTTCTCCCCATCCACATGACTACAACGTTAGTTCAGGCTTTAATCTCATCTCATCTACTACAATGGCCTCCTAACTGGTTTGCTCCCCGCCCCCTCAACTTTCTGAGACTCATCCTCCACATGGCTGACAAATTAATATTTCTAAAGCACAAATAAGACCATGCCAATCACTGCTTAACAAGTTTCAGAGGTTTCCTATTAATTCTAGGATAAAATATAAACTCCTTGGCTTGTAAATTAAGACTCTTCACAAACTGATTGCATGCTATCTTTATAATCTGATTACATGTTACTCCTTTCCTGACCCACTGCTTATTGTTTCCTATACAAAACATTACATCTTCTGTCTCTTTGCCTTTGCATGCTGTTTTTATCATGTCTGGAAGCCTATCCTTACCTTTACCTTCTTGAGTCCCTACCTGCCTTTGAGGATCATCAGCTCAGGTACTGCTTCTGACATATGCCCTTTCCTGGTTCCTTCTTCCATTCACCATCCTCTTCCCACCTCAGTTTTAGTGCTCCATCCTGAGGATTTCTCTCTTCTCCAAAGGGATTCATTTTCTTCTTATATCTTTGAAAACTCTGCTTCCCAGTCATACAACCATGCTGACTAAGTCCCTTACTAATTATAAGCATGAACAAGACTTATCTATCTTTCCTTGAAAAATAAAAACAAAAACCAACAACGCTTGAAAGAACAAAAATTTCATTTTATTTATTTTTGCTAAAAATGGCTTTACTTTTGATACTTCAATGGGTCTATGATATTACCCATGAGTCCTCTCCATCCTAAAGCCCAGATCACAATTTAACCATGTCTTCTCATCATGTGGGGCTCTTGTCCATATTGTGTCAAAAATTCTTCACAAAGAGTCTACTCAATATGTTGGGACCTTTCTTCCAGATCTTTTAATACTGTCTGGATATCAGTGGTGCATATGGGCAATTGACCAGTTTTTGGGAGATCACACCTCTCGTGGATGGCATCCATTATGCTGTTTTTCTTATAGAATGCCATGGTAATGCATTGCTTGCCTATAGATCCCTTCATACATTCCTCCCTATTCACTGAGTGACTCCCAACTTCAACCCTTTAAAGATGATGGTATTCCATGACTAGTAGTAATATAGCATCACAAGATGAATACTAATGCTTAAAAATTGGGTCTTTGTTTCTAGAAGAAGCTTGGGGTCATTAAAAGTACTGTGCAAAGGCAACTGAGCCTGTGCTTCTCCTCCTGTTCAGTTCTGGGCCCGGCTCATTGTCCATTCACAGTGTCTGTTAAAGATATATGTATTGATGGACCAGCTCTACACAACCCATATTAAAAAAATACATTAGACTAAATATAGTCTTAGAATTCACTGCTTGGTAAGTTTCCAGTTACAAGGTCTTGGCTTCCCCTGAGCACAGTTTGAAATAAAATAATGCAGCTTGTTCTTACGGCTGGAACACACAGAGCAGAGTGTGCAGGCAAGGATGCTCTGGCATAGATCCAATGTTTCAAACCTGTCTGAAACTGTCACTCTCTTGTCTCTGCTTGAAGGGCTGCAAATAGGCAAGCTGCAAGATTGATGTGGAATTTGTCAAGTCCCATCATCCCAGAGAGCTGGAAGTACTTTACCAATGTTGTTCTGTTACCTTTGTCACCCAGAACAGCTGATTGTAGATGAGATAACATTCCCATTTTACAGAAGAGATATGAGGCACAGGTTTACTTCAGTGGCAAAAGAACTGAAAACTGGAAGAGGGACACTGACAATTTGCATCCTCCAGAGAAGGAGGGACTAGGGCGATGTTGAGGACCTGGAACCTTGCTATTTGAGGATTTGTTGGAAGAACTGAGATCTTTGGTCAAAAGAGAAGAAAAGACTGGGAGCAAGTGGAAACATGGCTGCTTCCCCAGTCATGCAACCATACCGACAGGGCCCTCTATAAACATATCTAATCTTATCTCAGATGAGCCCTTCTGGTAGCAAGACCTCTTTTCCCTAATTGACTTCTTACCTTTCCCCAGGAGCAAAACAATATCTGTTGTAAAATGTTTCTTCTTTTTCAAAGCCTCCCAACTGTATATTTCTCCTCCCTTGCTCAGCAGAGGACTTCACCTCCATAAGTTATGGGAAAAATAATTAATAATAATAATAATAATAACTTGTGTTTATATAAAAACAGTAAGATTTTACAAAGCACTGGCATTATCTGATTTGATCTCACAAAAGCACTTAGGGTTCTAAGTGCTTTTATCATCCTCATTTTACAGAAGACAAAACTGGGGCTCAATGGTTAAGTGATGCTCAGGTTCACATAACTAGTCAATGTCTGAGATAAGGTTTGAATACAGGTCTTCCTGACTTGTAGATGGACACTAACCACTACCCCACACTGCCTCTCATATTAAGTGAAATTCTTCTTCTTTACTGTTCATAAACCCACTGACATAAAACACTCTCTCTTCCACTTGAAATAAAAGAGTTTTTCCTTTCAACAATGCCAATCTTTCTGTATATAGCCTTAAAATGATCCTCTCAGGCAACTTGAACTCACAATCATTCCACATCCCTCTCCTTTAATTCTCAGTCTTTCCCTATCTTCTGGTTCTTTCTCTACTTTTACAGACACTCCTGGGTCTGCCCTATCCTTAACATAATATCCATTTTAATTTAACATCTAATAAGTCTATTTGTTCTGTCTCTTCATGCTTTTACAACCAGACTCACAAAAATATGTCTCTATCTTTCTTTCTTCTATGTCTTCTTTAATTTACCTTTTTAAGCCCTAGGAGATGAAGTCCAATATCCGATGAACTACAACTGCTCCAAGATTAATGACCCATTGGCCTTTTCTCTGTCCTCAACCTTCATAAGCTCTCTGAAACATCTGATATTGTCGACTAACACCTCTTTCTGGATATTCTCTATTACTAGATTTTTGTGACACTTTTCTATTGACAATTTCCACCGCTCAATCATTATCCATAGCCCCTTCATACGTGGATATTCTCTTGGGCTCTGTCCTGAGTCCTCTTGCCTTCTCTTTCTACACTTTTGATTGGTGGCTTCATCAGCTTCCATAGGTTACTATCGTTCCTACGAAAATCACACACACACACACACACACACACACACACACACACACACACACACACACACAATATAAATAATTATAGCCTCTCTCTTAAGTTCCAGACTTATATCATTAATAGATTAGGGGCCACTTCCAAATGGATGCCCCACAGACATCTCTAAATCAGCATGTTCAAAATGTAACTTATCTTCTCCCCAAATCCTCCTCTTTTTGAGGGCACCAATATTTTCCCAAAAATCCATACTAGCTGCCTAGGAATTATCTTCAACTCTTCCCTCTCCTCATCACCCATATCCAATCAGTTTCCAAGTCTTTTCAACCTCTAACATCTGTCCCTTTTCCTCAACTCCACAACCATGCTTTTTTTAGGCCCCCACCACCTCTCAGTTGGGTTACTGCATTAGACTCCTAATTGGTTTCCTCACCTTAAAGTTCTCCTCACTACAATCCCTCCTTTAAATGGTTACCAAATTTATATTCTTAAAGCACAGGCATAATCATGTCATTTATCCACTCAAGAAGTTCTAGGAACTACCAACAGCTGGTAGGTCAAAACACAAATTCCTCTAATTGGCATTGAAAAAATCTTAAAAACTGACTTTAGCCTATCTACCTTCGAAGGCTTAGTGCACATTTATACTTCATGAATCTACATGCCAGCCAAAACATCTTCCTTGCTGTTTCTCATGTATGACATTCCACCTTCTGTCTCTGTGTCTTTGCTTATGCTGTCCCACATGCTTTGAAGGCATTCTCTCTTTACTTCCCTTTCGTAGAATCCCTAGATTATTTCAAAGCTCAATTAAAGTACACTTCCTCCGTGTATGGCCTATCCTGACTCCCCTAGTTATCAGTGTGCTCCTTTCCTCTTCCTTCCCCCTAGATATTACTGCAGCTAAGCTTTACATATTCTCATCTACGCTCATGTTATCCATTGATGCTCTCCCCTCCTCCAACAAAAGCTCCTTAAGAGAAGAATACTTTGTTTTGGTAGATTTAGTTCCTAGCAAAATGCCTAACACATATAAGATACAATGACTAAATGAACAAAAGGAAAGGTTGAGTGACCTCTCCAGGGTCATAAATCTCATAAACTAAAGAAACTTAACACAAACCCAGGTCATACTGTTCCTTTGTTAAATTGCCATTATGTACTCATTTGATTTTCAACTACTTTCAAAGCATATTTAAGGTTGAAAATTTGGGTCATATGATTTAGTTTAGAATTCAAACATTTAAATGTTTAAATAATCTTTTAAAGAAACAGTGAATATCTACTTAGCTTATCTTAGAGCATTAGACTCTGAAGGAGATACTAAGATTAGAGAGGATATTGTCCTCATAAAGTATATGGCAGAACATGGGTATAAGACAATTTTAGAGAACTATATTACATGATAGTTCGACCCTCTCATTTTATAGATAAGAAAACTGAATCTAAGAGAAGGGGTATGATTTTCCCATGGTCATGTTATAATTTAAACCTAAGTCTTAGGATTTTAAGTTTATTCTTCCTATTATACTATAATGTTGTTCAGTCACTTCAGACATATCTGACTCTTTGTGACCCTGTTTGGGGTTTCCTTGGCAAAGATACTAGTTTGCCACTTCCTTCTCCAGCTCATTTTACAGATGAGGAAACTGAGTTAAACAGGGTTAAGTGACTTGCCCAGGGTCACCCAGTTAGTAAGTATCAAAGGCCAAATTTGAACTAAAGTCTCCTGACTTCAGGCCCAACTCTCTTTCCACTGCTCCACCTAGTTGCCTGATGCTTCCACAAAGATTCTCTACTACATACATACACCATTTTCTGTAATCATGCCACTGATCTCAAAAACGTTTAAAAGTTTCTACTGCTTCTGGAATAAATTCTGATCTTGGCATTCAGCACATGCCATAATATGGCTCCAATCTGACATTCCACTAGGTTCAAGTCAAACTGGACTAAAGTATCTGCCTTTCCTCACAATTGTCCTACCTACTTCTATCTCTGTGCCTATACTCTTAGCATCTTCCATACCTTTCCCCCACCATCCTCTACCTGCTGAGGTCAGTTTTCCTGCAATACCAGATTCAGACTCTCGTTTAAGACTCTGCCTTTAGCCTTCCCATGTAAAAACACCGCTTCCTCAAATTCTTCAAAGCACTGAATGTCGATCTCTGCTTTGCACTTATCTTCTTCTGTATCACATCTGTCTCTGTGCATGTGTAAGCACTGGACCCTGGACATACAGGTACTTCATAAGTGCTTGAAGAATTGAAAAACATATGCTGGCAGTGGTGTGAAAAATGGAATTCAGTGGGGGAAAGGAAGAGGTGAGACCTACTAGGTCTACTACTTACTACCTGTATAATTATGGCCAAGTCATGTTTCCTCTCTAGGCCTTGGTTTCCTCCTCTGTAAAATGAGGTCAGACTGGATAACTTATAAAGCCTTTTCTGAATTTAAATCCAATAGTGCTATAGAAGTTATGAGAGCGGTGAAGTTCCAGAGGAAAGTTACACAAATGCAGGGTGATTTGTCCTTTAGTAACCAAAGGGCAGACCAGTGGTCACATGTCAGGAAATATAACATAAGAACAAGAACTTTTTCTTGTGAAAGTCCTTTGATGTGTTTATAATAAAACAGGAAAGAACAAGAATCAGTTAAGAATCTCCTATTTATCATCCATAAAGGAAAACAATCAATACATAGTGAGAGCAAACAACAAAAACATGCAATTTCCTTTTATGCAAAAAATCCTCCACTATTTTATTGACAACTAAATCTTGAGATGTAAAACAGAACACATAGATGGAAAATGCACTGGGGAGAGATTTTGTATTGATGTGTTGCTGTTTCTAAGGATGGCAGCACTCTGGATGACTTCCGTGGCTTTTATCTTTCAGGTGCTTGATGGATCCTAAGAAGCATTAAGCTCCCATCTTATCAAACAAAATTGAGAAAAATGCAGTGGACTGAGGTATTACTGGCCACATCTGGATTCACCAAGAGAAGGTCACCAGAAGATCTCAGGCTAAAGTACACTTTATATATTTTTTTCTCTCCAACAACCAAAAGTGAGTAAAAATGGACTCCTCTAACATGGAGTAAATGTTAGTAATATGGGGATATAAAAGGCAACAATAGCTGGACCTTTTAATTTTAAAATTATAGGGGCCCCAGTGCCCAACTAAAATTACCACCATTTTCTTCAGCGTAATTCCTACAGCTAATCAAGACTCTGTGATGATGACATGTGAAATACAATGAGATATTTCAGGCAGCCATGAGATCAAATTTATGATTCGGTAACAGGCAAACATGTTGCCTAGACATATCCTTCCCCCATTTCCTCCTATCCTCAAATCAGTAAGTAGACATATTCTCTTTCTTCATGTAATGTTTCTATCAGTGAGACAGAAAATCCCACTAAGCTTGAGTTAGTCTTTGATTTGACTACATTACAGCATTCTTTAATATTCACAGCTATTAATGAATTAATTTCAAGAATAGGGTTAAATGGAGGCTAGCACAGCATCTATTTAGGTATGGGTAATCTTATCTTGAATTCCTACTGACACCTTAAAGGGAAGCTCAAAATTCTGTTCAATGAAACCTTCCCTGATCTTCCTCACCGCCACCACCTCCTTGCCACTGTCCTGCGTAACACTCTCTCTGCATTTCTCTTATGAACAATGATAACTTGATGAATCCATGATCTCAATGGTGGAGATACTCCCTCTACTGGTGCAGCTCAAACATCTCTCCACCCCTTCTCATCCTGCACAATTCTTCCCTATATCTATCTACAAAGTTTCTGGAAGAGCCACCTAACCAACATGAAGAAAGTCTTCTTTTGGTTCATTAAAGAATTTGCAGAGTTCCATATGTGGGTTGATCACATTCCCTTTTTCTACCCCACCATGACCTTCACTTCTGGTCGTGTATATTGCTGATGGTATTTTTGCACTTGTTCTTATGAGTGGCTTCTATACCTATCATACTATCACATATTACATCGGCATATCTCTATTATATATTATATACATCACAACATATATCAATATTATAGCTATCTGCACACATGTCAAAATGATCTATCAGATTGCAGAAAACATGTGGAAAACATCTGTATTTTAGCCAAATCTTGAATTTGATTCAATTCAACAAGTATTTAAGGGTCTACCATTCATTATGCCTTATATCTCAGAGAAAAGCACAGCACATTCTGAAACATCACTAAATTTTCCCCAATATGCTTTCACCTTCCCATGGGCTATATAGGGGTTTTTTCTTATCAATGATTTCATTGGGGTATAAGCCTAGTAGCAGAATTTCTAGGTCAAAGGATACAGAGATTTTAGTCATTTTACTGGCATAATTCCAATTGAAAAACAGATAATGATAAATACTGCTTGCTCTCCCTTCAGCAGTAAACATATGAATTTAGCCTTTGTGGACAGAGCAGCACTAAAAAACAGTTTTATTGATGTCTTGTTTTTTATATCACAGCCTTCCCAATTCCCTACTCTATGTAAGCTTTCTCTTGGAACAAAGAAGAACAGTTAAGCAAAACAACCAACAGTTGCTGCTTGTGAGGCTCCACATCCACAGTTCCCACCTCTCTAATGAAAAAGGGTAGTAGCAGCATTTTATGGGTCATGATAACCAAAACCTGAAACAATTGTGATGTTAACAAATAATGCTTTATGAATGTAATGGACTAGTATTGTATATCATGGAGAATTACAAGAATGAAGAATTGGGAGAAACTTGGGAAGACTTGCATGAAGCAATGCAGAGCAAGGAAAATAATGCCAAAATAGTAACATTCACTGTGACTACAACTACATAAAGTCAAAATAGAAAAATGATAAAACTGTGGTCAAATATAATGGCCAGTGTTACTACCATACTGACAAAGGTAAAAGATGCTTTCCTCTTTAAGTTACTTATCAATCATTAAACTATTTCCTCATGGAAAGTTTTTTTTCTAAAGAGATTTGTCTAGGCATTTGTTAGGATGTGTCCATTGTGTCAAAAAACAAAAAGTACATAAAACCTAAAGTAAAGAGAAAAAAACCAAGTGAAAATTTATTAAGAAAAAAAAATTGTATTTACCACCACCATATAGCTATATGGCTGGTCCTGATTGGTGGTGTGATGCCTATATTACTTACTTTCAAAGCTGGTATTCCATTACATAAAAGTTCATTCTTCCCATTCTGAAACCCAGTCTAGTCACAAAAAACACTTTACAAACTTTAAAGAGCTATAAAGAATGAGCTATTGCCTGGGGGTGGTGGGGAAAGCCTGTAATCCTTGATACCAGAGAGGTTAAAGTTGGTGGCTTGAGTTTAGAAACTCTGAACTGCAGTGTGCTAAGCCTATCAGGTGTGCACTTCAAGTCTAATACCCATATAGTGAACACCTGGAAGCAAAAGGCAACCAGGTTGTCTAGGAAAGGATGATCAGCCCAAATCAGGGACAGAACAGGTCAAAACTTCGGAGCTGATCAGCAATGGAACTGGGCCCATGAATGGCTATTGCACATCCAGCCAGAGTGAGATAGGGAGATTCAATCTTCTCCCTTCCCCCACCCAAAAAAGATAAAAGACCTTTGACAGTTTACAAAGCACTTTCCTAACAACAACTCACTCGTTTTTGTATCTCCAGTCCTTAGCAATGAGAAGGCACTAAATAAAAGATTTGTTGACTGAGTAATGGCTAGCTATGTGGTCCAGTATTCTTATATCTGTTTAATAAATGAGGAAACAGGATCAATGAATGGAGGTTATTTACTCAAGGCTACATGGATAAGTCATTGCAGGATCTCAGAATTAGAGTTGGAAGGAATCTCCATCCAGCTCCCTCATTTCCAATAAAGAAATGGAGGCCTAAAAGGTTAAGTAAATAAACCAAGGACACAAAGCTAATAAAGAGTAGATAGAATCAAATCCTGTGACTCCAAATCCAGCTAGCTGCCTTTTCATGCCCCATACTGATGGAACTTGAATCTGTGTCCCGATTTTAAGGAGAGGGCTTTCTTTTTTTTAAGCCTATGCTGCACTAACTGACTCTTAGGAAGGTTCTGGGTCTAGCACCAGCAGATGCTTGTTAATGTGTTTCTTGAAGTCGTGAAGCACACAAGGACCGCTTCTTTCCCTGCTGAACTCCTGGCAGAGAACACAATACAGGAGTCAGCCTATTTACATTTTCCACTTACAGTGCTCAGCTTGCTGCTGCTGATGAGGATTCGGCGTTCATATAACATGCTGGCATAGAGGTGTAGCATGTTGTTGACATCCACAGCCACGAAATATTCAGTCAGATTTCTCTAGGAGTATAAAAAAGAATTGGTTGTGTTTTGATTTTATCCTTAATTGTAAACATTAACAGACAGTGGAAGTACATGAAACAGAAATAACTTAGCACCCTGGAATCCACTTGCAAGGTGCCTTTTCCAAACTGGAGGAAAAGACTTAAAAGGTCACATGGGTCAACCTTTAAGGTTCATCATGGTACTATTGATAATGTTGTCATTCCTCTTCCTTACAATTCACATTTGGTTCTAAATTGAGAAGTCTAGGGCTTTGGAGGCATTATTGTAGATGCACAGGTCCAACATCTTAGACCTAGCTGATCCCATTCACCCAATGCATGAATCTTTTACCTGTCTCCTTGACTTTGCTCAGACTATTTTCTTTGCAATGTGGTCAAACCTCAACCCCCTCCCCACCCCACCTTAATCTGCTGAAATCCTACCCAATCATCAAGGATCCACTTAAATACTACCTCCTCCAGCACAGTCTCCCTTGATCCCTCCAGCAGGTGAAAGTGACAGCTCCCTCCCAGGGGCTCTCAAGCACAGAGGTTCTATCTTGTGTAACAGCTATTTATGCATATCTCCTTTCCCCTACTAGGTTGTAAACTCTGAAAATGTCAGTGTCTGATTAATCTTTGGGTCTCTTCAAATGCACAAGTTCTACTGTGTGCAATTTATGGTGGATAAATGTTGAATGGACTGAATTACATTGTAAACGTATTTTAATAACACTAGATCACATTTACATAGGGCTTAAATATTTACAAAGTATTCTCCCCCAGCAACCCAGTAACAATATCATCCTGATTTGACACATGACCTGGCCCAGGGTCACATGACTAGAAAGTGCTGGAGCTATAGGATTTAAACCCATGTCTACTGACTTCAGGTTTAGTGATCTTTCCACTCTCAAGACTGCACCTCATTTTACTAGAAGAGATGTTAGAATACAGACTGTCAGAACAAGGAGTGGCCTTGGAGATAATCTAGTCCAACCTTCCCATTTTATAAATGAAGAAACTGAAACTCAAAATGGGGAAATGGTTTGTGCATGTCCCATAGCTAGTGACAGACATGAAGAGAACCAGGTTGTGACAAGGCAGCATTCTAGGGAGCTCTTTCTATAGGTTGCCATTCACTCTTTGAAAGAGTACTTTCAATTCCAAGAAAAATATTCAAGTGTTTCATTATGCCCCACTCCTAGGTCTTTAATAGGTATGTGGACATGATTGTTTCTTCAGAGTTATATAGGCTTTCAATGTCACACAATACATTCTCCCAGAAATAAAGAAAAGTTCCCTGTACCAGAAGCTGCAATTTATAATTATTAGGGATTTATAACCCAACTAATTCAAGAGAACTGAGAGAATTTTACATGCAAATAGCACAATGTGCATTACAACAATTGAAACAGTTGGGAATAAGCATGGGCATTTATCTTATGATTCATTAGTGTTCAGCTGAAGTACTGTATTAACCAGAGAACCTCACCAATTGAGACTGCATTAATTTTGTAACAGATCAAAAATTACAAAGTAAGCACCATATTTAGAAAGAGTGTCTTCCAACAGATGTAGTCCAAAATGTGGCTATCAGCAGAGAAACCAATTGGCAAAAAGAGAATGTTGTGCTGCAGAAAGAGCATGATGGTAGAAGCCAGAGAACGTGGCTCCTGTCCTGGCTCTGTGAGTACTATTTGTATCACAGCATGAACATTCTTTCACTGTTCTGGACTCGAGTTCCCTCACAAGTAAAACGAGAGGGCTGGATTAGATGGTGACTAATGTCCCTTTGGCTCCAGTATGTTAACACTACCTATTCTAGATTGACTTTAAGCCTTCACGTGCTACGTTCAATGGCTTACCAAATTATCCCTTAAGATCCTTCCATAGTAACACTCTTGCTTGCACATGGCATATTCTATGCTCCAACGTTATAGTTTCTATGATCCTTTATATTCTAACAATTTATGATTATGTGAAATTTGATGGGAAAAGTAAATAGCATTCCAAGTCAGTCAACAAGAGCATCTCCTGCTGGATGAAGCAAGAAGGACTGTGCTAATGATGTCAGGATAGGGCTCCACCGTAGTCGCTCACATGGCAGAGACCTTCTCGACAACACACACGTGTAGACAAAAATATAGGGTGGCTAAGGATTTTAGTAGAAGCTTAACTGTCGATGAAATGTGTAGATTTCTTTTTTCTTTCAAGAAAAAGAAAAATAGGATTGAGGAGCTTAAAGGAGCCCAGAGAGCCCATTAGCACTTTTGACAGATCCAAAGATAACTCTAAAGCCACCAATACGTGGCCTGAGGAGTCTGCCAAGAAGTTTCATACTGTGCAAAAATATGTTCCCCAGCTTGCCATCCAAATATGAAGAAACAGCGTTAGAGACAAATTTTCAGCCTTATTTTGCTGGGATAAGGGGGAAAAAACCCATAATTGTAAAAATGCACTTGAGAAGTAAGGAAAAGAATGGATTTAACAAGTAAACCTATATTGGTTAATACAAGAAATACTCCCAGAAACCATATGCTAACAGACTCAGATGCTTGTTGTAAAAGCAACACACAGGTATATTAAAATATATATAACATTTAGCCAAATCCCCTCTAAACTGTCATGTACTTTTTCGGTATTTCTCATCCCATCTGTGCTGATTACCAAGATATTTGTGTCTAAACAGAAGCTGTCTCCTTTATCTGCTTCCTCCCCCTGCCTGTTTCCTTCTGGGATATCACATGCCTGAGTCTGTAACTGCTTGAATGGAAGAGATGGATAAGAACTTTAGTAGCCCAAGGCCCCGATAAAGTTGGGGACACTTTAAACTTGAGAAGACATTAGGAAATTGGGGAATGGTATCTTTATGATCTTTCTATTCCTCTTCCTCTTGTCAAAGTCATTAGGACATTCAAGATCACCACACTGTGACTTTAAGATTGGTATTAAGTAGGAAAGAACATAAAGGAGGATGGGGTGGGGAAGAAGAGAAAAGAATAAACGGAGAGAAAAGGAAAAGAGGAAGAAGGAAGAAATAGGAAAGAGAAATGAAACAGGAAGAAGAAAAAGAAAAAGTGGAGGAGATGGGGAAGGGGGAACAGGAAGAGAGGAGGTGCAGGGGGAGGACAGAAGAATAGGGGATGAGAAGATAGAAGATTAAAAAGAAAAGAAGATGAAATAGAAAGAGGAAGGAAGGGAGAAGAAAAAGTAAAGTGAGGAAAAGAAAGAGCTAGAGACAAAAGAGATGAAAAATGAGGAATAAGAGAAGCATAGGGACTTAGAGGAAAAATATTTGGATATTGTGGAAGATAGTCTTTCCAGCACAGTGCTAACCCCCAACTGATCTTTCCTGGATGCTTCCACACCAATATTAGTCAACCTTGCTGATCATTTCACTGTGTTTAGTGACTTTTAGGACCATATCCACTACGAATAACTTAGGTCTAAGTTTCTTCTTATAAAACGAGGGGAAAGGAATAGTTTCCTAAGAAACTTTCTTTAACATTTGATGATCCTATGACTCATAAAACTCCTTTTAGAACAATCTACCAGGAAGAAAGGTTTGATACTCTTTCAATAGGTTTTATTTCTGAAACATGACATTTGTTCTGATTATGCCACAAATCAAGTCTTCAAATGCTTTCTCTAAGTTAATTTGATATTATAGTTAAATCTTCATGGATAGTTGATTACCTTTCCTGGGGAAATGAGTATGTATTATAAATTCTGAGTCTAAAATGCTTAAGAAGGAAATGTCTTAAAAGTTTAAGAAAAAGCCCATTCATTAAATTTATAGAACATAAAATGATGGAGCTGGAAAGGATCTTAGAATATTAGAACAGAAAAATTTTAAAGCATTAAAGACCTCAGAATTCAGAATATTAAAAGTATAACAGGTTTAGAGTTAGAGGTTGGAGCCTCAAAAAAATTTAGTCTAACCCTCTCTTTTTTTAAAATTAAATTAAAGACAGTTAAGTAATTTGTTCAAATTCATACATAGCAAACTGCAAAGCATAATTTGAACCTAGGTCCTCTAACTCCAAATTTCAGGGCTCTTTCCAGCTAATTGTGATGCCTCCCTCTGTTAAAACAAAGAACAGCATACAAATGAAAGAAGCTCAGATGTCACAGAGTAAAACCACTATTTTATAAATGATAGAATTGAGGCTCCTAAAGGAGAAGTGACTTGAACCAGGTCATAACGTGGCAGAGTTGAAACTAGGGCCTAGTTCTCAAAAACTCAGGCCAGTGCTGTTTAATAAGGACTCCAGTCAGCAACAAGATTTATCAGAAATAAAGCAGAGATTAGCCAAAAGCTAGACTCATTCTTCTGTACCAATGTAAAAACTATTTCAATAAACAAATTACCTGACAATCTCCCTATGTGATAATGTGCTGACTGCAATGAACTCCACTTGTTTATTTTTGGATGTCACTATGAGTTCATAAATCTTGTCTGTATCATAGAGAATCTTTGAGAAAAGTGACACCTCAGTGATGTTATATGTAACTGTCCCTTCTAAATGCTTTCTATAAATCATTAACCATTTTGTCTGACACCAAGCTAGATAATCATGACAAGTTTGTTTAATATTTCACATGGTGTTCTATATGATTATCCATTAATCAAATGAAACTTTCAAAGCACAACCAACATGGGGTGCCTTACACCACTAGCTTAATATTACAATTATTGCTACATCTTCACTTGTGATCTGGGATATTTCTTTAATATATAATTTAAGTATAATTATAATATGATATATAATTTAAATATAATTATAGTGTGATATATATTTAAATATAACATATTTAATAACAAATTATTTAAAATCTAAAACAGATTTGTAGGTTTTAAAAGAAAATTTCAATAACAATCCTTCACTGAAATTTTCCTTCAGTAGGTTAGGGTTTCTTCATTGCCTTGTGTCAAGTACATGATATTTGATTCTCAAAAGTTATGTATCTGAACAAAAGGAAAGTCTTTTTATATTAATAATAGCTAGTATTTATATAGTAACTTTAAGGTTTGTGAATTGGCTTATGAAAGGCTCTCATTTGGGCCTCACAACAACCTTAAAAACAAACCCTATCTCAATACTGAGGTAGAAATGCTATTATTCCCATTTATAAATGATGAGGAAACTAAATGCCAGTGAGGTTAAGTGAGTTGGCCAGGTGGCACATTGGATAAAATGCTGGGCTTAGAGTCAGGAAGACAGAGACTTATAAGATGTGTGATCTTGGGTAAGTCACTTAACCTCTATCTTAATTTTCTCATTTGTTTAAAAGAAAAAAGGGTGTGTATATGTGTGTGTGAATGTATATACATGAGATAACAATAGTGCCTACTTCTCAGGATGGTTTTGAGGATAAAATGAAATCAATTGTAAAGGGCTTGGCAAACCTTAACATGCTACATAAATACTGTTATTATTATTGTTATTCTGGGACATCATCACCATCATCACTCTTATCCTTAGCATTATCATCTGATTGGTCCACCATCATGTAGCTAGTTTGCATCAGAAACAGATTTTGAATCCTGTCTTCCTGATTGCAAGTTCAACACTTTCTCCTCTAGATCATGCTGCTTTTCTTTGTACTGGCCAGTGATGGACTAACTCTAAGTCTAATCAGTGGGAAAGCTGAGCAAAACAGTGAGACAGAGGCTTATCACTGACATGTTAATCACAAGATGATTAAGTGTTGTTACCACAGCAACTCATAAAAACCAATTACCAAAGAATAATGGCACTGTAGTCAGCCTCAAAGAAGGAAATCTTACAGATGAAGTCTTCAAGTATTTAAGTGTTTTTTCTTATTACTAATGTTAATACCATGAATGGTATTCCTATGGTATTCAAATGGTAGTCATCCCCATAATAACAACAAATCACAACTTAAAAGAAAATCTTAGTATTTTTTGTATGATAACCATGTGGAATAGGCCATACGGGGATTATCATTCTCCATTTTGAAATGGATGGAACTGAGGTCCAGAATAGCCTAACGACACTAGAGGAAATTAAATTGCTGGTAGTGTCAACATTATTATGTCATTCTACAGATGAAAAGCTAAGGCCAAGGGAGAAGTAACCTGCCCAAGACCACAGGGTTAGTAAATTTCCAGTAGGCACATATATAATAAACCCAGGTGTCTTGACTCCTCGTCTAGGGGTCTTTTGCTTACATTTTGCTATTAGATGAAACATACTCATGCTCAAGTGATATTGGCATACAAATTAAATGCTAATGACAAATTACAGGTATTGTAACCACTTCCTCTGAATGGAAAAACAGTTTTATATTAAAGTTATGGAAAAATAGAGAAAAAACTTCATTAAGGACTTGAAAATTGAAATATTTCATCTGCAGGAATGCAGCGAAAGGAATATTGACTTAGGAGTAAAACAAAATTTTGGATTCAAACCCTCAAACATCACTAATACTTCACAGCTGTGTGATCCTACTTATGCTACTTCTCTTTGGACCTCTGGTTTTAAGTTTAAAATAAATTTTTATTGATATCTTTTTTTCTACACCATTAAATTTTTCTCAAAATTCTTTTCTCCTCACCCACCCCAAAGAATCATCCTGTAAAACAAATAATTTTTAAAGGAAAATATAAGTAAAACTAACACATTAGAGGTCTGAAAATATGAGTAATATGTAGACCTTTCACATCTACCAAAGAATGAGGTGTGGGGGTCTTCTCCTATCTCTTCTTTTGAGCCATATTTGTTCTTTGAAGCTCTGCAACATTCACTTTGGATTGTTTTGTGGCTATTCTCTCCATTTACACTGTTTTATTCATTGTGTATATTGTGTTCTTGGCTATGCTTTATTTTGCTCTTTATTAGATCTTTCCATTCTTCTCTGTATTCATCACATTTGTAATTTCTTAATGCACACTAACATTCCATTACATTAATGTTACCACAAATCATTTAACTGATTGATAAGCACCTATTGGTTTCCAATTTTATGCTTATCAATCAGTTAAACAATTTGTGGTACCTATGGGGAATTTTTTCTTATGACATCAGTTGGGAATTAGTCTAGTGCTGGAATCTCTTGGTCAAAGAATATGTCCATTTTAATCACTTTATTTGCATGAATTCCAAATTGTTTTTCAAAATGCTTGTACTGATTCATAGCTACAGCTTCACCAATAATTCATTAGTGTGCCTATCTTCTCATAATCCTTCCAACAATGACTATTAACATGATTTTGTAATCTTCTCCATTTTGCAACATGTTTAACATCATTGTGGTTCTAATTTGGAAAACTATTTTGTGTGCTTTGGAAGATTAATATCCATGTATTTAATGCATTTTGTAGTTATTCTGAATATTTACCTATCCATTATTGCCTTTTGGATTCTGTTTTGCTGTAAAAGTTTTTGTGGGTTTATTTTGTAGCGTACAACTTTGTTGAAGCTACTATCTCATCTAATTTCTTTACTGAATTCCTAGGATTTCCTAAGTAACAGCATGCCATCAGTAAATAGGGATAATCTGGTCTTTTTTTGTGTATTGCTATGTTTTTATTTTCTTTCTTTTGCCTTATTACTAACATATCAAATAAATATAGAGAGGATGGGCATACTTGCTTTTCTCCTGTATTTACTGGGAAACCTTCTAGTATATACCCAGTTCATATAATGCTTACTTTTGATTTTAGGTAGAACCTTTATATATTAAAAAAAAAAAAAAGATCTCTCTGTGCCTATATTTGATAGGCCTTTTTTTAAAAGCATAAATTAGTATTGCCCCTTGCCCCTTTTCAAAGACTTTTTCTTAACCAACTGAGATAATCATGTGGTTTTGGATATTTTTTATTATACCTTACATCTAGTAAGCCCTTAATAAATGTTTGCTGTATTTAACTAAATAGATTGCATTTTGTTTTTAATATGATAAAAAAGTTGTTTCCCTAATGTTTAATAATGTTTGCATACCTGGGTAAGTACAACTTGATAATGATGCTTTCTTGGGTGAAGTGCTGTAATCTGTATGACAGGATTCTATTTATAAATTTTGCATTGATATTTATGAATGATATTAATCCATAGTTCTTTGCTTTATCCTCCATGGTTTAGGTATTATGACTATATTTCTCACATAAAAAGAATATGACAGAATGCTTTCTTTCTTTATTTTTGAGAATAATTAGTAGTGCTGGTATTAATTGTTCTTTCAAAGTTTGATAGAATAATGGATAGAAAATTATGGATCCATCAGAACTAGTTCCCTCCCTTCCCCTTCCCCTTTGGTAGTTCCTTCATTAGATGGTTTTATGAAATACTGTTGCACTCTAAGAAATAAACAGGATGGTTTCCAAAAACTCTGGGAAGACTTGTATGAATGAATGCAAAGTGAAGTGAGCAGAATCAGAACACTGCACACAGTAACAGCCATACTGTTCAATGAAGAACTGTGAATTACTTTGCTACTCTGATCAAGTCAATGATCCAAGACAATTCCAAAGAACCCATCATGAAAAGTGGTATCCACCTCCAGAGAAAGAACTGATGAACCCGAAAAGCATATTGAAGCATACATTTTTACTTCTTCTATTTTTCTTATTTTTGTGACTTTTTAGCAACATTGCTAATATGGAAATATGTTTTGCATGATTTCGCACATACAACTGGCATCACATTGTCTTTTCAAGAAGGGGAGAAGGCTGGGAGGGTGAAAGAGAATTTAAAACTCAAAATTAATAAAAATGATTGTTAAAAAAATTTTACATGTAATTGGGAAATACTTAACAAAATAAAAAAGTTTTTTTTAAAAGAGGAAATTGGGGCAGCTGGGTGGCACAAGACAGATCACCTGCTATGAAGTTAGGAAGATCTGAATTCAAATCTGGCCTCAGACACTAGTGTCTGGTCCTCAAAAAAAAAAAAAAAAAAAAAAAAGAGGAAATTGAGACTTAGGTTGAAGTACTTGTTCATAATCAATTAACAATGAATTTGTGAACTGACTGTGAAAAGAAATAAGGGGATTACAAAACCTTAGCTTAAAAAGGCCAAGGTCTCCCACTGCATCCTGGGCCATCTCCAGTCATCCTGTTCTATATTTTATCATTAGACTCAGAGAGCTCTGGAGGAGAACATGAGGCTGATAACACAGCCCTTCCTCACTCAAATCTAATTCACTTGCAAGTCATAGCATCATCTTTCTGATGTCATGGTCGTTTTTGAGAAGGGAGGACAAACCATACAACTTCTATATCCTTTTTAAAGTATACATTATTTATCTGTTTGGTTTTCTTTTAGGTCTTTTTTTTATTAGATTATTTAATCCATTCACATTTAAAGTTATGTCTATATTTTTCTCCACTTTTCTGTAATGTTATTTGCTTGTTTGTTTGTTTTTTTCAAAATTAGGATTACTCCCCCCTCCCTATCCTTCTTCTGTAAACACAGTACTTTGACTTCTCAGCTTTTTACTTCATTCTCTTTTAAGGCAACCCTATTCCTATCAGTTCTTTTCTTCAAGTTCCTGGCATTCTCCATTTGTCACACCATTCCCAAGTTTTGCTTAATTTGTTAATTCCTTTTTCTTTCTTCCTTATTAGTTATCTAAATCTTTTTTTCCTCTCAGTTAAGTAGTCAATGAAAATATTCATTCTTTCCCCTAACTCCACCCTGCTCTTTCAACTTGTTTCAAGGTTTTGGTTTTGTTTTCATTTTCTGTGCCTTAAAAAATGGATTTCCCCCTCATTTTCTGCATTATTTCTCTTTATATTCTCTCTATTGTAGACTTTGATTCATAGTCCATATACTCATTTATTCCTTAAATCTCTGTGTTCTTCATGGATTTAAAGCTCCTAAAGAACCTATTTTGAGTTCCTTCTTCTAACCAATTTCTATGACATTTCATTACAGATCTTGTCCCCTATACCTTCTCCATTTTTCTGTTGACCCTCAGTTGTGAAGAAAACAATTCATGAATGTAATAGAGAGGACAAAAGTATTACCCCAGGGTAGAAATTTTCTGGTATCCCTGATTTTGAGCTTCATTACTACCTTGTGCCCTCCCTATGATCATTCTCCATTCCCCCATTTGCCATGAAATCTCTAGTTTGAGTCCATGCCTTTAGTCCTTTCCATCCTTTAGCATGTCATTTGTTCCCAGGATTCTCCTCCTTAGACAGAATGCTGTCCACAGAGGCAAAACACTCTCTCAGAGGTAACAGTCTCTCAAAGTACCAGATCCCAGTAGATTATACCCACTGTAACAAACCCATTTCACCCCAGGGGAGCATTCTTCCATGGAATCCCCTCAAATCTCTGAATTTAGATTCTCCCTTTTGCTTCCCCCTGTTTCTCCCCCTACTTTTCTCACTTCACCCTTTTTCCTATAGGCCTTCTTCCTGAGAGAATACAGGAGTTATTTTCCTGTCAACATTAATCACTGATTTGATTAGAATATATCATAAATTCTCCTCTATCTTCTTCCCCTCTTTCCATTTATGCATTCTCTCATTCTGTAGTATAGTCCTATAGAAAATATCAGTTCACCTGTAGCCAGGGTGTTATGAGGTTTAGCTGGGTTTTTCTGGAGGGCAGTTGGGGTTAAGTGACTTGCCCAAGGTCACAAGACTAGGTTTTGTTTATTTGTTTTTTGGTGTGTATAGGCCAGATTTGAACCCAGGTCCCCCTGACTCCTGGGCCGGTGCTCTATTCACTGCGACACCTAGCCGCCCCAGAAGTTTAGTGCATTGTGTTTCAGACCTGTTCCTCCAACATCAGTTCTTCCATTTCAGATCTACTTTTATCTTTGTCTCCTTCTGTACTTGAGCAACCCTGCCTGAGTGTGGGGTCTGCTTGAGGACACAGTGACAAGTAAGCATGGTAGAAATTAAGACTAGCTTTTTCTACTGTTGGTTCACTGAGTTGTCACCTCTCTAGTGTTACTGTTGAGACACCTGCAACTGTTTTACCTCTTCCACATAATTCTTACTTTGAAGAGATCTCAGAGATCATAAACACTGAAGAAAATATCTGGTCTTCCATCTTGAGAATCACATGACTCAGCACCGAGGCCCAGATTTTTCACCAGTAAGTTAGGAGTAATAATACCTCAAATGCTTGTGACATGGTCTCCTAATACGATTAGAGATTTACTTATCCCAATGTTGGCGAGAACTGCTATATTAGGAAGTACAGAACTAACTCCCTTTATTATAAATCCTTTCCATGAAGCGGTAGGAAAGTGTGATGGAATCACACTCTAGAATGCTAGAGCTGGCAGGGACATTAGAAATCATTAGGTTTATTTTTCCCTACATTTTCTAGATGAAGAAAGTGAAGTCCTGAGAAGGGAAGTGATTTACCCAAGATCATACAGTTAATAATGGCAGAAGTATAACTCAAACTTAGTTTTCTGAATCTAACTCAATGAATTTAATGGTGACGCTAAAAACACACATAGGAAGTTTCAAGAAAAACAGCTTGCTAATCTTCAGTGGCATAAACGATTGCTGAAGACCAGTGAATGGATGAAGTAGTGCAAACTATTAAGCCTCACAAAATGGGGATGGGGATGGGGATGGGTGGACAGAACTCCCTATTATTGGTACAGATACTCTGGCTCTCTTGATCTTCCCTTTAAAACTTTTCAGAAGGCTGGAGAGAAATAAAAGGAATTTAAATCAACTCAAATACTTACATTTTCAGGTATGCTGGGAAGTTCTCTTGTGTCAGGCACAGTAAAGTAAGAGTGCTAGAAGAAAAAACAAAAACCCAGAAGGTAACTCATTTCTGTAAAAATGAGCAATAGTAATAATGGTAACAACAACAAGAGTTATTTATATAGCACTTTAAGGTTCAAAGAACTCACACACTATTTGTTCATACCCAATAAATCTACAGAGGTAGGTGGAACAACTATAAGTAGCCCCATTTTACAGATGAGGAAATGTAAGTTTAAAAAGAATAAGAGATTTATTTAAGATCACACAGTTAGTAAATGAGTCACAACTCAAACTGGAGTTTCATGATTCTAAATTCTGTGTTCCTTCTTCTATAGAAGGTTGCATATCATCTGGAAACAAACATGCTAAATTACTGCTAAAATGATTTTTAAAAATTAAATACTTGGGGGTGGCTAGGTGGCACAATGAATAGAATGCTGGCCCTGGAGTCAAGAGCACCTGAGTTTAAATCCAGCCTCAGATACTTAACACTTACTAGCTGTGTGACCTTGGGCAAGTCACTTAACTCCAATTGTCCCACCTTCCCCACTCCAAAAAGCAAAAAATAAAAATAAAAAAATTAAATACTTTGCTAATGTAAAGAAAAGTGGCAATGTAGTTTACTACAAATTACTCCTGAACATTTGAAACAATACTCTGGAATCATAATACAAAGGAGTGAGAAAACTATCCACTGACATTCTCCTCCCAATACCTCACAGTGCTGTTGAGGTGACAATGTGCTCTTGCACACAAGCATATACTCTAACAAGGTCTTATTAAATTGAAATAAAAGCCTGGTTGAGATGTTTGTCATAGTATCATGAGATGGCCAATGGTTTTTTAAGACAGCAATGATTTTTTAAAAAATCCATAGCAGCTCATAAAGGTCATCATTCAAGGTTTGTCTGGGGTTACAATTTGTGCTCCTGAAGGCAACATTCACAAAGAAATTGGTGATTTTTCAAAATTTTTAAAAATTATTAATTCTTGCCTTAAGTATTATTTCCAGAATATGTGATTTTGACACAAGAAATTCCTCCATCAACAAAAATTATAATGACTTTATGTTTTAAGAGTTAGTTGAAGAAATGTTTGATGAACTAAACTATGAGATGATAAATCTAAAACATTTATCACAATCATCATAACAGATCACATTTCTCTAATTATTTTTTCTATTTTACAACTTCCTTCTTTCCTTCCTCCCCTTCTTCAAGGTTCTGCCCTGATGTCTCTTCTATTCTCATCTTTCTCTTCCCCACCTCTTGACACTCTCTTGGTATCCTCATCTGCTCAAGTGGATTTAATTATCACCTTAGAAGATTCTTAGATCTCTATATCAGCCCTAGACCTTCTCTTGAATGCTACCATCTGTCTTTCAGACATTTCAAATTGGATATACTATAGGTATTTCAAAATCAACACGTACCCAAAGTGAACTCATTGTCTTTCCTCCAAGAAGCCACTATTCTAAATTTCTCTATTTCTGATGAGGGTACCACCATTCTTCTAGTTACCCAAATTTATAATTTGAGCATCATCTTCAGCTCCTATCAATCATCCCATATGTCTGAATAGTTGCCCAGCTGATTCTTACTCCACAGCCCTTCTTTTATTTGTTCTATTCTCTGTACTTAAACAGCCACCAACCTAGTCCAAATCCTTATCACTTCCCATTCAGATTACTAAAAAATTGTAATTGATCTCCCTGGCTCCAGTCTCTCCCCTTTCTAATCCATTCTCCTCAGAGTCAAAATAATATTCCTAGAAGGCAGGTTTGACTACATCACTTCATTGCTAATAAAATTCTGGTGGTTCACTAGTATCTTGAGGGTCAAATACAAAATCCTCGGTTTGGTACTTAGCATACTGTCTGGCATACATATAGAGAGCATAATGTTTAATATGGTGCCTGGAACAGAGTGCTTAATAAATGCTAGCTGACCACTGACTCTAATCTTGTTTTAGATATTATTCCCCTTCATACACTCTCTAGTCCAGCTAAACTGGCCTTTCTGTTCCTTTCACATTCATCTCCCATCTCTGGGAATTGCATAGATTTTCTCCCATGCCTGAAATGTTCTCCCTCCTCATTTCCATCTCACAAAATCACCAGTTTTTATCAAAGGTCAGCTCAAGTGCCACCTTTTACATGGAATTTTTCTTGAGTTCACCTGCTGCTATTTCCTCCCCATGAATATAAGCCTGTCTTTACTTTGCACAACAAACTGTAATAAAATTACTAGAATTCCAGAATTAGAAAGAGGAGAGACCACCAATCAAGATCAGCATTTCCTAATCAAGTATCATGACTCAAGTCTTAGGCTCTTCCGAGTAGGTGTAGGGTCAAAGGAAGCTGGGTGGGGTAGTTTGGGTTTTATGGGATACATTTTGGCTCAAATGCAGCTCAGAGTATCTCAAAGTGAAGAAAGTTATCTAAGTTATCAATCTCCTATTGCAAAGGAGAAGGGTTTCATACCCTCTCTCTCTAAGTAATAAATGTAAGGCCTTGATAAAGTTTTAAATGTGTAAGTCAGATGGTCTAGCCCTTGTCATTTCTTTATTACGTAGGAACCTCCTGGATTGGGTCAAGAATGGAAGAGTTGATTGGATAAACAAACAAGCTAACTCTGTCTCTGAGGGCTTTTAAAAAACTGAAAAGATTTCTGCAGTGAGATGTCAAGTTCAATACTGGAAGACTCCAAATTTAGGTAATGAGTTGGAGCCATGCCCCAAGAAAGGAAATTGCTCATGGAAGTAACAGAAAATCTGTCTGTCTTCTCTACTCCTGTCATTTGACCATGCCATCATTAATCTAAGAGACAAGATCAGTAGCAGAGTATCCTAGTAGGACTGGAGAATAACAAGTAGGAGAAAACACATCCAAACAGGGGCAAAATGACACATCAGGAACAGTTAAATAAAGAGGTGGCATGAGCCCTAGCACCAGAGAATTTCCAGGTCATGAAGCATAAGGAGTTATGTTATCCCTTTGTCACATGCATATTCTACATGTGTGCCTCTATGATTCTACTCTAACTTTGAACTCATTCTTCCCCTGGATCTGTGTGTATACGTATGAGTATGATCCAGGCTCTAGAAGAGAACTTTTGCAGCAACTGTCCTTATTATACTATCTTAGTAAATTTGTTTTCTAAAAGCTAATTAAATGTATTGGCTGATTATCAAAGGTAAGCAAGTTGGTGCCAAGCAAGAGTGGTATAAATGGAAGCACTCAGGGTTATCCCTACTGCCCAGAAAGGGCAAAAGCTACAATGCTATGGCATGTGAGGATTCTACATGGACAGCATGAATGTAATTTGAAGGAATGGTCCTAGGAGGATGCTATGTATAATCCTTTCTGATGGAATACAAAGTACTTAATGGCAGACTGCTTTCTTTTTGTCACTGGTTGCTTTGTCAGTGGTTAGCATGGTTTCTGGCACACAGTAAGTACTTAAGAAAAGCCTGTCAGTGGAAAATGACAGAGATAGTAAGGCATTAAAATCTTAATAAAGTACAAAAAAGTAACTCCTTAGAAAGTATGGTGACGGTCACTCTTTGGTGAAGCTTAACAGAATCATAGGGTGGCTAGGCACTGGCTAGCAAAAGATGAACCACACTTCTAGAGGCCTGTTAAAAATCAAAACACATTTGCTAGGCCATGAGTAAAGAAGGTTCAAACAAATGTGATCTCTGGCAGTGAAGAAAGTTAGCTATAGAAGAGGATCCCAGATGTTGAGACAAAATTGTTCTCCTCTAGTTGAGAGGGGGTTCATCAACTGTAGCATCTTAAAGATTCCCAGTAGAATAAACCACATGCTGCAAAAAATAACAGGATCAAGGTAGAACAGAACATTAGACAATATAATCACCATAGTCAGGAAAGAGAGCCAGCTGTGGATTCAAGAAAGAATCAGCCCTGGAAGTCAGACCTCAAGAGGCAGAGAAAAATATGTCCAGGGAGTTCTGCTGAGCTACCTTCCTAGACAAGATGCACTCAGAAGAAAGAAGTGTGATGACATTATGAGAAGAAAAGGGTTAGCAGGGACATGAAGTGAAAGAGCTATCAGTTGCTTTGGATACAACTTCCCTATGTGATCAGTGATACAGATTAGATTTATCAAAAGGACAGGAATTTATTTAAATTAACAAGGAGGCATGAGTTGTCTTTGATACATATGTTCTGCACATGTGTGCCCACTCTTCCCACTAATGTTTTGTGGTTGTGGAAGGGTACACCCCAAGCTTGTGGGGGGATCTTTTATTAAATTGTTCTCAGAATGCCATATTGACAAAAGCTTCTGTTTTGAGTTAATTGTATCTACTAGATAATTAAAAGTATGTGCAACAATGGAGGTTCATAAAGTGTAGGCCCATATAATATCTTGAACCTAAATTGGCCAACTGCAACTCCCCCTCCAGCTCCAAGGATATACCAATGAATGTGAGTTGAGGGGGGTGTACATTAGAAGAGCAGCTACATTTTAGAACAGCTATCTGAAGGACACAGTAAATATATCAAGAATCCTAAGATTGTGTTAGTGTGGGAACTCCTTCCACCAAAGTCCATCGGTAACTCACATATAACTTGGCAGATAGGACAGGGTAGCTTGCCTGAGACTCAGAAAGGTTACCCATAATCATACAGCAAGTCAGTGTCAGACAGAGGATTTGAACCTAGGTCATCTTAACTCATTCATTCCACTATACCTTACTTCCTCTCTGAGTAAGGCAGAACAAATATTATCCCAATTTTAAAGAGGTTCAGAAAAGGGAAGCAATTTGACTTCAAGAGCACTCAGTGCCCAAGGTCAACATTTAAGCTTTAATCTCCTGACGTCAAGTCCATATAGAAAGTGAGTTCCATTACAAGGTGCTGCTTCTTTTAGATGAATGCAAAGGCATTTATCAAGAGCTCACTATTTGCCAAGCACTGTTCTAAGAGCTGGGGACACAAGTACAAAAGCAAAGACAGACCTTGTAATTAAGGACCCTAATTCTTTTTTTTTTTTTAAAGCAATTGGGTTAAGTAACTTGCTCAAGGTTACATGGCTAGTCATTATTTATGCGTGGGTGCTCATTTTCTGAGGCCGGATCTGATCTCGGGTCATCCCAACTCCGAGGCCGGCACTCTTACTCACTGCGCCACCTAGCCGCCCCTTTAGGGCAATTGGGGTTAAGTAACTTACCCAAGGTTACACGGCTAGGTTTTTGTTTGTGTGGATTAGATGTCGGAGGTCGGCTCCGAACTCAGGTCCTTCTGATTCCAGGGCCGGCGCTCTATTCACTGCACCACCTAGCCGCCCCAAGGACCCTAATTCTAACAGAGGGAAAGAAAGCACATAAGCATGCAACAGCCAGCCAGTGGGGCACTTTGGTATGAACAGTAAAAGGGATGGCGAGTGGGATCATAAAGGATCAATGGACCCCTTCTAGCAGCAGTGGAATAGCTGATTTGATTGTGGTTAGACAGAGGGGAGATAGGGTTAGGATATAGAGATGTCAGAAGGTAGTTTTAAGAAAAAATGTTTGTGGAGTAGAGAATGAAGTGAGGCATGGCTACTGTCTTTCTGAAACAGTGGGCTAGGGGGTTAGTCACCAATTAGGAAAGCATGGCCCTAAGAAGAAGTTCTGGAGATGAAATAATGAAATATCAAATCATCAGTTTCATGGGTGCTCAGTTTTCCTCAAGAAGAAGAAGCTCATTAGAAAAAATAACTGGAGAAAGGGCTCTTTTGTAGACCATTGGGGGCTTCATTCTTTAAAATGCATTTTTAAATTTATAAAAACTGCATCCCAGAGCCCACAGCTTATTAGGTTTACATTTAAAGACAAATTTTGCTAAAGAGTCTGCCACATCTGGCCACTTGCCAGCAGAAGGAAGAAACCTCAAGTCCATGGGTGGAACAAAATTGCTCTGCTGACTGAATGCTATATAAAAAGCTACTTTTCTAACATGTATGGATAATACAGGAAAGTGATAACATTAATGATGTACAAAGAAGGTATGGTAATATTTTTGGTGAAACTTCACAGAACTAGAGGATGGCTGGTCACTGGCTAGCAAAAAATGAACCACACTCCTTAAAGGCCTGTTAAAAATCAAGACATACTCACTAGGTCTTGAGTAAAGGTGCAATGAAAAGACTCAGAAACACTATACATTCAACTGAATGAAGCATGGTTTAGTGTAGTAGTTCTCATACTTTTAGAATATGATGATCCCATTCAGTAAAACATGATGGGTTGCCACCAATGAAAGTGGTTATATTTCTACTATCTAGTGAATAGAAAATTTTAAAATAATAAAAATCTACTATCAAACCAGTAATACTTTTAAATGAATTTGCATAATCATTCAGCTTACAAATGAGCTGGTTACTTATTTATCACACTGAGTCACATAATGAACTAGACCCCCAACAATAAAACCAAAGCCACTCAAAGGTTTATAGTTCCTGACTAAGAACTACTGGTAAAGTAGAAAAATCTTTGGACAAACAGGAAACTGGAGTTCTTCCTTATTTTTTTCAATTTTAAAAGGACAAGGCAAAAGTATTTAATAAGAATAAGAAGTATATATAGATCTGTGCTAAGCCATTAGAATACAAACAGAAAAAAAAAGTCATTGATCTCAAGAAACTCACATTCTAATAGGGGTCAACATCACATACAGGAAAGTATAGTTGTAAGGGAGATGTAAAAATATATATAATATATCCCCACATTTGCTATCTCTTAAAATGTTTTATTTTGCATCTTTAGTTAATTATCTCTCTGTTAGGAGGTTTGCAGCATGATTCATCATCAGTTCTCTAAATTCCTGGTTGGTCACTAGACAGATCAGGGTTAAGTCTTTCAAAGTTATGTTCCTGTTAATTATATAAAAAAATTAAATAAATATGTTATATAAATTACTTTCACTTTGCACCAGTTCTTACAATTCTTCCCAGGTTTCCCTGAAAGTCTCCCCCACCATTTTTTTAGTCTTTTTGGAGGGGTGAAGGCAGGGCAATTGGAGTTAAGTGACTTGGCCAAGGTCACATGGCTAGTAAGTGTTAAGTGTATGAGGCTGGATTTGAAAGCAGGTCCTCCTTCCTCTAGGGCTGGTGCTCTATTCCCTGTGGCACCTAGCTGCCCCTCTTTCCTAATTTCTTAAAGCATAATGATACATTCAATTGCATATGCATGCTTTAATTTGGCATGCGTATGCAATTGAATGTATCATTATTCATTTCCCCAGTTGATGGCCTTCCCTCGGTTTTTAGTCCTTTGTCACTATAAAAAGAGTAGCTATACAGTTTTGTACACATGGGTTCTTTTCCTCATTTTGATCACTTTGTAGTAGAGGCCTAAGTAGAAGTATTTCTTAGATAAGACTACACATATTTTATTAATTTGGGGGCATAGTTCCAAATTGCTTGAAACAAACATTTATTAAATGTTTATATATACCATGCATGGTGCTAACCACTGGAGAATAAAAATACAACCCCTCCACCAAAGTCCCAGTCCTCAAGGAACTTAACATTCTAATGAGGGAAGAAAATACGTAAAAGAGAACTAAGTGGAAGGGCAAGGATGGGATTGGGTGTGGGGGAACATTAGATAAAGTACCTGATGAGACTCCTCAATGTAGGGGCATGTTACTGAAGTCCAGGAAGTCAGAAATTCAGGGGAGGGAAATGAAGGCAGGCTAGCCTGGGCATCTATCTTTACAGAACAGATGCTCCAAAAGGAAATCACCAATGAGAGAAGGTATTCAGTATATATGGAGATATCCAATGGCATGAAGGCAGCAAAGGTGGCAGAATGATCCAAGGCAAGGAGGCCCCAAGTGCTGAAGGAAATTTGAGGGTGAGGCAGAAGTTGAGGCATGCTTTTGAGGTCCAGAAAGTTACGAAGAGGGCCAAGAGGAAGTGAAGGAAGACTGACGTGGACACTTTCACAAAATTAAGGTTCCATGAAGAACTCACCAATGGGAAAGGGGAGGATAGGCCAAGAATATTTCAGGGTGACTAGGCAATGAGGGGTAGTAGGGCTGCTCCAAGGAAAGGAGGCCCCAAGCCCTGAGGGAACTTCTTAGATGAGCTAGCATGGTTCTGAAGACTAGTCAATCAAGAAGACAAAGAGGAATGAAAGCAAGCAGGCCTGGACCCCTTCACGGAATGGAGGCTCTGGGAGGAACTCATCAATGAGAGAAATGAAACAGCTCTTGTGGAGACATATTACATGGGGACTAGGCTGTAGGGAGAGGAAAAGAAGGTACAGGAAGATCTGGGCAAGGAGGACCAAGCCACTGAGTAAAGTTCCAGCAAAGACAAGCAAAGAAATAAACTAAAGTTTATTTCAAATTATTATTCTCTAGAATATTCCATGAAATCATATTATGTATAAAAATTCTACTTTTCCCCATGCATTCTAACATTTTAAACTGAATAGGTGTTGGATTTTCACAAAAACTTTTTCACTTCTATCAGTATGATTATGTGATTTTAATTTTTTTTTTATTAAAATGTTCTACTCTATGGTTTCCATTTTATTGAACCAAACCTACATTTCTGACATGAACTCATCTTGATCATAATAGATATATGGTTGTAGTTACTTCACTAATGTTTTATTTAATATTTTTGTATCTACGTTCACTGGGAATATTGCTCTATAGATTCCTTTTTCTGCATTGTCTCTCCCTTGATTAGGTATCAAAACCATACTTATGTTAAGGGAAACATTTTTAAGGATGCCATGTTTTTCTATTTATAATTTCTGTAATATTGGCATTAATTTTTCTTTAAATGTTTAAGTGAATACTTTTTTAAATACATGTGATTCTGAATTATTTCATTTTTGGAAGCTCATTTATGGCTTCTGTAATTACTTTTTGTGATAGGTGGCTATTGAAATAATCTATGTCTTGCTTTTTAAAACTATGTATTTTTTTTTAATATTTACGTACTTCTTTTAAATTATCGATTTTATTGGCAAATAATTGGACTAAATAGTTTCTTATAGTTTCCCTTATTTCATCTTCAAGTGATGTGAATTCCCATTTCTGATTTATAATATTCATACTTTTGATCTTTCTCTTTATAATAAAGTTATATGGTTTTTTCCAAAAAAGTTCATAGTTTCATTTATAAATTCAATACATCATCATTATTATTACTATTAATTTGTTTTCAATTTAGCTTAACTATTTTTTGATTTTTAGAATTTTTATTTTGGTATACAGTTAGGATTTTAATTTTTTTGTTGATTTTCTAGTTGTTTGTTTTTTTTTTTTTAAATAGCTTGTCAAGTTCATCTATCTCTACTTTTACTTTCTGAATTCTAATTTTTAAGGAATTATTTTCTTTAGTGAGCTTTTGTATGATCTTTTCTATCTGGCCAATTCTACTTTTAAAGGAGCTGTTTGTTGCAGTGGATATTTTTTCTCCACTTAAGCAATTCTATTTTTTTTAAAGAGTCATTTTTGTCATTCAATTTTTGTACTTTCTTTTCTAAGCTGTTGACTCTTCTCCCATAATTTTCCTGCATAACTCTCATTTCTTTTCCTAATTTTTCTTCTACCTTTCTTACCTGATTTTCAAAATTCTTTTTTGAGCTCTTCCAAGAAGGCTTTTTGGGCTTGAGACCCATTCACCTTCCCCTTTAAGCCTTTACATGTAGGCATTTTGATATTGTTTTCTTCTTCTGAGTTTGTGTTTGGATATTCTTTGTTGCCATAGTACCTTCTTATGGTCAGGGTTCTTTTTTGTTTTTTTGTTCATTTTTAAAAGTTGAGCTCTGTTCCTGAGGTATAGGAGGCATTGTCCCAAGCTTCTTGCACTGTGGACAAGGGACCTGATCACTTGCTTTCTACACTGGGGTCAATGGGACTGGTGGTTTGCCCACTCAGCTAAGGTGGCCCAGCCTAGATGAGTCTGTTATGCCCTGGGTTTCAGGACTTGCAGTTTGCCTGCTGAGCTGGGGCTGGAGGTCTTGAAGCAGGCCTGCTAAGCCAGGTTTAGTGGGCTTTGGGTGCTGATCTACACTATGGCTAAGAGTCTCCCAATGGCTTGCCTGAACAGGACTCTTATTCTCTTTTACCCAATTAAGAAAAATCTTTCCTGAAGTCCTTCTAAGTTATCTGGACTTGGACTGGAAAACTGTTTCACTCTTTTTGTGGATTCCGTTGCTCCAGTATTTTTTTAGAGGCTTGATTTAACATCCTATCCAAGGAAAACTGGGGAGAGTTCAGGTAATCTCTTGGCTTCTCTCTGCCATTTTGTTTCTGCTCTCCCCCACTACCAACATTTTCTCTTCTTCATTTTTTTTTGTAGATAAAAGTATTTACAGATATAAATATTCCCTCAAGGGCTGTTGTCACATTCCATAAGTTTGCGTATGTTTTGTCTAAATTACTGTCATTGGCTTTGATAAAACTGTTCATTGTTTCTTTAATTCATTTGTTGACCAACCAATCCTTTAGCATTATTTAATCTACAATAGTTTGTTAATCCTTTTTTTTCAAAGTTCTTTACTGAATACATTTTTTTCAAGTTATTATTTTTATCCCTCTTTGGCTATAAACATAGTACTATGTTCGATCTACCTGAGATGGAAAAAAAGAAAGAAGAATTATATAAACAGATGAAAGCAGGAGAAAAAAAGGCCCCAAGAAGCAAAACCCTAAAGAGAAAGTAATAAAGTAATAACAAAAGGAAGAGATCCAAGATAAGGAGGAGAGGGCCTGTGGGAATAAGGTCACCATAAAAAAGACTGAAGTAAAGTAATGAAAGGAACATAGCACTGTGTTTACAGGGATAAAAATCATAACTTGAAAAAATCCTTTTTTGTACTTTTACAGAAGTATGTAAACTTAACTCTCAAATTTAAATGTGAATGGATTAAATAATACAATTAAATGAAAAAGAGTAATAAATTGGATAAGAAATCAAAACTTTACAATTTGTTGCTTACAATAAGCACAGTGTAAAAACCAAGATAAACACAAAATAAAACTGAGTGGATGGGGAAAAAAATTTATTATACATCAAATGAATCAAAAAAATAGGAGTTGCCATCATGGTATCAAGACAAAGAAAAATAGTCCAAAAAACTGTCAAATACTTAAAATTGTAAAACAAAAATGAGAAAAGTATATTATGCTGAAAGGAACCATAGACCACAAATCAACATCATTAATAAAATTATATGCTCCAAATGCCTAAGTATCTCAAGAAGATATAGATAGTAACACAATAGTAACAGGAGTCTTCAACAGCCCTTTCTCAATTCTGGATAAGTCTAAGAGAAAGATAAACAAATGGGAAAGTAAAGAACTGAACAGATTTCTGGAAAAACCGGAGTTTAAAAAAAAACAAAAACCAAACCTTATAGCATATTCAAAATGGGATGGGCAAAGAAAATACGAAGGTCTTAATATCATATGGAAATTTTTTTTTCCAGGAGGGAAATCAGAGAAATTGGGATTAAGTGACTTGCCCAAGGTCACACAGTTGGTAAATGTTAAGTGTCTGAGGCCAAATTTGAACTCAGGTCCTCCTGACTACAGGGCTAGTGCTCCGTTCACTGTTCCACCTAGCCATCCCCATATGGAACTTTTTAAAAAACTGACAATGTAGTAGAGAACAGAGATACTGCAAACAGACATAAAGAGGCAGAAATAATTATAATATATTCTTTACAGATGATAACGCAATAAGCATAAAAATTGATTCTCACAAGAGATCCAACTTAAATCAGACAATGAAAAACAATTGGCCCTACAAGATAAAACTCTTAAAAATTCCATCCCAAATTCATAAAAAAATACCAGAAACACAAATGGAGGAAAATATCAACCTAAGTTTTGTAATTTTAAATATGAATGGATTGAACAACCCAATAAAATAAAAGAGAACAATTACTAATTATGTGAAAGACAAAGATCATGAAAAACATACATCACAATTTCTGCAAAGAGGCTAACATCCTTAGTGGGGAAATTTTATCTCCAAACAGAAACTAGCAAAATAAAAAAAAGAAATAATTAATGAACTTAATATATATTTAAAGATTAAAAACCCAACAAATCAATCCAAATTGAGCACACTAAGAAGGGAATCTTTAAACTGGAAGAGCAACAGATAAATTAGAAACAAAAATACTACAGAACTCATAGATAGAAGTTTTTTTCTTTGAAATAATTAGCATTATTGATAAATAATCAACAAAACAAAAGAAAGAGCAGAAAAGCATATCAACAAAATACCATATGAACAAAGTGAAATTACAACAAAACCAAAAGAAATTAATAGAATTATCCAGAAGCTACTGTAAGTAGTTAGCAAGCAAAACTGAGAACACACACACACACACACAGGAGATTACCTTAAAAAATATAAAATATTTAAACTTATAGAAGAACAAACAGAGATCTTGACTAGTCCAATCTCAAAAAAGATGATAGAACTAGCTATAAAGGAACTAAACCAAGTCGGGAGTACAGGGACTCCTGGTCCTGTTGGATTTCAGGAGAATTCCATCAAATTTTTTAAAGAACAATTAATACAAATACTACACAAATTATTTACAAAAATTTAGGATAAAGTATTTTACTAAACTCATTTTATAATGTAAATATAGTAGTCTTAAAGGAAAACATTTTTAATGATATTAACTATAACAATTTATTTAAGAATTCATTCATTTTTACTAAGTTGGGCTTATATTAGGTTGCAAAGATAATTCAGCATTAGAAAAAATAATACAATTAATCATATGAAAAACAAAAATATCAAAAGTTACCTCAATGAATAAAGAAAAAAAGATTTTGACAAAATGCAACACTAATTTATACTAAAATATCTACAAAGTCAATATCTAGGGGGATCTTTTTTTTTAAACATACTGAAAAGTTAAAAAAAAAAAGCAAGCATCATAAGCAATAAGAATATAAGATACCCTACAGGATGTCCCAATAAATATAGCAGCAAAATAAAGATGTCCTTTTTTTTTTTAAATACAGTTCTAGAAATATCAGCAATAGCAAAAGAACAAGAGAAAGAAATTAAAGGTATAACATTAGGAAGAGAGAAATCTAAACTATCCCTATTTACTGATGATATGATGCTTTAATTGGAAAAATCCTAGAGAATCAGCAAGGAAACTTAAGTGAAACAATTAATAGCTTCAGAAGAGTTATAAGCTACAAAATAAATCCACAGAAATATCAATAGCATTTCTATATGATAACAAGAAAATCTAAAGGACAATAATAGGAAGGGAAGGACCATTATAAAATTATAAAATGAATACAAGAGGATCAATCTACTTAAGTACAATTAATACTTGTACAGATTCAATTATAAAATATCTTTAAAAGTAATGAACCACCTGTCAGATTGGCTAAGATGACAAAACAGGAAAATGACAAATGCTGGAGAGGATGTGGGAAAATTGGAACATTAATGCATTGTTGGTGGAGTTATGAACTAATTCAACCATTCTGGAGAGCAATCTGGAACTATGCCCAAAGGGCTATAAATAACTACACACCCTTTGACCCAGTAATACCACTTTTAGGGTTGTATCCCAAAGAGATCATAAAAGCAGTAGAAAGACCTGTATGCACAAAAATATTTATTGCAGCTCTTTTTGTGGTGGCAAAGAATTAGAAATTAAGGGGATGGGGGGGCGGAGCCAAGATGGCGGAGTAGAAACAGCTCCTCCAAGCCTCTCTGCCCCCAGATTCCCCACAAACTATGTAAAAAAGGACTCTGAACAACTTCTGGAGCCCCAGCACCCACAGAATGACACAGAGAAGCTAACCTCCCGCTGAGGACGGCCCAGCAGCCCTGCAGGAAGGACCAGCGCAGAGGTCTGGGAGCCGGCAGCGCGTAGAGCGCAGGAGCCGAGCTGAGCCCAGGTCCGTGTGAGCCGAGGTTTTAGCCCCAGGGCGGCAGGGCCGGCAGCCAGCTGGAGGAACCCCAGAACACCAGGAGCTGTGGGGACTCCAGAATTATCAACATAGACATGCCTAGGACAAAGTAAGAGGTTAGTGTCCTATGGACTTTGGGACCTGTATTTGGGGAATGCGTCAGCTCCCTCCCCTGGGGCTAGAAGCCGCTGAGGAGACACGCCATTTTGTAGTTTTCAGAGGCATTTCCGGCTCCCAGCCTACAAATCGTGGGGAGATCCAGCGATCAGTCTTGGGGGGTAATCGCTCTTGCTTTAACCTCCCTGGATCTGGATTGTGATCTAGGGTGGAAGTTGTGGGTGGGTTTACAGCTTGCCAGAAACGGAAGTTGCCCCCCACACGTTCGGGACGAAAATTCCTCTATCTGGCCTTAAAGCCATAGTGTGGCAACAAGCCCAAAAGTCAAGCAATTAAGTGGCAACATGCCAAGGCAAAGGAAACAGAAAAATGCAACCCTAGAATCCTATTTTGGGGGCATAGAGCGGGAAAAGGACTGTGAGGTCAGAAGTCCTGCTCCAAAAGCCCCAGGGGAAAACATGAGCGGGTTGCAGGCCATAGAGGACCTTAAGAAGGACTTTAAAAATCAAATAAGAGAAGTGGAGGAAAAATTGGAAAGAGAAATGAGAAGGATGCAGGAAAAGTATGAAATGAGGGTCAACAGCCTGACTGAGGAAAACAACACCTTAAAAAATAGACTAACTCAAATGGCAAAGGAGGCCCAAAAGGGCAATGAGGAGAAGAATGCCTTAAAAAGTCGAATTTGCCAGATGGAAAAAGAATCTCAAAAGTTCACTGAGGAGATTCATTCCTTCAGAGTTAGACTGGAGCAAATGGAAGCTAGTGACTTTATGAGAAATCAAGATGCTGTTAAGCAGATCCAAACAAACGAAAGATTAGAAGGCAATGTGAAATATCTCATGGGAAAAACCACTGACCTGGAGAATAGATCCAGGAGAGACAATTTAAAAATTATTGGACTACCTGAAAGCCATGATCAAGGAAAGAACCTAGAAATCACCCTTCAAGAAATTCTCAAGGAAAATTGCCCTGATGCATTAGACCCAGTGGGGGAAATAGAGGTTGAAAGAATCCATAGATCACCTCCTGAAAAAGATCCCAAAAAGAAAACTCCCAGAAATATTATAGCCGGGTTCCAGAATCCCCAGATCAAGGAGAAAATACTCCAAGCAGCCAGGAAGAAACAATTTCAATATTGTGGAAACACAATCAGAATAGCCCAGGACCTGGCAGCTTCTACACTGAGGGATCAAAGGGCATGGAATATGATATTCCAGAGGGCAAAAGAACTGGGAATGAACCCAAGGGTCACCTACCCAGCAAAACTGAGTATTTTGTTTCAGGGGAAAATATGGTCATTCAGTGGAATAGAGGACTTTCAAGCATTCTTGAGGAAAAAACCAGAATTGAATAGAAAATTTGACATCCAGACACAAGAAGGAAGAGATGCCTGAGAAGGTAATCAGGAAAAGAAATCAAAAGGAACTTATCAAAGTTGAACTATTTACATTCCTATATGGAAAAGCAATAACTGTGACTGATGATATCTTTCTCACTATGAAAATAATGGAAGAAGGGGTGTGGTCATATGAATACATATGTGAATGTGTGTGTATATGGTTACAGTTATATATGGATAGAGGGCATAGGTTGAATTTGTTGGGAAGGGAGAATACTCAAGGGATGAAATTATGAGGTGAGAGAGGAAAGTGGCAAGAGGAGATGGGGAGAGGCAGGGTAGTGTAAACTATCCCATGCAGAAGAAGCAAGGGGAAGTGGTTGCAAAAGAGGGGGAGAATAAGGAAGGCTAAAAAGGCAAAACCACATTCACATTGAATTTGGTTTAGGGAGAAAATGACATACATACTAAATGGGATATCTCAACCTGCAGCAGGATAGGGGGAAGGGGGATGAGAGGAGGGATGATGGATGGGAGGGCATCCTTGGGGTGAGGGAGGTTGGAAGTACCCACTATAGAAGAGGGACAGGATCATGTAGGGAATGGACCAGGTGGGGGGTGGGATGAGTGGGAGGGAATTATAAGCAGCCTTGTACAATATATCTACTATGATAATGTTTTGCATAGCTAGACATGTACAACATATACTGAATTACTTATCTCCCAAGAAGGAATGGGTGACAAGGGAGGAAGGAAATGGATCTGAAATTTGAGGTCGTAACATTAAATGTTTCAAATATATATAAATACTATTATTAATACTCTTTTGCTTGTAATTGGGAGATAAGATGTGCAGGCATTGGGACACAAAGATTCACCTTCCTCTAATGGAAAAGTCGAAGGGGGTATGGGAGAAGGTATGGGAGAGAGCAGATTGGAAGAAGCGATATCTTGTGGGACTGCTATTCTGGGAGGTTGGGTAGGGGAATAATGGGGGGAAAATGATTGTAACTCAAAATCTGGTGGAAATGAATGATGTAAAACAGAAGTTAATAAAACATTTGTTTAAATAAATAAAAGAAATTAAGGGGATGCTCATCAATTGGGGAATGGTTAAACAAGTTGTATATGAATGCAATGGAATACTACTGTGCTGTAAGAAATGAGGAGCAGACAGACTTCATATTTACCTGGAGAGACTTATACAAACTGATGCTGAATGACAAGAGCAGAACCAGGAGAAATTTGTACACAATTACAGACACAACGTATATGTGATGACCAACTTTGACAGACTGGACTCTTCTCAGAAAAGCTAGGTTATAAGACAACTCCAAAAGACTCATGATGGAAGGAGATGTCTACATTCAGAGAAAGAACTAGAAAGAATTGAAAAGAACATAAGTTTGAATGCAGACAGAAGCAAACTACCTGCTCTTTTTCTTTTTCTTGTTTGGTTTTGTTTTCTCCTTCCCATTGTTCATTCCATCCATTACAATCCTTCTTTACAATCTGATTAATGTCTAATGTGAAAGTATTTGCAGATCCTATACTTGACTGAATGCTGCCATGGCAGGGATGGGAGCAGAAGGGGGAAGGGAACCTGAGAAAATTGGAAACTCAAAGGATTGTGGAACTGAATCTTGTAATCTAAAAATAAACAAACAAATTAATAAAGACCAAAAAAAGAGAGTAATGAACAACTAAAATAGAAGAATATTAAATACTCACTGCTAGGTGTTCTAATATAATAAAAAGCACAATACTACCAAATTAAATTTAAAGTTTTAATGCTATACCAAACCAAACTAACAAGAGGGTATTTTATAGAATTTGATAAAACAATGACTACATTTACTTAAATGAACAGAAGATCTAGAATATAAAGGGGGAAAATGAAAAAGCATAAGAATTAAAGGGGAATCAACTTCAAAAAGCTCCCTTGTCTGGTGGCAGAGTCCTACTGTGGCAACAAGCCCAAAAGTCAAGTAATTAAGTGGCAACATGCCAAGGCAAAGGAAACAAATTAAACAAAAAAAATGCAACATTAGACTCTTATTTGGAGGGCAAAGAGGATCAAAGCATAGAACGGGAGGAGGACTGTGAGATCAGAAGTCATGTTCCAAAAGCCTCAAAGGAAAATATGAGCAGGTTGCAGGCCCATAGAGGACCTTAAGAAGGACTTTAAAAATCAAATAAGAGAAGTGGAGGGAAAAATTGGGAAGAGAAATGAGAGGGATGCAGGAAAAGTATGAAATGAGGGTCAACAGCCTGACTGAGAACACCTTAAAAAATAGACTAACTCAAATGGCAAAGGAGGCCCAAAAGGACAATGAGGAGAAGAATGCCTTAAAAAGCCGAATTTGCCAGATGGAAAAAGAATCTCAAAAGCTCACTGAGGAGATTCATTCCTTCAGAGCTAGACTGGAGCAAATGGAAGCTAGTGACTTTATGAGAAATCAAGATGCTGTTAAACAGATCTAAACAAATAAAAGAATAGAAGGCAATGTGAAATATCTCATGGGAAAAAGCACTGACCTGGAAAATAGATCCAGGAGAGATAATTCAAAAATTATTGGACTACCTGAAAGCCATGATCAAACAAAGAACCTAGAAATCATCCTTAAAGAAATTCTCAAGGAAAATTGCCCTGATGTTTTAGACGCAGAGGGGGAAATAGAGGTTGAAAGCCTCCTGAAAAGGATCCCAAAAAGAAAATTCCTAGGAATATTATAGCCAGGTTCCAGAACTCCCAGATCAAGAAGAAAATACTACAAGCAGCCAGGAAGAAACAATTTCAATATTGTGGAAACACAATCAGAATAGCCCAGGACCTGGCAGCTTCTACACTGAGGGATCGAAGAGCATGGAATATGATATTCCAGAGCTGGGATTGAAGCCAAGGGTCACCTACCCAGCAAAACTGAGTATCTTGTTTCAGGGGAAAATATGGTCATTCAGTGGAATAGAGGACTTTCAAGCATTCTTGATGAAAAAACCAGAGTTGCATAGAAAATTTGACATTCAGACACAAGAAGCAAGAGATGCTTGAGAAGGTAATCAAGGAAAAGAAATCAAAAGAAATTTATCAAAGTTGGACTATTTACATTCCTACATGGAAAAACAATAACTGTGTCTAATGAAACCTTTCTCATTATGAAAATAATGGAAGAAGGGTATATGGTCATATGAATACATATGTGAATGTGTGTATATATGTTTACAGTTATACATGGATAGAGGGCACAGGTTGAATTTGATGGGAAGGGATGATACTTAAGGGGTGAAGTTAAGAGGTGAGAGAGGAAAGTGGCAAGAGGAGATGGGGAGAGACAGGGTAGGGTAAACTATCTCATGTAGAAGAGGCAAGGGGAAGTAGTTGCAGGGGAGGGGAAGAACAGGAAGACAAAAAGGGAAAACCATATTCTCATTGAAGCTGGCTCAAGGAGAGAGTCACATACATACTAAATAGGATATCTCACCCTGCAGGAGAGTAGGGGAAAGGGGGATGAGAGGGGGGATGATGGAGGGGAGGGTGGAAGTACCCACTTTCGAAGAGGGACAGGATCAAAGCAGGGAATGGACCAGGTGGGAGGTGAGATGGGTGGGAGAGAAATATAAGCAGTCTTTTACAATATATCTACTATGGTAATGTTTTGCATAGCTATACATGTACAACACATACTGAATTGCTTATCTTCTCAGAGGGAGTGGGTGACAAGGGAGGAAGGGAATAGATCTGAAAATTGAAGCTTTAAAATTAAATGTTTCATAAGATGTCCAGGCATTGGGGCTCAGAGATTCACCTTGCCCTAATGGCAAAGTTGAAGGGGTATGGGAGAAGATATGGGAGAGAGCAGATTGGATGAGGGGATATCTAGTGGGACTGCTATTCTGGACTGGTGGGTAGGGAAAAAATGGGGGAAAATTGTAACTCAAAATCTGGTGGAAATGAATGATGTAAACCAGAAGTTAATAAAGCATTTGTTTAATAAAAAAAAGAACATGGGTAAACACATTAAAAGACATGGAATAGGAAAAATGGGAGTACGGCAGCAGTAATATTAAAAAGATATAATTTTCATGTGAGGAAATGCAACAAAAGGTGGAAGCACAGTAGAAAGCATTTGGATGACAATTAATGGAGCGAGAAACAGAAACCATTTTGTTATCAGAGCATACTACACACCACCTGGATAGAAAAAAAATAGTTGAGGAATTCAAGAAACAGACCACACGCCTGAAATTGAAGTAAAATATAATAGCAAGGAGGGACTTCAATTTTCTAGACATCTAATGGAACTTTTTGGCAGACTGATTTGCCAAAAGTAGAGCAGATAGTAGTAACTTACTGATTTGTCTGAATGTTAATTTTATCTTTTAAAACAAAGAAAATATGGTTCCAAGCATTCTGGAAAGAAATTTGTAATTATGCTAAAAACAAGTAAATAAAATGTCTATGCCCTTTGACCAAGAGATCCCACTGCTAATTATATACCCTAAGGAAGTTAATGACAATAAAAGTCACACACACCATAATAATTATAGCTACACTTTTTATAGAAACAAATAACTGGAATAAAATTAGAGATCCATTGATAGGAGAAGGACAAACAAGCTGTGGTGTATCAATGTAATGGAATATTACTACACTGTAAGAAACTATGACTACTACTACAGAGAAGCATGGGAAGACTTCGATAAAGCGCTTCAAAGTGAAGTAAGCAGAAACAAGAAAACCATATGTACAATGACTATGACAATGCAAATGGAGAGAAAACCAAAATAATCAAAATTGAATGGTATGAATTTATAATAACCAAGGCAAAGAAGAGATTTGAAAACATATCCTTTACTGCAGTTCTCTTTGGAAGCATTATCATGGGGTGGAGTTGACTTTGGGGCTATCCTTTGTTAGGCCATTTAAGTGCAAGCTCTTACAGATCTTGCACCAAGGCAGCAAAGCTTCAAGTACAGGCCCGTTGATAGACTGCCTTTGAAGGAACAGACTAACCAAGTGAGAAAAGGCTCATTACCAGAAAGTTGGCACCTGAGGAATTTTTTTCAGCCCAAATGCATAAAAGTGACAACTAAGGTGAGAAGGGGCTGTGATTAGCAAGTGGATTGTCCATACCCATGAAATTGCAGATCTTTTAAAGAACTGAAGTATGCTTTCCATTATGAAACAAAGTACTTTGAAGAGTGCTGAGAATTCTAGCTGGTTTGGAGATTACAGATTTTCACAGAAGAGGCAGACCTGCCAGGAATGCTAAAAGCAACAGGTCTTTATTACAGGCACATTTTAATTCACACAAGAGGAGGCATAAGACCTAACTTGAGAAATCCAGGAAAATGCGAACATCAAGGGAAAAGAGGTTCAGGGAAATTGATACATCTGGATGACAGCCACCAAAATAAAAAAGGGATATATCCAGGACATAGCTTCCAGAAGAGAGAGGACCCAGGCTCAAGTCATCCAGGAGAAGACCGGGGCCTTGGATGAGATGATCTTCATGCAAAGGCAGAAAAGGAAAGGGGATTACTGACCCTTTGAGAGATTTGCCACTCCTAGTTGGTTCCCCAACTAAACAACAGGTCAGCTCAGTAATGTAGGTGATGAGCTAGGATTTTATAAGAAAGAATGGGTTTTCAGGAGCATATGACTAATTTCCCAAGTGGGAATGTCTCAGGTGGGAAGCCTGAAGAACTTAGTAAAGTTCTATGAGTAATGGAAGTTTCTCAAACAGAAGGTTCAAAGTAAAGGAGATTCCAAAACAGGAAGGAAATATCAGCTATATAGGAGGCATGTCAAGAGCAGAGATTGTTAAAAGAAAGACTAGGCACAGAAAATCAGGGAAGCTGGAGAGAAGTTTTCAATTTTTTTCTAGAGGCCAGATTATATACAATATATGCCTTTGTGATGTTAGGGTAGTCAACTGGAAAGAGTGATTAGATTTATTTTATTAAGAAAAACTACTGGAAATGAAGGAAAGCTGCTAAGAAATTAAAAACTTAACAACTAAGGAGTGTCCAAAAGTGGAACTGGAGGTAGTGGGTCTCCAACTCTTCCATTACACATGCCTCTTTTTCAATTCCCTTTCCCCTCCAACACCCTGCCCCATAAAGATTTCAAGCAAAGACTGGTTTACTTCTGTAAACTGTTGCAGAAGAAATTCATGTTTCATATATAGGTTGGACTAAATAGCCTCTGAGATCCCTTTCAACTCTGAGATACTGTGACTTAATAGAAATTTGCTGAACTGAAAAAGTAGGGATTAAGAAGTTTGGAACTCAGGATCGGAGGGCCTAGTTAACCAGGTCCTCTGAGCCTCTTCTTTCCATTATATCCTGTCTCTGGAATAAAGACTGTATGCAGACCGGAATGAAAAAAACCATCAACACCTTCACCCTCCAATCTCCCATTTCCCTACTCCCTTTCTTCACTAAGCCCTAAAATGTACTTTTTGTACTTTTTAACATAAAAATAACATTAAAAAACCAAAAGCCATGATCCTATGTGAATAATTCTTCCTTTAAATTATCACGTAATGAAACAGTTTCTTCTTAATTACATAAAGTTGGTCTCACTTACCACACTGAGATGGACAGACACTCCTGGATCAGGGATGGGAAGTTTGTAAAGTGTTTCAAGAAGCTCATTCCTTTGATTCTCCTGGGGAAAAAAAAAAGAATAGTCCCAGATAACAAAAGGGAAGTTCAGACATCGATAAGCAACCTGTATGGAAAAGTCTGGCCACTGACTCTGCTCTACCTTGGGGTAGTCAAAGCTTGGGGACAGAGCTGGCAGCACAATATTAGGTAAAGTCAAAAATGCTTGAGAGCAACCTATAATCACTTTGTTTTTCAGTGTCTATGGCATTTGTTTTTTCCCTTTGAAAGACTTCTCATTCAGAGGTAGATGCCAACTACAAATTCAAGAACCCTGACTTCACATTTTGAGTCTTTTCCATTAGACCCATGCTGCGGCTAAGTTTTGTTGGCATTTTACTTGTGAAGACCAAAGAGATTCTCCCACAGATGTTTAGTGATATTCATAACAGATTACATTCTTAAAAATTATTTTTAAGTTTTATTCTTATTTTCAGTTCAAATTCTCTTCCTCCCTGCACCCCCTCTCTAATTTTTTGAGAAGGCAAGAAATATGATTCTCATTATACAAATGATGTTACACTAAACATGCTTCTACATTAGACATGTAGCAGATTACTTTTCATGCATTATATACCATAAACTCTCAAAATAATCTAGTAATCTGACCCCATAAGAACTAATTCAATTTGGAAACAATGTAGGTTTCTGAGAGATTAATGAAGATCTCTATCATCATCCCCAGTTATTTTTTTTCCCCAAGAAACACAGAGTATATAATAGCACTCTAAGAAGCTACAAGTTAAAACAATGTACAGTAATGGTGGATTCTGGGATATATCAATTATTAGGGCTATTTGAACATTATCAACTGGATGAAGTAATATGAATTCTAATTCAATGGAAAAACCTAAATCTTTAAGAAACTTGAAAATCAAAAATACTCCCTAGTCATAAAGTATTCAAATGTCAATCCCCATCCTCAATCCCCACAAGTCAATTTGGCCTTTGCTTCATCAGGATATAGAAACTGAAATTTAAGAAGGAACAAATGAAAAGTCTATACTTAGGTTTAAAAAAAAAATTGGCAAATACAGGAAGGATGAGATGCGACTAGAACACAAAGAGATCAATCAACAGTCATTAATTAAGTGTTGACTGTATTATGGGCAATGTGCTAAGCACTATGGATAAAAAGGAAAAATTGAAACAGTCCCTGCCTTCAAGGGACTTACACTTTAATAGAGGAAACAATACATATATACATTGAGTATACAAAGCACGTATACAATATCATTACAAATTTTGAGAGAGGGTGAACTAGCAGCTAGGGATGTCAGGAAAGGCTTCATGTAGAAGTTGATATTTAAACCGAGTTTTGAAGAAACTCAATATTCCAAAGAGCAGAGTTGGGGAGGGTGTGCATCCCAGGCATGAGGGGCAGTCAGTAAAAAGAGACAGAAGATAGAGTGTTGTGGCTTTTTTGTATCACAAATAGGTTAGTATGGTTGGAATGAAGAGTCTGAGGAGGGGATTAGAGTGTAAGAAGACTAGAAAGGCATGAATGGGACAGGTAGTAAAAGATTAAAAGTGAAACTGAGGAGTTTATATTTGATTCTAGAAGCAATAAGAAACCCCAGGGTTAACTGAATAGTGAGACAATAATCAGACTTGAAATTTAGGAAAATTAATTTGGCAGTTGAGTGGGGAATAGCCTAGAGTCAGGAAAGGCTTGAAGTGGGAAAAGCAAAGATAAAGCTATTGAAATGATGTAGAGGAGAGGTGATGAAGGGCTAAACTGGGGTGTGTGAACGTTAAGGAAGGGATGTCTGTGAGATATTGTGGAGACAGAAAACAAGATCTGGCAATAGAATTGATACATGGAAGCTGAGTGAGAGGCAGAAGTAAAAAGTGACACCAAGGTTAAGAGCCTGGGTGAGTAGAAGGGCAGTGGTACATTAGATAAGAAAAGGGAAGTTTGAAGAAGGGTTAGTTTTGGGGTAAGATAATAAGTTCTATACATACTGAGCTTGAAATGTCTATGGGACATGCAGTTCAAAATGTCCTATATGCAGTTATTGATACAGAACTAGAGCTTAAGAAAGAGATTATGGCTAGATACATAGACTTTGGAGTCATCTTTATAGAGATTGTATTTGGATCCATTAAAGTTGATTAGGTAACCAAGAGAGAAGAGTACTGAGAGAAGAGGGAAGAGGGCTCAAGTCTGGGGATAGACCCATAGTTAGTGGACAGGACAATAATTGTGAATTAGCAAAGGAGAATGAGTAGTGGTCAGAAAGGCAAGAGGAGAATCAATGTCATGAAAACAGAGAGATTTTGATCAACACTATCAAGCATTAAAGAGAATTCAAGTTGGAAAAGGACAGAGAAAAGGTCGTTAATTTGGAGTGGGGGACGGAAGGCATGGAGGCAATTGGGGTTAAGTGACTTGCCCAGGGTTACACAGCTAGTAAATGTCTGAGGTCGAATTTGAATTCATATTCTCCTGACTCCAGGGCTGGTGCTCTATGTACCGCACCACTTAGCTGCCCAAAGGCCATTAAATTTGACCATCAAGATACTGTTCATAATTTTGGAGAACTTTTCAGTTAAATGATGAGGCAAGAAGTCAGACTGTAGGGGAATACAAAGAGAATGAAAATGAGAGTGAATGAAAAAATATTTATTAAGTGCATACTATTGTAAAGCACCATGTTAAACATTGGGAATACAAACAGAAAATCAAGACAGTCCCCTTTTTAAGGAGATCACATTCTATTATGGGAAATAACACATACTTCTGTTTCAGTAAGATGGAAAGGTTCCATGGTCTTTAGGGTACAGCAGCAAGGTTGATAATGATACATTAGTGAGAGAAAAAGTGGAAAAACTTTGAGTATAGACAATTTTTTTTTTTGCCTTTTTTTGGGGGGAGGGGGAAGAGCAGGGCAATTGGGGTCAAGTGACTTGTCCAAGGTCACATGGCTAGTAAGAGTCAAGTGTCTGAGTCTGGTTTTGAACTCAGGTCCTTTTAACTCCAGGGTTGGTGCTCTATTCACTGTGCCACCTAGCCACTCCCATACAGACAGATTTTTTTTTTTCCAAAGTTGAAAATGTTTATTCTTAACATGAAAATCTGTTACAAATCTTTTTTTTTTCTGTGTCCCCCAGGAACTTACATTCTGCTTTTTATTATAAAATAAAAATGATTTGTGAGACAATGTATTCTTTTTTTGTACACTAAATTATAGGCATATTTTTTTCTACATGTAGAACCTTGACTCCAACAAGAAGTTCAACTACTTTTCATTCCTCGTGAAGCATCTGCCTTAGAATTACAGGCTAAGAATTCCAAGGTTGCTTTGGGTACTTCTGGGAACTGAAGACAAAGGTATATCAGTGATGTGCTTTGTCTCATGCGTTTGACTGAGAGAGGACATTTGTGAATTCAGTTACTAATCCTCAAAAAAAAAAAATCATGCAGGCAGTGACAGCAAGAATTAGGAAACCATAGGGAATGATGAAGTGTCTTAGAATACACATTTAACATTACCATGGATCCCCATGAAAAATTAGATATTGTTATGTAACTCTTGAATTGTGGCAGAAAACTGTGAACACATGCCATGTACCCTTCTTCAATTATTTTCATAATGAGAAAGGATTCATCAAACACAGCTATTGTTTTTCCATGTAGGAATGTAAATAGTCCAACTTTGATAAGTTCCTTTTGATTTCTTTTCCTTGATTACCTTCTCAAGCATCTCTTGCTTCTTGTGTCTGAATGTCAAATTTTCTATACAACTCTGGTTTTTTCATCAAGAATGCTTGAAAGTCCTCTATTCCACTGAATGACCACATTTTCCCCTGAAACAAGATACTCAGTTTTGCTGGGTAGGTGACCCTTGGCTTCAATCCCAGCTCTTTTGCTCTCTGGAATATCATATTCCATGCTCTTCGATCCCTCAGTGTAAAAGCTGCCAGGTCCTGGGCTATTCTGATTGTGTTTCCACAATATTGAAATTGTTTCTTCCTGGCTGCTTGGAGTATTTTCTCCTTGATCTGGGGATTCTGGAACCTGGCTATAATATTCCTAGGAGTTTTCTTTTTGGGATCTTTTTCAGGAGGTGATCGGTGGATTCTTTCAACCTCTATTTTGCCCTCTAGGTCTAAAACATCAGGGCAATTTTCCTTGAGATTTTCTTGAAGGATGATTTCTAGGTTCTTTCTTTGAACATGGCTTTCGGATAGTCCAATAATTTTTTAATTTGTCTCTCCTGGATCTATTTTCCAGGTCAGTGCTTTTTCCCATGAGATATTTCACATTGCCTTCTATTCTTTCATTTGTTTGGATCTGTTTAATAGTATCTTGATTTCTCATAAAGTCACTAGCTTCCATTTGCTCCAGTCTAACTCTGAAGGAATGAATCTCTCAGTGAGCTTTTGAGATTCTTTTTCCATCTGGCAAATTCGACTTTTTAAGGCATTCTTCTCCTCATTACCTTTCTGAGCCTCTTTTGCCATTTGAGTTAGTCTATTTTTTAAGGTGTTATTTTCCTCAGTCAGGGTGTTGACTGTCATTTCATACTTTTCTTGCATCTTTTTCATTTCTCTTCCCAAATTTTCCCCACTTCTCTTATCTGCTTCTTAAGGTCCTCTATGGCCTGTAGCCAGCTTGTATTTTCATTTGGGGCTTTTGGTGCAGGAGTTCTGACCTCACAGTCCTCCTCCATGCTTTGAGCCTCTTTGCCCCTAAAATAGGAGTCCAACGTTGAACTTTTCTGTTTATTTTGTTTCATTTGCCTAGGCATGTTGCCACTTAATTACTTGATTTTGGGGCTTGTTGCCACAGTTGGACTCTGCCACCAGACAGGGGAGCTTCCGCCCAAACGTGGGGTCTTCACAACTTCCGCCAGTTGTGTGACCTCTGTAAAGACTCCACCCAGTCTGGCAAGTTGGATACCCACCCCAAACTTCCCCCCCAGACCACAATCCAGATCCAGGCAGTTTAAAGCAAGAGCGATTAACCCCCAGACTGATTGCTGGATCTTCCTACAGTTCGCAGACCAGGAGCTAGAGCCACTACTGACGCTGCAAAATGGCTTCTGTGCAGCTGTTTCTTCAGCAGCTTTTCGCCCCCAGACTAACCTCTCACTTTGTCCTAGGCATATCTGTGCTGATAATTCTGGAATCGCCACAATTGCTGGTGTTCTGGGGTCCCTCCAGCCGGCTGAAGGCCCGGCCACCCTGGGGCTAAAACCCATACAGACAGATTTTTAAAGAAGTTTTAAAGGAGAAAAAAGGTAAAGAGTAAGGGTAACCCTAAGTGAGGGTTTTTATTTTTTTTATTTCATTTTTCTCCAATCACACGCAAAACAAATTTTAATTTTATTCTGAGTTCCAAATCTTCCTGTATCCTCCTACTTCCACCCTCTCCTCACCTACCCTCACTGAGAAGGCAAGAAATTTGATAAAGGTTATAGATGTGCAGTCATGCAAGACATATTTTCTTATTAGTAATATTATATAAGTGAGGTTTTGTTAGGAATGAAGGAGAATTGATATCTTTATAGGCACCAAGAAAGAAAACACCAGATGAGGAAAAACTGAAAATTCAAGAAAGAATAAAGATAATATTGGAGAGAATATGTTGGAGAAGTCAGGAGGGGATGAGATCAAGGTTCCATTTATCAGTACTGACTTTGGTGAGAAAGACCATCTCTTGCTTAGAGATTGGAATAAAGGAATCATTGGTGGAGAGGGAGGCCAAACTATTTTGAAAAGAGGACACTAGATTGTGAAGTGATGAATATGGAATATAGTAAAATTCCACTGGATTGTCCAGTTTTATTTTGGTTTGTTTCCACAGTAAAGCATGAGGTGAGGGACTTAGCTGAGAGGGTGAAGTGAAAAGGAAGTTTGAAGAGAAACAGTAACATTTGGAAAAAACTTCTGTGGAGAGTGGAATAAGCAATCAATTAAGGAAGAGGAAAAGGACTGCCTCACTGCAATGAGTGCCCAGCTGAGATTAGATAACAGCTATAGTAGACATGGGCAGTTCTTTTGCATTACTTCTAGATCCATACAGCAGCATATGAGAAGTAGAGGAGGCAGATGGTGAGAGCAATTCAAGTTTGCATTTGGGTAAAGAAAGAATATGAAATTGAGAAAAGACATTTAAGGATGGGAGACTCTGAAGTTGAACTGGCTAACTATATGGTTGAGACTGAGGAATAAGAAATGAAGACAGAACAGGAATAAGTCAATAAGCCTCAGAAAGTACTGAGCTCAATAAATATCAGAAGTCATGATAGAGATGAAAAGTAAACCTAGGAAGGGTAATGCATAGGGAAAAACAAAAGATAGGTTATAATCAGGTGGAGAAAACCTCATAGTTTTTTCATTATAAAAATGGAATACTTGTGGATGGTGGCAAGATCCAAGATATCTCCATGAATGTATGTGGTTGAAGTGGAGTGTGGATCTGAGGAGTCTGAAGAACTGACTGGTTAGGATGTTTCAGAGAGCATCAATGTGCACACTGAAAACCCTTAGCATAGGGGCAGAAAGGGAAGAGGAAAAGAAAATAATGACTCATATACTGAACTCTTAGAAAAAAAAATAGAGAACGAATAACCTGGGCACTGGTAGAGAAGCTCTGAAGGGCTGGTGAAATATTTCTTGAAGAGAAAAGAAATGGTTTGAACAGCTATTGTAGAGAAGGAAAGAGAATCAAGTTGGGAGGTACAAAAGTTTTGTCTTGCTGTGATAAGGCCCAGATGAAATGAGACCACATAAATGTGTAGTACATCTAGTCACCACAGTTCTAAGACTTTCACCAGCTCTGTTCTGCATCACATAAGTAGCATCAGAGGAGGGAAATGATGGGAGTAACCCAGGGTTAAAGTTTGGCAAAGCTTAAATAGGGAAAGGACAAAGAAGCAAGGAAATTGAGAGTAGAAGAGGGTGTGTACACTGTTTCATCAAAACACCAAGATGTAGATAGGAAGTTAAGTTAGCCAGAATAGGGATAACGGCTTGGCAAAATATTGAGAAGTGAGGCTATAGATCATGGTGAAAATGAACAGGTTTGGAAGGAGTAGTGCATAGAGAAAGACAGAATGATAAAAGAGTATTAATGGTAAAGGAATGTCAGAGTTTCTTGATCATGGAGATGCAGCACTTCTGGGTAATGGCAAAGTACAGGGAATGACCACCTCTGTGGGTATCTGAGATGTGGTAAAGGAGCAGCATGTGGAAGTTGAGTAAATGGAGGAACTAGGAAGTTAAGTTATTTGTGAGAACATCAACATATACGTTGAAGTTACTTATTATGAAGGCAAGAGTTGGAGTATTTAGTTAGGGATATTATAAGACAGTTACTGATCTCACTAAAAAATGATGAAGAATGTCCTAGGCAGTAAATTGGTAATGACCATTAGGTTCTGGATGAGGTGATAAGTTCGAAGAAAGTGCTGCTGCTGCATGATGGTGACAGAGGGAGAATCTGGAAATAGCACTGGAAGGTAAGCATGCTGATTCCCCTGCCAATGCCTCCAGTAGTGATCCAGTGAGGTGGATCCTGTGAAGGGCCAGAGCCCTCTGGACAGAGACAACAGCAGCAGTAGTCTAGGCTCAGCAACCTCAGTTTTGTGGAGGGTCATGAAGAGATAGGCTATAGTGGACTGCAAGCTTAATAAAAGCCAGCATACCAGCCTGGTATCCAAAAAAAGCTAGCAGTCAAAACAAGGAAAGCAAATGATCATTTCCTCTGTCAAAAATATATCTGAAGAATAAAATTTCAGGATGATCATAACAAACTAGAGCATACAGAAAAGGGTAACTGGGAGGACTGGAGAGCATGCCAGCAAGGATCTGTGGAAGGAATTGGAGATATTTAGCCTAGAGTAGCGAAGCATTAGAAGGTGGTGGTGGGGTCAGTAGTACATGATTATCATCTTTAAAAATGTAGAACATTAAAAAAACTAAAAAAATAAAAATGTAGAACATTGTAATGAGAAAAAAATTCAGTGCTCATGGGTAGGGCAAGCCAATATTACAAAAATGACAATTCTACTTATATTAATTTACTCCTTCAATGCCACACCAGACTACCAAAATGAAAACATAGTAAAAAAAAAATTCATCTGGAAGAACAAAGGGTTAAAAAATATTAAGGCAATTAATGAAAAAAAAAAATGAAGGAAGATCCAGATTCCAAACTGTATTACAAGGCAGTAATCATCAAAACAATCTGGTACTGTCTAAGAAACAAAATGGTGGATCAGTGCAACAGATTAGGTACACTGTACAGAGTAGTAAATGACTATAATAATCTAGTGTTTGATAAACACAAAGATAAGAGCTTTTAGGACAAGAGTTCGATATGTGACAAAAATTACTGGGAAAACTAGAAAGCAGTTTGGCAGAAATTAAATACGGACCAATATCTCACACCATAAACCAAGACTACCACCAGGTTAGCCTAGTAGAAAATCCTTTTTACCATTTGACACAGAGTCAGTCATTTTTTTGTTTTTTGTTAAGGTGTAATATAAATACCTGTCCTTTTGCTGTATAATCCGCCAAGATGTTGAGTAGTTTATAAAAAACTTCAAACCAGGGGAGATAGCTGGAAAGGAAAGAAAAATAATGAATGCAAGTTAAAACAGCAAAACTCCAAACCATGATCTATTTCAAGTAAAATACATCTTTTTCAGTTCATTTAATGAACATTTAAAAGCACTTGTTAAATAAAGAACATAGTGATATATGCAAAAGGAAAAATATAAAGGTAGATAAATAAGACCTGCTATCCCTGATCTAACAATGTATGGTACTATTTCTTTGTCCTAAAATGATCTCCATTTCATAGGCTGTTATAAAGAGATGGTTGAAATGCTAATCACCCCTTAATACTTGCTTCATTTTTCCTTAACACTTCAGGGACTGATAATTTCATTATCAAGGGTGGCAGTGCTGTGGGCTGCTCCACTTGAGATAGCAGCCTCTCCATACCATAGTAAACAGTCTTGAAGAGCTGATGTGGCTAAAATTATTAATCATATGTTAGCCAACTTCTTGAACTTGACAGAATTTAGGAAGGCTGGTCCTCAGACAAAAAGATACACAGTCTATCATTAGGGATCTATTCAAAGCCTCTTATATTTTAGCAGGAACTGTCAGAGCTTATGCTAGACTTGCAGAGCTGTTGAGAACACCTTGCTACCTTCATATCCTGATGAGATATTGAAGAGCAGTTTTTAGTAGAGGTTATTGTTTTATTTTTTCTTTAAAGATTGTTTATAAAGAGTATGGGACAAATAAGTATTCATCATGAATTCCTGCTATACCTCAAAAATAAAGAGGCTTTAGTGGAGAAAAAATTAACTGAAATACCTATATTCTATCTCTGTATATGAAAACTTTCTATCTACCCCCCAAGACTATCAGAAAAAAATTATATTTCCCTATTGCTATTGTATACATAATAATAGCTCCAAAACAGCACACATAAATACAAATCACTTCCCATCTATTGTGTCCTATGTACAGACTACATCGAGTTCAAATGGCCTTAGAAACCATTTATAATAAATGACATTTATACAATCCTTTAAATGTTGTAAAGTGCTTGATGCACATTAACTCACCTGAGACTCACAACAATCTTACGAGGTAGGTAATACAAATATCAACACCTCAATTTTCCATATAAAGGAACTGAGGCTCATAATAGTTAACTGACTTAGCCACAGACACACCATGAGTTAAGTGCAGAGGGCAGGATATGAACCCAGGTTACTGACATCAAGTCAGGCACTCTCTCTACTATACAATGTTGCCTTTTATGCCAGTACAGACACACCAACCTCCCTCCATTGCCATCCTTCATGTATTGCATGAAGTCTTTGGAGGTACAATGATTACAAATGAAAAAGGGGGAAATGAGAATGGAGTCTTACTGGATAAGCTATGAATAAACTTCTGGCAATGGTGAACAACTTCACAGGTACAGGAAATGTATTATCCATGTCAACTTTAAAATTATCTGGGTACCATATGTTAATAGGGCAAAATAAAAGTACATAGAAGTATGGATCAAAAGTAGGAGATATAGAAGTAGGGAGAAAAAACTTCATCACAAAAGCCAGACAATCATTGTTTTTTTTGTTTTGTTTTGGTTTTTGTTGTTGTTGTTGTTGTTTGGAGGGCAATTGGGGTTAAGTAACTTGCCCAAGGTCACTCGGCTAGGTTTTTGTTTGTGTGTGCCTTAAGTGTCTGAGGCTGGATATGAACTCAGGTCCTTCTGACTCCAGGGCAGACACTCTACTCACTGCGCCACCTAGCCAACAATCATTGTTTTAATCCTCATTCTGTCCCTTACTAGGTAGGTCAACTTCTACAAGTTACTTAATCCCTTTAAGTCAGTTTCTTCACATATAAAAATAAGGAAGTTGGATCAACAAGCATATATTAAGTGTCTGTGATGAAGACCGATGAAGACATTGTACTGGCTGCTGAGTTTGAGATGCCTATGGTATAAATGGTTCAAAAGGTTTCTTATGCTCTATTAAAGTTCAGGAAAAGAAAAGTATATAGATTTGGCACCCACTGTGCAGAGATGAAAATTATATCCATGGAAGCTGATGAGGCCACCAAGTGAGAGAGTATAGAGAAAAGGGAGCCTAGGACAAAGTTTTGCAATATACTTAACAGTTCATGTAAAAGGCATGGTGTAATGGAAATGCAGATTTAAAGATCTTCCCTGCCCCTAGGCCCTTTGATTAGCTTAAGAGACTTTGATTGGCTTTAAGAGACTCTGAAAACCTTCCTTGATTTGAAAATATGCTCTGCCTCCTAATAGGCTGAATGTGGTCACATGGAGCCTGTGGTAGGAGGCTTGGTTTTCAGGAATGACCACACCTTGATGCCCAGTGATTGAGCAGTGGGTCAAGAGGGTGGTTACATTCTCTGAGCCAGGAGAAGACTATATAATCCCTGATTTGAGGCTTTGCTTTGGGGCTCACTTTGAGAAGTGTTATGTGATTTGACCAGAAGAGACTCTGGGAAGCTGTTGAGAGCCCCCTAGCTTTGAAAACCCAGATGTTGATGCTTCCCTCTCTGGTAACTGTGATTTGGTATTGATGTAATGGTTGGACAGTTTGGAAGCCTGTCTGCTTGATCTGTTTGTTTCTCTGTTTTGAAACTACTGTCTGTATACTCTGAAGTTTGGGGTACTGACCTTTTTCCCCTGAACTAGGTAAATGATATATGTTTGTTTGATTAAAGTAAGCATGTTAACCCATTTTGAGTTGCTTTCCTTTTGAAAAGCAGATCTAAGAACCTGTGTTGGCAGCCACTCTAGGGATGCAGGGGTGCTTGCTTCTACACATGGATAATGGTCCAGAAAAAAACACTGAGGAGTTGACAGAGAGGTAAGTGGAGAAGGAAGACAGAGCAGTGTCAGAAAATATTCAAAGAGGAGCGAGTATTTACAAGGATGGCCAGGCTGTAGGAATGGGAGAGGTGGAAGGAGGGATAGACTAGTCCAGGACTGGGGTTTAGTAAGGTATGAGAAGCAATATATTTGAGAGTATAGGACAGAACTGAAATTGTTAATAGGTAGCAAGATCTGGAAGGGAGGCAAATGAATCCAGATTAGATATGAAGGCTTAGGCAAGCACAGTACTAGGCAGGGGTGGGGACCCTGAGGCCTTGAGGCCACATATGGCCTTCTAGGTCCTTGGGTATGGCCTTTTTTTTGGGGGGGGGGGCCTTTTTGGAGGGCAATTGGGGTTAAGTAACTTGCCCAAGGTCACACGGCTAGGTTTTTATTTGTGTGTGTTAAGTATCTGAGGCCGGATCCGAATTCAGGTCCTTCTGACTCCAGGGCCCGCGCTCTACTCTCTGTGCCACCTTGCCACCTGGGTATAGCCTTTTGACTGGGTCCAAGTTTCACAGAACAAATCCTTTTATTAAAGGTAAGAAGGCCGCACTTGAAGACCTAGAGGGTCACATGTGGTAATAAGGGATAGAGGAACTGGATATCACAGTGAGAACCTAAACCTTTGAATAAGTTTAGGAGGAGTAGGAGGTAGAAAGAGGTGGAATTATCAAAGAATATGATTTGAAAAAGGAATTTCAGAATCCCTGATGTTGGAAGTAGAACATTTGTGGGTGTTTGTAAGATCTTCCCTGTGAATGACTTGAAGTGGCAGGGAAGAGCAGATCATGGGACTTGAATAGACTGAGGAAATGGGAGGTTGTAGTTTTTAAGGGAACATCAACATGAATGCTTAAATCCTCTGGGATACAGGCCAGAATTGGTGTGGAAAGGAAAACTGTGAGCCAGGTGAGTTACCACAATCTGAATTAGGTGATAAATTTAAATTGAGAGAGTCTCAAAGCTTAAAAAGCAACTGAATATATTGCTTCCAGTAAATACTTTAGGTGAAGCCTCTTAGAAATAAGGGTCATCATTCTAAGGCCAAGATTCCCTTTTCCACCATTTAAGCAATTCTTCATCGGAATTAATTGAGACAAGAAATAATGAGTTATGTAGGGAATGTTGGCTAGATCAGTATATATCTTCTTTGAAATGCCTCCTAAGGAAATCTATTCATTTATTCATTTACTCAACAAACTTTTATTTTTACAACAAACTATGTAAAAGGGGCTATAGTAGACACTATAGGAAATACAAAGATAAATATGACAGTTTCTGATATGAAGAAATATACAAAAACTATGTCAGGGAAGATGATATATGTATACAGATTTATATATCCTGAGAACTAAAATTTATTGCTTTTCCCAATGTGCATGGCCAGGGGGTGGGAGAAGTATTACTCCTCCATCCCTTAGATGTTTCAGGAGGTAGTTCCAGACAAAATTAAATAACATTTCCCAGATGCCCAAGGTTTGAGGAGGGATACAGGTAACTGACATGGAATGAAATACTCCTGGGGAAAGGAAGGAATTCCCCTAAGCCTCTAGATCAGCGGACGTGCTGATTTATAAGGAAAAGAGACAATATCAAACCACTGTAATCCATTTTAAGACATCAAGGAATTGGGGAAAGACATCTACTTATAAGGTATAAGGGAAGATATTTCCTCTAAATTAGCAGTTTTTTTTTTTTAAAAGCAATTGGGGTTAAGTAACTTGCTCAAGGTTACATGGCTAGTCATTATTTATGCGTGGGTGCTCATTTTCTGAGGCCGGATCTGATCTCGGGTCATCCAAACTCCGAGGCCGGCGCTCTTACTCACTGCGCCACCTAGCCGCCCCTTTAGGGCAATTGGGGTTAAGTAACTTGCCCAAGGTTACACGGCTAGGTTTTTTGTTTGTGCGGATTAGGTGTCGGAGGCCGGCTCGGAACTCAGGTCCTTCTGATTCCAGGGCCGGCGCTCTATTCACTGCGCCACCTAGCCACCCCTAAATTAGCAGTTTTTAAGCTCTTTTGTGTTATGTACCCCTTCAGACGTCTGATAAAGTCTATGGACACCTGTACAGAATAACGTTTGTTGCTTATGTCCATAACTGAAAGAAATGTTAAATCTCAGTTAAAAATGATGAAATTACAGATGTAATTTTTTTCTCATCTAAATTCACAAAGACCCCCTGAAATCTATCCATGAATTCCCTGGGATTCTGTGAATTCTAGTTTTAAAACCCCTGTTTTAAACTTATGACTTACATGTCTGGTTAGGATCTACAGGGAACACAATCCAAGAGAAGACTTTAAAATCAGCTGAATTTGAGCAATGATGAAAACTGGCATCCCAGAGAAGGGCTGATCTTTGAGAAAGCATCACTATCTTCTGTAGTATCATTCTAAGCTAAATTTGCACATCATCATCAACTAATTGATTTTGGCATGTCTCAAACTGAATGTCTGATAGGCATCTTAAACTTAGCGTATCCAAAACAGAACTCATTCTATTTCCCCTGGAAATCCTCTTTCCCTCTCAACTTCTCCACTATTGTCAAATTACCCAAGTTGACAACCTCACTGTCATCTTTGATTCTTCCTTCTCATTCACCTCACATATCCAGTCTGGCCAAATCCTAGCATTTCTTCCTTTACAATATCTCCTGAATATGCGCCCTTCTCTCAATTCATATAGCCATCTACCTATTCAGACCTTCATCACTTGACACTCACACAATTTTAAGAGTGAAAGAGACCTAGCAATAAGGTGCACTGGCTTCCCTACCTTGTTTCTCTTGACTCTAATTCATCCTCCACATAACTTCCAAAATGATCTTCCTAAAAAGTGGAGGCCTGACAATGTCACCCCCTTACCTTCAAGATAAAATACAAAATCCTATGTTTGGCATCAAAAGCTCTTCATGACCTCATCCCTTGTTCCTTTCCTGGCATTTTAACACTTTAACCTCACACACATTCTCTAGGATCTAGCTACAGAGGCCTGGTCTTTACACATGACACTCCAACCTTGGTTTCCATGCATATCTCTCTCTCTCTCTCTCTCTCTCTCTCTCTCTCTCTCTCTCTCTCTCTCTCCCCCTCCCTCCCTCCCTCTCCTTCCCTAACTCACTTCCTTCAAGTTTCAGCTCAAGTCCTACCTTCTGCAAGAGGTCCAGTTACAAATGATACTATCTCTCATTACCCAGCATTGTCAATACCACTGGAGTTAGGAAGAACTGAGTTCAAATTCTGCCTCAAACACTTACTAACTCTGTGACCCTATGCAAGTCACTTAACTTGGGTCTGTCTTGATTTTCTCATCTATAGAATAGGTGGGGGTGGGGGTAGGGGTGGATATACTAATAGCACTTAGTTCCCAGGTTTGTAGATCTTGTATCTATTTATTTATCATTGTTATTCCCACTGGAATGTGAGCTCCCTGAGAACAGAGACCTTTTTTTATCTTCATCTGTATCTCCATCACTCAGCACAGTACCTTAATGAAAGTTTTCTGGTTGATTGTTTGCTTACAAGATTACTTTTGACTCCTATTAAGCGAATACTATATATGTTCACTGAACTCCCTGGATCTTTTTCAGATAAACTTCTGTCTAATTATGCCTCCCTCATCTTGTACTTGTAAAGCTGATTTTTTTGATACCCAAGTTAAAGCAGTATGGGTAACCTTATTGAAATGCTACATTTAAAGCTTCTGCGTAATGTTCTAGCCTTTTGAGACCTTTCTGAATCCTGGCTCTGTTAGCCAACAGGTTAATCACAACCCTTTTAGCTGTGTATTTCATATATATACACATATATATATATATACACACACATATATATATACATATTTGATAAGCATGCTATCTAGTTACTTAATCCTAGACACTGATAAAAATAATAAAACAACACAGGGGCCAAGTAGAGTCTGTTGGTTAGTCAGCAAGCATTTATTAAACTTAGTGCTGGGGAGACAAAGAGAGGTGAAAACAGGGTCCCTACCCTCAAGGTGTTTACTTTCAAATGGGGGAGACAACATTGTAAGAAACTAGCTACATAAAAAGTCCATACAGAGTAGGTGAAAGGTAATCTTGGAGGGGTAGACACTAGCAATTAAGGAAGACCTAGAGGGGCCTCCTGAAGAGGATGAGATTTGGGCTAAACTTGACTGAAATGGAGAAGGTAAGAAGGCTAAGGTGGAGGAGAGGAGACAGAGCTTTCTAAGAATCAGGCATAAGCAGTACATGAAGATGGAAGATGGGGGCAGCTAGGTGGTGTAGTGAATAGAGCACTGGCCCTGGAGTCAGGAGGACCTGAGTTCGAATCTGACCTCGGACACTTGTCATACTTATTAGCCATGTAACTTTGGACAAGTCACTTAACCCCAATTGCCCTCAACGATGGAGGATGGAATATCACCTACAAGGAATAGTAAGTATACCAGTGTACCTGAATCATACATTGCCTAAAAAGGAGTAAACCATAACAAGACCAGAAAAGGAAAGAGCCATGCTATGAAGAGTTTAAAATTATAAGAGGGCTGAGTTCGGATCCAGCCTCAGACACTTAACCCACACAAACAAAAACCTAGCCGTGTGACCTTGGGCAAGTTACTTAACCCCAATTGCCCTAAAAGGGGCAGCTAGGCGGCGCAGTGAGTAAGAGCACCGGCCTCGGAGTTGGGATGACCCGAGATCAAATCCGGCCTCAGAAAATGAGCACCCACACATAAATAATAACTAGCCGTGTGACCTTGAGCAAGTTACTTAACCCCAATTGCTTAAAAAAAAATTATAAGAGGGGGGAATTTATCAAATATTAAAACATATGTTAGAAAAATGACTTGCCACCTGGGGGGTGATATCTTGGAGTACAAAGAGATTTGAGGCAGGGAGATCAATTAAAAAGCTACTGCAATAGTGCAGGTGACAGGTAATGAAGGCCTGAATTGGGGTGCTGGCTGTGTGAGTGGAGAGAAAGATGGAAGGTACTCTGAGAAGGGAAGAAGGTACAGTAAGAGATACTATGAAGTAAATGAGAGCAAGGAGTATATAATACTGAGTTTTCAGCCCTAGGGGACTGAGAGAATCCCAGTGGTCCCCTTTAAACCCACAGGAAAATACAGAAGTATGTCCAGGGGGAGAAGTTAAAGAGTTCTGTTTTGGACACGTTGAGTTTGAGATGTCTACCCAAAATCCAGATAGAGATATCTAAGAGGCAATTGGTGATTGTAAGAATATATAGTTCAGGATGGAAAGTAGTTCTAGATGTGACAACCATGTGAAAAGAGATGATCACTGATCCAATTCGAGATCTTCAAGTGAGAACACACAGTGAAAAGAGAATAATCTCCAGGGGAACTACACTACTGGTCCCCTTCCAAGTTGATGTTGAAATAATGGCTAATAACTAGCTTTCTGGGTCTGGCTATTCAGCCAGTTCAGAATGCATTTAACTATAGTATCATTCAACTCAAATTTCTCCATTTTATCCCAAAAGAACAGCATTAGAAACTTTTTCAAATTATTTACTAAAATCTAATTATCTACAGAACTCCCCTGATCAGTTACCAGTGTAACAGTTGTATCAAGGAAAAAAAAAGGTTAATCTAGTATGATCTATTCTTGACAAAGCCATGCTTTTACCCACTGCTAATAAGTTTGCCTTCTGGGGAGAAACCTAACAAGACTTTTCCCTTCTTTTCCTCATGTAAATTCCAATACTCTTGGGTTGAAGCCTGGGATCCTAAACAACCTAACTCTTCACTTCTTTAGTGGGGTTCAATGAAAAAAGCAGTGGACAAAGAGTCAAAAGAAATTCCTGTTCTAGTTCTACTTTGAGCTCTCTAGAACCCAAAGCATGTCACATGACTTTTCTGGGGCCCTAGTTTCTTTGTCTGTAAAGTAGGGCCAATAACATCCATTGGGTGATTGTGAGAAGTGCTCTGTAAACCTTAAAAGCTAGATAGCTTTAAGTGACTGCTATTGTTGATATTTTTTTCCATTAAACACCCCATATTTCCTTCAAGTATTCTTCAATGAAAAGATTTTTAGTGCCTTTGTCACCTCCATCTTCATTCAGCTTCTCTGACAAGCTTTATCTTGTCAATGTTTCTCTAAACTGTATTGCCCCAAAACTGGACACAATACAACTACATCCTGCCACCTCCAAGGAAAGCAGGGCCCCTACACTAACTAAACTGTACAACTTGGGATAATAAATGATGTGAGATGAAATATCCATGACAGAGAAAGTGAACAGCCCTCTATCATTAACATTTGTTTGACACTGAGACATGCTACTATAAAATTTAAGTAGCTTATCAAAACTGACTGATAAGCAACTTAACTTTTTACTTATATGACAGTATTATCACTTATTCTAATAGGTTTCAATCAACTCTGGCAGCTGCACACTGGTTATTATGATGGTTGCCACTTTAAACAGCATTTAGTTCAGCAGAGCAATGTAAACATTCAAGAGGGATTAGGCAGCAGATAAGTTTCTCCATTCCCTTTCTGCTAAACAAACCTCAGCAGAGTTAAAAAAAGCTATTATGACCCTCTGGAGAAAGCCTCTCCAAAGGAGACTCCCCATAAAGATTAGAGGAGTCTTTGTAAACAAGACCAAAGAAGGGGTACCAGGAATAAGATCCAACCCCCAAAAGACTGGAAAAAAAGCAAACAAAAAAAAGAGGCATGTCTGCTTTCATGGAAAACAGGGTCTCAACAATGCTGTAGTGTATTGGAAGTAAAAAAAAACTGGGTTCAAGTCCCAGCTCTACCAATTACTAGTTAAGTGACCCTAGATGAGTTAATTTTTCTCAAATGACCTTCAATTTCTTCATCTGCATAATGGACAGAAAAATTCATAGACTACCCTGTAGGGTAGTCAGGAGAAAATATTATTATCATCACAAAAATGTTAGCTATAACTAATAACAGTAAGTACTGAAAGATGAAAACCCTTGAAATATTTGAAGAGATTCATGAAATAATGCAGTGACTGACTTGACTCTCTTTCAATGTCTCAAAGATAAGTAAAATCCCTTTGTCTCTCTAGACCTCAGTTTCTTCATGTTTATGATGAGCCGGGCAACTGGCTTTTAAGGACCCTTATAGCTCTAAAAGTTCATGTTCTACGTTCTCTTCTATCACTCTCCTTCCATGCTCTATGTCCCAGCAGTCTATGTCTCCTTCAGTTTTAACACTCAATAATTTAAGGTCCCTTCTAATTTCTGAAACTCAATTGGCCATTTGCTATAATCCTTGTAAAGTATACTTTCCATCTAATCTAACCAAATCAACTCCCCTTTCCACGAAATTTAGAATCACAAACTAAGGGAAAGGTTTATTAACTTATTAGGACCTGGCCAATAATTTTTTCTTAAGGGCATTTGATTTCACCAGTTGCCTGCCTTGCTATAAAAGCTCCCCACACTTCCCCTCATGCATTGACTGATAGCTATCTAGTGAGGGCAGTGTGGCTGTGTCCCCCTTCAAAGACCTCCTGTTTTCCCTTGCTGGGAGGCCAGGGTTCACAGCTGAACTCTATCTTCCTTGGGAGCTAAGAGAGTTTCCTGTACAGCTTCATTAAACCAGACTGGTCAGCGCGGTGGGGGTTTCCTCTGTCACAGGTGAGGATATTGAAACCCCAACTCCACTTAAAGTATGTCTGTCATCATCTAGTAAACAGGGCTTCCCCATATAGGGAAGTGAAACAAATACTTATTTATGTTTCTACTTCCTTGATGTCTAAGAGAATAAACTGTAGGTTGAGTAAAGTTCAAACTCCTTAGCATTCAAGGTCCCTCTTTACCTCCCCACAATGAAGGCCCCTCTCCAAATCATACCATACCCTTTTTGCTCCAGGCTTACTCTGACTATTCATTCATATCTCCTGAACATCAACCCTTAACTGTTGAATTCTGACTTGTCCTTTAAAGCTCTATTCCAGCCTCACATCTTCCAAGATGCCTGCTCAGGACCCTCCCCAGCCAGGAAAAGCTCTTTAACTGTCCTCCTTGTCCCCTGATGCCAAAATATTCTCTCCCTACTCAACTCTATCTCTTGGATCTGCTAGGGCCCCCTCAAGGCTCACCTCAGGTGTTACTTTCTTTAAAAGGCCTTTCCTGATTCTTCTTTGTTGTTAGCATTGTGCCTCCCTAGTCACCCTCCCCCACCAATCACTGTGTGATTTTTTTTTTGTATATATCTTATAATTTTGTGAAGATGTCATATTTCCTTAACACAGTGGTTCTCAAACTGCAGTCAGTCCAGGGAGTAAACTTGGGAGTTTGAGAGTGTCCAAGATGTTTTCACTGGGACTATAAGGTTAAAACTATTTTCATAATAATGTTTGAATTTCTAATAAGGGAAATATAAACATATATGCATGTATATAAACAAACACATACATGTAGACATAAATGTGTACATGTGTGTTTTTGTATATGTGTATCTATCTATCTATTCATCTATATCCAACATAAGTAAAAGCTCTTTGAGGTCCTCTATAATTTTTAAGAGTGTAAGAGAATCTTGAGAGTAAGAAGTTTGAGAACTTGTACTGTAGAATGTGAGCTTTTTCATTTGAATTCATACTGTCCAGCACATAATAGATATTTAATAAATGTTTACTGATTGGTTTATGCCTGAGTTTAAAAAAGGCTGTGTAGACTAATGGAAAGAGCTCTATACTTGGAATCAGAATTCTTGGTTCAAGTCTCAGCTCTGCCACTTAACCATATAAGCCAAAGCTACTCACTTTTGTCTGTCTTATAGTGCCTTAAGTTTCTTTACCCCCAAAATAGAGGTGACAATCCTTACATCACATCAAAAGATATCTGTAGGGGTTGAGAAAATTGTAAAGTAGTATGGAAATGTGATCTGAAATTATTTTATGGAAGAGCACCAAACCTAGAGTCACAGGACCTGAGTCTGAATCTCGGCTTTGCTGCTTTGTATCTATGTGACCTTGAGTGAGTCACTTAAACTTCTCTGAGTCTCAGATTCCTCATCTGGAAAATCAGTACAATAATGTTTGAGGTCCCTTCCGGCTCTGGGTGCATAATTCTATCATCCTTTGACCTATGAAATGATGCTGGTCAGAGTAATGCTGTATACAGTAAGCCTGTAATGTACAAAATTGTGTTTTAGCATTAATTATCACATTTGAACCCCACAGCCAGAGTATGTAAATTCCAGTTCTGCTGTGTGACCTGGGCTTCTCCATTTACAAAATAAGGGGTTAGGAATAAATGGCCTCTGAGGTCCCTCCCAACTCTTTATCTATAATCTTACTATAATTTAGTGCAGATAAATACCCTGTGTGTACCACAGTGGGAAAATGTAGTTTTAAACCTTTTGCATTTGTGTAAATCTACAAAAAGGAACTAATTTTGAATATTTGGAAACACGATTCTTTCCCCTCTCTTGATGATGATTCAGTAATTGGGTTGTTGTTTTCTTTCCTAAAAGAGAGAGGTTTTGTCTTCTTCCTTTATATAAAATTATTACAATGATTGAAGATTACTCAGTAGGAAAGCAGGAAGACACTTTTCTGGTATCACTAGTGAAGTGATGGTAACATAATATCTTTGTAGTAATGACACCTCCACAGACAATTTACTGTAATTCTCAGGTATTTTCTATGAAGCCTAGAGGACAGGCCTTTCATCAACTTACAGAGTGAGTTTGTGAAGCTTCCTCCACCTGCATTTATAGCCCTTCAAGCTCCCTCCAATTCAGAACACCTTACTTTTTGCTTTAAATTACTTCTGTAATATAATGTAATGGGTTAGTGAGGTGCTAAAGCTAAGTTTAGTTTCAGTTAAGATTTCATAGACTAGGGGGAAAAGGACACTATTTCAACAGAGAAAGGGGACAAAGGAATGGAAATGCCCAGGAAGACCAAATGAGTATCAGGTACTGATGCATACTAACTAAATCAAACTAATATAGCCACAGATGAAAAAAAAATCTCCATTTTAAAGACAGGGAAATGGAGGTAAAGAGGAAATGTGAATTGCTCAGAATCATAGAGACAAAATGGAAATCTGAATTTACACAAATAAGAATAAGAGGTCAAGGGAAGAGTCTTTCTCCTTGTTCTGGATACCTAATACAGCCTAAGATTGAATCATCTTTTGGGGCTTTCATATCACAATGATAACTCATAATTTTCTAGTCCATTAAAAATCTCAGATGAGGAGTGAGGAACCTGTGGCCTCAAGACCACCTGTGGCACTCTAGATCCTCAAGAGTAGTCCTTTGGCTGAACCCAAACTTCACGAAACAAATCCTCTTAATAAAAAGATTTGTTCTATAAAACTTGGACTCAATCAAAGACTCACCCAAGGACCCAGAAGGCCACATGTGACCTTCAGGCTGGCCATGGGTTCCCTACCTCAAATCATTCTCAGATGAATTCCCATCTGCTTATACCACTTTCAAACTGTACTTTAAAAAAATTTTTTAATTTAGATTATAGAAACCCCAAAAAGACCATTTCAATACACACAGTATAATATAAAAAGGGAATTTTCTGTGACTCTATGAATCTATTTCATGTTGTTTTTCCCCCTATAATGTATACTTGGGAAGTTGTCTTTTTTAAGGATAGATAATTAGACTAAATGATCTCTAAGATCTTCCCACATGAACAATTCAATATTCTAAGGTTCCTTCTAAATCATACATTCCATGTTCTTTGCACTAAAATCTTCTGTTATATGCTAACATTTCATATTCTATGGTCCTAACTAGTTCTTAAAGGAACTTCAGAAAACGGAATGATAGGTCTAATATTCTAAGGTCATATCTAGCTTCAACATTATATACCCTGAAGTTTTAGGACTATGATTTGAAGTTCCCACTTTTAAATTCCAATTACAAACTAGAATCTCTCAAAAGACATTAAATGGAGTATCCTTTAGCTTTAACTATTCTGAGCAATGCAACTCTGGAAGGATCCCAATGGTTCAGTATATTTTCTTACTTCTGAACTCCAGGGATATTAGTCATGTGTCAGCTCTTTATTGCTTTAGAAATTAGTTTACATGTTGTATTCAGAAACTCAAAATGTAAATAGTTCAATCTAAGATGGAGTGTTCAATTTCTAGATTTTAATCACACACGAGAGAGCAAAGGTATTTTTTAAAGCTTCAAGATCCAATGTCTCTTCCCCTAAAGAGATGATTTTTAAAAGAAACTTTTTTATAATAACAGCCTCTCATATTTACATAAGGCATTTCACACCTCTCCCTCCCTTGTTGCTTGCAACAAATCTATATTGTGAACCCAATTTTACAGACAAAGAAATAAAAGTTTAGAAATGACTTGGCCAAGGTGACAAATTATAGAATCATAAAATTTCATACCTGGAACACAATTTTAGGGATGGGAGGAACCTTAGAACATAAATTTTAAAAATGAGAAAACTAAGGTCCAGGAAATTGACTCATACACAGTTAGTGCTACTTGTTAGGAGAAAAAAGGTGCTCTTTCTCCAGTAAACCCTGCTGCTTCTCAGATTGTTATAAAAATTATTATATATATCAGAGATTCTAATAATAGATGAAGAATTCATTATTTTTCTATAAAAAGTTAGTATTAAACTAGTTAAATTATGAAAGGACTTTTGCTTTCTAAGAGTACTCCACATTTCAACTTATTTCTACCCCCAAATTCCTTCTTAGGTATTGTAAAAGCCAAATGCACCTCTGTATGTGTCTAGCTATATCGTAAGAGCCACTTATACTACCTATATCAATGAAACTTGATGACTTTTTTTAGAAGCTTCCTTTCCACTCTGAAATCCATCTACTTTAATTCACTAACAGGTACTGCACAACACAAAATACACATATACACACAATTTAAAGTACTTAAAGTAATAATTTATAATTCATAAGGCAAGTGAATGAAAGGGAAAGAAATTGGAAATAAAAGGGATTCTAGTAGAACTTAGCTATCATCTAGTATCCTCCTCTTGTTTTACCAAAATGGAAACTGAGGTCCATTGAAGTTGTGGCCTGCCCAAGATCACACAGGTAATAAATAAGGAGCAGAGTAAGAATCTCTATATAGGTTATCTGATTCCAAACCCATTGTTCTTTCCCCCACACAACAGTGCCCCTAGAGCAGGGGTTCTTAACTTTTTCTTACACTAGGGACTCTTTGGCAGTCTGGGCAAGCCTATGGATTCCCTCTCAGAATAATGTTTTAAATTCATAAAGTACATAGCATTCTGAAGGAAAACAATTACATTGAAATAGAGATGTAACTTATTCCCTTCTTATATTATGGACAGTCTGAAATAAGTCCAGGTTAAAAACCCCTGGCCAAGACTTTCTATCTTTCTAAACAAGGCATTTCTACTTTTATATTCTATCACATAAAAAATCAGGATGTACATTTTGTAGTGGAAGGCTGAGGGCAAATTCAAATTCAATTCAATGATTTTTCTAAAAAAAAAAAAACCCTTTCTATACACTAATGACTAGTGACACATAGGCTGATAAAATGGCTTTTAGAAGGGATTTAGCAACAATATGGCCACCATACGCTGAAATCTATTTAAGAATGCAGAATTAAAGTTAGTTTAATGTCTACCTGATGCAGTAAGAAAACATTTAAATAAGACAGAGGACTGTACACTGGGAGTCAAGATAGAGAATCTAATTTATTTTCTATCTGTAGCAACTCCCAAGAACCCTGAACTTGAATTTATAGTGTAAATACTCTGTCCCACATGCACAGCTAGTAGCACTACTGGGAATTTATGGCTTATTACTGGCTCATATTTAATTTGTAACCAAACACTTCCCTTTCCTCTTAGCTACCTTAGAACTTCTGATTAACTCTTGTTTTCATAGGTCAGAGGTTAAATGAAGGAAGGGAAACACTGCAGGGTGAGATTGCCCAGAGCACCAAATCCAAAAACGACCTCTAGCATGGAGCATTAAAATCATGATAGACTCAGGATGGCTGGAGACAGCTGATATTCAAAGGCTCCACAGTGGTATAAATCAAACAACAATGACTAGAAAGATACAAAGAAAGCAGGGTCAGGAGAAGTGAGGGAAAAATAAAAAATCCTGGACTGGGATTCAAGTCCCAGGTGTTGTCACTTGCTAGTTGTTGCCCTTTAGTAAAGTAATTTCCCCTTTCTGGCCATCATTTTCTTCATACGTAACATGGGAATACTCCTACTTGTATTATATGTGCCCCAGGGCTACAGTGAACATAAAAATAATTAATATATGGAATGAGCTTTATAATTAAAAAATATCATTGAAATGCAAACTATTATTAAAATAGATTATTATTTTAACCTACTAGACTGATTCTTGGTTCTAACAATAAAAAATATTTATTAAACCTACTATGTATGAGTACTCTACTGAAAGATTCAAACTCTTCTTCCTCTTTTTCTTTTTTTTCTTTTTTGCAAAGGGGAAGACAAGGCAACTGGGGTTATGTGACTTGCCCAAGGTAACATAGCTAGTAAGTGAGGTCACATCTGAACTTAGGTCCTCCTGACTCCAGGCTTGTTCTCTATTCACTGCACCACCTAGCTGCCCCCCTTCTTCCTCTTAAAGGAAGGTTTTCATTCTGTAATATGACCTAAATTTTTTCCTCTGTTGATGGTCAAACATCTGGTGATGATTCTCTCTAAATAAACCGTTGGTCTTCAGATACCAAAGACATACGGTCCATACTTGAAGCTTTTCCAGACTGGTAGAACCTGCAACAGTTAGTACTCTATTAGCAGGTTTGAAAAACTGAGGATTCCATAACCTTACAAGGCGTAACAGGAGAATTCCAGTGGAAGGTCATTTACACCTTCAGTAAAATTACAAAGACATGTTTCCCAAAGGCTTCTTTATGAAATTAAGAATACTCTGAGAAGTTAAAAGCAACATCCATTGTGACCAGGTGATTCTCTGCTGCCTCCCCTCTGGTGGGGAAGGGCAGAGGGAGAGAGAGTTGGCATATATACCACACTTTTCCTTCTTTTTTAGAAAACATGCAATCTAACCACAATTGGCTAAAGACAATACAATTTTTGTTCATATAAAAGTCAAGTAAACAGAGATATAATGTTAACTTTTTCCAAGATGAAGAAGATCTAGCCAAGTTTTCCTGCAAAATTTAAAGTAGCTGAATAGATGCAAAATGACGTAAATAGAAGCAAGAAAACAATTTACACAAGAACACAACAGAAGCTAAATGCCTTGAATTTGTAATGACCACACTCAGTCACAAAGAAGAAATATCAGAATATATGTCCTCTTGCTTCTTTGTAGATATAGGGTACTTGGGTAAAAAAACACTGCATGCAACACAAAAATTTTTCCAATGTTGGTAAGTTTTGTGGAACATTTTTTCTTCTTTATTCTTTTTTATTATAAGGTATGGCTCTCTGGGACAGGTTGGGGAGGATACAAAGCAAAATGTGGGTGATATTAAAAATAAAAGATATCACCAAACTTATTTTTAAAACTGGTAAGGTATTGCTATAGTAGTGCATCAGAAAAATTGAGGAATCATCAAATATGGGTTCCTTCCTGACTCTGTCAGTAATCTAAGATAGGAACTAGGGCAAATCAAAATGGAAAACAAAGAATTGTCCTTTCAGAGTTGGAAGGCACCTCAGTGAAAATCTAGTCCAATGCACATCTGAAAGATAATTCTTTCTACAGAATTCCCAGTAAGTGACCATCTTGTCTTTGCAGAGAAGACCACCAATGAATAGGTATTCTGCCACCAAATAAGGTGGCTTCCTCCATTTTTTAATAACTCTAGTTATCAGGAAGTTTTTCCTTGTATCAAGCCTAAATTTGCTTCTCTTACAACTTCTACTCTTGACTCCTAGATCTGTCTTTTAGGGTGAAATAGAATTAAGTATAATTCTTCTTCTAGATAGACAGATAAAACTTTTTAAATAAGTGCTTTATTAAGCACTTACTATGTGCTGCACACTGTGGTAAATATACTTTCAGGTTATAGCCCTTCAGATTCTTGAAGAAAGTTATGTCCTCCTGAAATCTTTGAATCTCCAGGTTAAATATTCCCAGTTTCTTCAGCAATGATCATTTGATATGAACTTGAGGATCTTCACTATTCTGGTAGGCCTCTTTTGTATACATTTCTGCCTTATCAAGTATCCTTTCCACAATGTGACATCAACTGGCTTTGCTTCTCTAGGCCTCAGTCCCTTTACCTACAAAATGACAGATTTGTGCTGGCCTCAACAGTTCCCTTTCAGATCCAGTAGCCCATAATTTTCTAAGGCTCCTTCCGACTCTGAGCTCTGGATAAGAAATAGACTTATAGGCCCCACTACACTTTGAAAGTTTTTTTTATTTATATAAAACAACATCCATAGCATATTGCAAATGCTAAAAGTCAGTCATATATAAAAGATGGGAAATTATAGTATAAGCAAAATTGATGGATCTGGAATCAGAGGATCAGGGATCAAATTTCAATTCTGTGATTTAGTTCCCCTGTCCTTGGTTAAGTCACTTCATTTCTCTGGGCCTTGGTTTCTTCATTTATAAAATGAAGGGACTGAACTTGCTGGTTCCTTCCATCTCTTTATCTATGATTTTATGAAACCACCTTCTTCAAAAATTTCCATAACATTAGGTACATTTCTATAGAGCTGAACTGTTGTAGAACTGTCACATCTGTTGTCTTATCTGGTCTTCCAGCAAAGACTGATGACTTCTTTAGGGTGTTATGGAGGGAATTCTTGTTCAGGTATGGGTTAGAATCCCTCCTGAGGTCTCTTCAAACTGAGATATTACAATACCAGACTCTCTGAACTACAAAGTACTTTACATACATTAAAAACTCTCCTTCAAAAGTCCATGCCTCCATGCTTATGTCAAAATCATTACAAGTGTCCTTAAAAGTAACAGAGATAACTTTAACAACCGCATTAACTTCCAAAAAGGGAAAACTTAAGATTTCCCAAAGTATTGGCCACCAGAGATAATTTTAACAATGTTATTAATTTTAAAAAATAACTTAAGCTGTTTCAAAAAGTATTTGCTACTGTCATGAAGATTGTCACTTCATAAACAAAAAGCATTTATTAAACACTTATTATATGTCAAGCATCATACTAAGTTCTGGGGTTATACAAAGAAGAAAACAGTATTATCCTTTCTCCCATTCTAGTGGGGAAGAAAATACAGAAATAATGATGTGTATGTAAATATTTATCTGTGTAGATATCTATATAGAATTATACAGTTATCTACATGGAAATATGAGTATGTAAACACACATACATAGATATGCAGCACAAATGGAAGATAATCTTGGAGGAAAGGGACTGGGGACAGAGGGGTAGGGGATTTGTGCTGAATATTGAAGGCGTTTATGGAAATGATGAGCCTGAGTTAAGAAGGGAGAGCATTCCAGATAATCAGAGAAAATGAACAGAATTGAGAGATGGAGTATCATATGTAAAGAATAGCAGAGAGGTCAGAGATGTGGGATTGTGGTGTATGTGAAGGAGAGTGAAGTGTAAGTGGGCTGCGAAAGTCCAGCAAAGAGTCCAAATAGAAGAAAGATTCCCTAGAGGCGATGTCATTGCACATGTGGTCTTGTTGTAGATGACTATTCTATTCCATAAAGTCCTAGAACAATGCAGAGCTTCCTAGAAGAGATCCACAATTGCTCAAAAGACTTGACCTATCACATAAAAAGAAACCAAGTGGAAGAATATCTATTTTGATGAAACTGAAATTCAGTTGGATGGATAATCAATAGATTGTTTATCAATATAAGTATCACTGTAGATGAACAACACAATTCAGTTCAACAAGTAATATTTATTCAATTTATATGAAGGAAATTAACTGTATAAGAAAGTCTTAAATGGCTTGAAAATTTGTCTATCATTAATATACTAATGTCAAATATAGAGCCTTGCACATAGCTGGTGCTTAATAAATGTTCATTGAATTTTTTTACAATTACCTTAGTTCAAGATTGCATTACCTCTAAACTACTTTCTAACTGATCTTCTTTCTTCCCTTCCCTTTCCTCTCTAATCTGTCCTCCAAAATGCTACAGTAGTAACTTTTTTACAATTTTATTTTTTTTATACAGTTATTGCTTCTACATCATGACTTTCCCCATCATAGTTTCAATATATCATGGGCTGGCATATGAAATTAAATGGGAATTTGGGGGGAATTTTGCAAAAGCCACAGATGACATGCAAAGGCTAGCAGACAACAGAAAAAGTTTAGAAACTCAGAAATGTGTCAAATATGTGTATAATATTAAATCTAATTTTAAATAGTACTGTAAACACTCCATAAAAAAAAAAGAAAAAAATTCAGACTTCTCTGATATAAAAGGGAGGGTCAAAAAAGTTTACACAGGTTTTCCAGATAGCAAGGGTGCTATGAACCTAACCCCTGTGATGTGGAGGAGATAACTGTAGTTCTAAATATGGTGTTTCCCTTTCAGTCACTTCCTACAGTCTACAAAACCAAACATAAATTCCTTAGCCCATCATTTAGGACCCTTTCTCCAGGACCTGACAGTAGGCTACCTTATTACACTTAGCTCACTTTTGCAAACTTCGACTAATGCTTGAGAGTTACTAAAACCACTAGCTGAATTCATGTCATGGAACCTAATGAATACCTGCCACGTCGTCTCAGTGGCCATCACTGTTGCACAGAAATGCTCTTTATCTTCACTGAATGATCACCATACACACCACAGTAACTTTTCTAAAATTTACTCTTTTAACTCCCTACATACCAACCTCATCTTCATCTCATTCAGCAAGCTGATTTTGCCTGCTCCTTAACTGAGAAAATAGGCCACCTACTGAGAGCTTACTTATCTTTCCAAGTGTATATCTCAAAACCCCTGCATATCTTCTCTCATTTTGTTGTGTTTTACCCAAGTCTCTAAGGAAGAGATAAGCCTTCTCCTTGCCAAGGCCAATGCCTTTATTTGTGGTCTCAATCCCTTTCTCTCCTCTGTTTTCTAGGAAGCCATTCTAATAATCATTACATCTTTCTCATCTCCAATCTCTATCTACTAGAGGGAAACCATTACCTAGAAACATTCTCTGTTCTCCATAATCCTATTAAAAAAAAAAAAAAACTTCACTCAAATGTGCCATCTGCTCAAACCGTCATCCCATAGCTCTCTTCCTTTTTACTGCCAACATGCTAGAACAAATAGTCTACGCTTACTGCCCCCATTTCTGCACTCTTTTCAATTGTTTGAAGTATAGCTTCTGGCTCCAGCTCTCAACTGAAACTGCTCTCTCAAAGGTTACCAATGAGCTCTTAAGTCCTAAATCTGAAAGCCTATTCCTTTGTATACACAGTCCTTGGGCTCTTTGAAGCTTTTGACAATCACCTATATCTCACTTTTTTTTTCCTTTCTGGAGGGCAATTGGGTTTAAGTGACTTGCTCAAGGTCACACTGCTAGTTTTTGTGTTAAGTGTCTGGGGCCATATTTGAACTCCGGTCCTCCTGACTCCAGGGCTGGTGCTCTATTCAGCACCCATATCTTACTTCTGATATCATCTTATATTCCCATGGCTTCCATGACATAGTTCTCATTAGTTTATTTCTTACTGATTTGACCCCTCCTTAGCTTCCTTTGGAAGATCATTATCCATTTCTCTCCTCTGCAAGGTAAATATCACCTAAGGTTCTGTCCTGGGGTCTTTTGCTTGTATCTATCCACTTTCTTCAGCAGTAAGTTCATTTGCTTCCATGAGTTAAGTCTGCATTATTATGCTATGCTATGCCAAATCTATTTACCCTTAATCTCTATCCTCAACTCTAGTCCCCCTTCAACTGCTAGAGATATCACATATGTTCTATCAGCATCTCCATCTAAAAGTCAAAATCAAACTGATTATTTCTCCCTCTAAACCTGACTCTGTTCTGATTTTCCTTATTTTTGTTGAAGGAATCACTGACAAGTTGCACAGTTTGTGATCCTGCATCCACAACATTTCCACATGGTTTCCTTTCTCTACCCACACTACCACCAACAGTTCAGACTCCCATCATGACGTGCCTAGACTGTTGTAATAACTTTCCAATTGATCTCTTTACTTGCAACAAATCACTCCACACAGTTGACCAAAAGGAAAAAAAAAACCTTCCTAAGGTAAGGTATAACCAAGACAGTTACCTGCTCAAAAACGTTCACAGGCATCCGTAATACCTCTCAGGTAAAATGTAAATTCCTGAGAAAAATAATTCAAAGCCCTGAACAATGTGGAAACCATCTAACTTTGTAATGTTATTTCTATTCCATCCAAACTGAACTACTAGCTGCTCTCCAAACAAGACCTTCCATCACCTGCCTATATGCATTTGCACAGGCCATTATCCATTTAGTTCTGTTAAAATATATATATACTATACACAAAGACTGACTTTATTAGAATACATGAAGTATTTTCCTCTATAGTCTACCTTCTCTCTCTCTCTCTCTCTCTCTCTCTCTCTCTCTCTCTCTCTCTCTCTCTTTGCTTTTTTGGAGGGGGGAGGACAGGGCAATTGGGGTTAAGTGACTTGCCCAAGGTCACATGGCTAGTAAGTGTTTCAAGTGTCTGAGGCTGAATTTGAACTCAGTTCCTCCTGGCTCCAAGGCTGGTGCTCTACTCACTGCGCCACCTAGTGCCCTAGTAAATGATTTTTAAACGTTTGTTGAGCGGAACTGAACTTCGGGAGATCACAAACTTAAGTTCCCTAATCCTGCTGTTCTTCTGGCTTCAAGTCATTATGCACATTGACTCTTTCTTCATGAAGACTTCTCTCTTCCTCCACCCCCAGACTAATTAAGCTTAGAAGGAGGATAAGGATGTAAGAAGTGGAGATGTGGAGGAAAAGACATTCCGTGAATGGGTAAAAGTCTGTGAGAATCCATGGAGATCAGCAGATGGAACATCTAATTCAGTGAAAAGTTGGTGGCCTAGTTTGGATAGAATGTGGTAGACATGAAGGGGAGCAATAGGAAATAAGGCTAGTTAGGTAGAATGGAGTCTGATTATGGAGGATCTTAAATCGAAAGCTGAGGAATTTGTATTTTATCTATAAGTAGTTGGATCTAAGATTTCACCATGCCTCACCTGCCTCCGCCCCATAGGCCCCTTCTCCCACTGAGGAGTTCTTCATTTTGGGAAGGGACCCAGACCACTAGCCATTCTTCATTATCAAAATTTAGCCACCATGACCTTCCCAAGCTTTTCAGCTCCTTTTTTCTGTGTTCTTTCTCCATTAGAATGTAAAGCTATTTGGGGGCAAGGACTGTTTTTTGCTCATATTATTATTTTTTGTTTGTATTTGTACTGCAATGTACTTAGCATGTTTATTAACTGATGGTCCAAGTTTCCTATATCCTAGATGCTAGCATACTTTTCACTATAGCATACGTGCCTATAATTTGCATTATTACTTGCATTACATTATTTTACACTGAATTGAATTGTTGAAAATTGACTATCATACTTGATTGTCCTATGGTTCACAGAGATTACTAAAAGAATTAATTTTCACTGAAACATCACTAGCCAAAGGACAGAAATTTCTTTTCATTTCAAAGACAAAAGAAAGCAAAGAGAAAAGTACAGCAAACATAACTTTGCCAGGTTTTTTTCAGCCACTGCTCAATGAAGGCTCCCTTCAAGTTAAAACTTCAAATACTTCAATATACTTTCTTAACTGAGAGCACCCAGAAGACTACAGGTAATGAATTAATTGGACAAGACTTTAAGCCTACAAAATTAGTATGTTCTCAAAGCCATACAGAGCAAATTTCTGTAATTAGGGCAAACACGCTTAAGCTAACATTTTAGTTATTTCTAACTTAATTTTTACCTGTCTAAAAAGTAGTTCCCTGTCACTCATGGTTACTCAAATACAAGTTCTGCTGGGTGACCAAAGAAAAATGCTTCTTAGACTGTTGGACTTGGACAAAGTCATTCTGTTCTCTAAGATTCTGTTTCCTTCTTTCTAAAAACAGAAGAATAATATGCTATTTTCCTTTATGATGGAGAATACTGCATATTGTTCATACTGCAATTGTGAAGAAAGAACTCTGCAATCCATAGAAAAAAGCACAGAATGAAAGCTATAAAATAACTATAAAATATAAACTGTAAAATAAAATAAGAATTTATTTGTCATAAAATAATAATATTACATAATATCAGCATAAAACTCCTTGAGTTTTAGTTACACTTCACTATACCAGCTGCTGAATCACTAAACTCATACTGTCAGAGTTAAAAGGAACCTTATCCAACCTCCTCATTTTATAGGTGAGAAAATCAAGGACTAAGAGAAAGTGACTTGTCCAAGGCCTTAAGGCTAGTGAACAGCAGATCTGAAGCACTTAACTGAGGGTTGCTGATTCCTAGTCCCATGCTTTTTTTCCACTGTAGTATGTTGCCTTCTCAGTATAGATTTAATAAAAATAACACTGGACTTTGAATCAGGAGACCTAGGCTCACTCACCCTAGTCGCCAGAAGGAAGACTAGCAGAGTGCATTTCGCATAATTGGATCCCTGAACATTCCTGTGCTAAGCACTAGGAATACAAGAAGACTTGCCCAAAGACTCAGTAATAACAAAATTACCAATGTTCACACAGGTGCTAAGTTAAAAAAGGCAGGATTAGAAACAAGATCCTTGGACTCCAAATCTTGTGCCTTTTTTCCACTGTACTTTCTCTCTGATGGGTCCAGAACTGTACATGAGGGAAATGAAATAGTAAATCACATAATGATGAAACAGAATCAGGTCATTACAAATCAATTGTAGAAATCTATTTGAATGCACATTTCTACATTCATCTATCTCTTCTGTGCAACCATTCAAACACAGGCTTCCAGATTTGGTATAAAAATATAGCTATGTGTTTTTTTCCCCGCCAAAAAAAGCTCCTTCTGCTTATGGAAACGTATGCTGTAGTTTCATTTAAGGACCTACAATAGACTCAAAAATGCTTGCTGACTTTCAATTATTGTAGTTCATATACAATGGGCCTCAACTTCTTTTTCTTGATTGCTATACAATTCATTTCTCTGTCCCTGCTGAATGCCAATAATAAAAGATCATCAGAGGAGTTTTATTAGCTTTGGTGATTCTAAAAAAAAAAATCCATTAAAGCAGTGGTTTTGTTTTTATTTTGTTTTGTTGAGAAGCAATCAAACTTTTCTACTTGGAGAGGGAAAGGAAGAAGAGGGAAGGAGGGATGGATAAAAGACAAGAAAGTGAGAGGGGAAAGTGAGGAAGAAAAGGAGAGGAAGGAGTGAAAAAAGGAGGAGAAAGATGGGGAAAGGAAAGAGAGATGGACAGAGAGGTGAAGAGAGAAGAAGGGAAGAAAGGGAAAGAGCAGAGGGAGGGGAAAGAGGAAGAGAAGGGAAAGAGGTAATAGAGGAGGGAGAGGGAAGAGAAAGGGTGAAGAGAAAAGCTGAGAGGAACAAGGAGATGAAAGGGGAGAGGGGGAAGGTGGAAAAGGGAAAGGGGGAGTATAAGGGAGAGGGGGAAGAAAAGGGAAGAGGGAGAGGAAGGGAGGGAAAGGAAGTGGGGAGGAAAAGAAGGAGAGAAAGAGAGGAAAAGGAGGAGAGGGAAAAGGAGAAAATGAAACTCAGAATTAGCTAAACATTAAGCTTCCCCTCAAAGCAAGAGGGGGTATGAGACATGATGGGGTTTATTCTAACTAAAAGCAGCTGTTGCTTTTTGAATCAGGAGGCCTTCCTAATGAATCAGTAGTTTTCATAATAAATACACACTCCTTTGAAATGTGAAGATTATGCGATTAGAATTTCTTTTGATATATTTTTAAAAGACCTCATTAGAATGAGAAGAGGCAGAAATACAGTGTGTTCCCTTGTAAACCATAGGGAGCATAGGATTGTAGAACTAGAAGGGACCTAGAAACATAGATTGTTAGCACACAGAATACCAGAAATGGAAGGAAGCTCAGAATAGAGAAGGCTACAGCTGGAAGAAACCTCAGAACATGGATTTTTAGAACACAGAATCTTAGAACTGGGAGGGACCTTAAAATAATAACTCCTTTCTTTTACATAGAGCTTTGAAGGTTAAAAAATAATTATTCTCCTAACATTGCTATAAGGAAACTCGAGTATAGAAAGATAAGTGACTTAAATTTAGTTTCACAGATAGCAAATGTTGGAGCCAGGACATAAACTCAGGTTTCTCACTACAAATCCACTATACTGTACTGCCTTGCAAACTTAGGACACAGAATATTCTATCTGCAAGGGAGCTGCTCTCCTGTTTCTGCCAGTTGACATCCAACCCACCTATGCTTTGAAATGGCTTTATTATTATCACCTTTGTGAAGAGATTAAAACATACTCAGCTGTTTCCCACCTCTCCTGAAATTTTTTACAACCAGAGTTCTACCCTGAAAATTCCATGATTCTATGATGTCCTATACATTCTCCAAAAGAAAAAAAGAAAGGGCAGCAAGAGGAAAAAAGAATAAGGTGTGGTAAGGAACCTTTGGGAACTTCTCTTGCATAATTCTTGACTCTGCCCTTGCAAGTTCTAATGCATCACTCTACCTTGTGGGGATAAAAATGCTCTACTGTGGAAGCACTTTTATATAGTTTCAGGCTATTATAGCAACTTTTTCACACTTGTAAGCTTAAACATACATACACTGGCTCACATACACAAATCTCCATAGTAACATCTGTGCATGTTGATCAGCTTCAGGCTTTACTATTAAAGGATTCAGCCAACATTGCTCTTTGAACCTAAGCCTTTATTTCTCTATTTTTGGAACCGAGAGAATCCAATTACGCTTCTGTGACAGACACTTGTAATACTCAAAATGGAGTTATGCCCAAGAATTCATTTCTACTCTATTCAAGACACCTAAATATTTTTTTTCCTTTTCCTTTCTTGGAATTTCCCCTCCCCAGGGCAATAATAATTTCTTGCTCAGTTGTTTTGAAGAGTGGTCAAGTGAACTCTTCATTGAGTCATTCCAGAGAATCCTAGAACTTTGGAGACAGAAGGAACCTTTAAACAAAATGATAAAACTGGAAAGGGCCCTAGGCCACTAGAGTCGGAAGGAAGCAATATAAATTGTTAGAATATGGACTAAATCAAGGTGTCAAACAGGTAGTCAGGGAACTCAAAACACAATATTTTAGTGTTCTTTCCATTTTGCTAACTTTAATCCCAAATTTTCCCGACACTTCACTTTCAAATGTTGTAAATTAAGCAAACAATCCTTGATACTATGCCAAATACAAGGTTCCTTTTTGGCTTTATATCACTATGTATTCATATACCTTGTTCAAAATAACTCTTATTCTATAAACTGATGCCATGGAAACACCTCCACAAAGTCCTTCTTTTTACAAGCTGAATCAATGTCCCTGGTCACAGGACATCACTTTCCTATTCAGAAACTTTCAGTGGCTCCCCATTTAATTAACCAAATAGTCTGCACTCCTGAAACTGGCATTCAAGGCCCTTAATATCTGGCCTGAAATGTACCCAGTCTTACATTATTTTCCCATGAGCTCTATATTCAAACAAAACTGGAAAAATATTTAGAACTTTTGTATCTCTAAGCCTTTAATTATGTTGTTTCCTCACCCAATAATGCCATCCTTTTCCATTTCTCCTCTATTCCCAATTTGTCCCATTCTATTCAGTTAGTCAACAAGCATTTATTAAACATTTACTGTGTAAGTGGTACACGTGATACAGAGCACTGGAGCTACAACAAAAGGACTTAGCTATTATTGTTATTAATGTTATTAAGATCACATGAGACAAGAGCTTTGAAATCATAAAGCCTTTTGTGAGAGCAAATGCCCATATGTGCTTTAATACTTCAAGTATCCATTAATTCATCAATGTGGGTAAGCCTTTAAGGGATAATTCTTAACTCTTTGTGGTATCATGAAATGCATTTTCACATGTAGTCTTCTTTAATATTCTTAACAAGTGATGACCAAGCATCGGCTTAAAGTCTTCCAGTGATGATGATAACTCATTACCTCCTAAAAGGCATTCGAATGCACTTTTAAATAGCTCTGATCATAAAGAAGATTTTACTTAATTGGGACTGAAATATGCTACTCTAATTTCTACCTATTGCTGCTTGTTCTGCCCAGTGAGGCCAAAAAAAGGCTTATTCCTTATTCCATATCACAGCACTTCAACTACCTGAAGACAGCTCCAATGCCCTACTCCCTCCTTTGGTCAGCCCACAAGCCTACTCTACTTTAGGCTAAACAATCCCAATTTCTCCAACTAATCTTTTAAGTCACAGTATCTAGTTCTCTTATCAAATTGGTTGCTCTTCTCTGGACACTCTCTGGCTTGTCAATGTCCTTCCTAAAATATGGCACAGAAAGTTGAACATATTATTCCACATTTGCTCTTTCAATTAAGATAGAAAGAAGTAGGTAACACAGGAACCCGGTTCTTCCATTTATATGCCAGTAATGATCTAAAAAGGAACACCAAATTGAATGACCAAAAATTCCCAAGAGAAATGTCAAGAAATTCATTCATGTATCTCATAACTACACAAAAACAGAGCCAGAAACTTCAGACATTAAAGAGGAGTCCTGACAAAGAAGCTAACATGAAAACAGGTAATTAGACTGAAAGGGAATCTTAGGTAATACATTGACTGGAGAAAGAACCCTGAGGAGTGCAGAGACCACCTGGCACCCTGATCAAGGAAGCTCCAAAGGCAAAGGAGACCACCCAGCAGTCTGACTGGGGAAGCTCCAGAAGGAAGAGAAGGAGAAAAACTTTAACTTTAGAAGTCCTAGGGGGAAATGGCAGAATACCGTTACTGGGAAAGTGCCAAAGGAACAGAAGATAACACAAAGCTCTGAGAAGAACCTCAGAAGAGAAAAGAATACATAACATGTGAATCAAGGAAGGCCCAGACAAGACAGAAGATAACTCAGTTCCTGGATCTAGGAAGCCACAGAGGTGACAGAAAATCAACTAACTCCCAAATCAAAGAAGCCCCAAAGAAGTCAAAGACTACCCAGTGTCATAATCAAGTCTGTTGTGTGGGATAGAGACCACCCAGAATCCTGATTAAGGAATCTTGAAGAGAGATAGAAGACCACCTCATGCCCTGACAGGAAAAAACTCCAGGAAGTACAAAGACCACAAAAGGATCCCTGGGGATCATGGTGTTGGGGAAAAACACCCTAACCAAGGAGCCCTAGTGGCTCACCAAAGGATTTCAGGTGGCCTGGGAAAATGTAATGGATGTAAAAGAAAGTAAAAATATGATGAGTGTTTTGTCTGTGCCCCACTTAACCCACTTGCCACTAGTCACTACTGTGCCCATCATGTAACTTGGTGAGTGGGCGGACACTGTTCATTCTCTTCTGTTTGTCATGTGAACTGCAGGAACCAACCATCATCAGTCTGTCTCTAGTCTGAGAGGAGCAAGAGACATATCTTTTCCCTGTGTTTTAGGCAGGTACTGCATTGAACAGAGACAAAGTGAGTGCAGCCACGGGCCAACGCAGCTGATGCCCACTATGCAATGAATGACAACAATGAAAGGGCTTCTTCCTCTCCCTCGCTGCACAGTCACCCTCCAATCTTACATGAGTTGTTTGGAACTCTCTCCAAGGTCAAACATTCAGTTCAGTATTTCTTTGTATGTGAGCAGTTGCTGTGCAGAATTTTTTGGTTCTAACATTAAATTTTGGGGGGTAACTTTATAAAACGGGTGATAAAAAGAAACAGAAGATCAAATCAGAACATAGAGTGTTTAATCCAGAGTGGACAAATAGATACTTGTTTACTTACATGAAAGACAAAATAGTGTGCTTTCTATGCTGAGAAGTAATAGCCATTCCTAAGGAATACAATCTTCATCACCTTTTAGAATCAAAATACTCTGACTTTAGCAAATTTGGACACCAAGGGAAAAACAAAGTGTCCAAACTGTTGAAAAATCTCATTGGGAAAAATGTTTTTTCTTTTCCTTTTTCTTCAAGTTAGTTTATTTATTTTTAGTTTTCAACATTCACTTCCATAAGTTTTAAATTTTCTCCCCTCTCCTCCCCTTACCCCTCCCCAAGACAGCACACAATCTACATACACATTCATATTAAACATATTTTCACATTAGTCATGATGTAAAGAAGAATTAGAAGGAATGCAAGAAAGAAAAAGAAAAAAAAACAATAAAAAAAGAAAAGAAAATAGTCTGCTTTGCTCTGTATTCAGACTCCATAGTTCTTTCTCTGGATGTGGATGGCATTTTCTATCAAGAGTCCTTTGGAAATGTTTTAGGTCCTTGCATTGCTAAGAAGGGCTAAGTCTATCAAAGTCAGTCATCGAACACAGTGGCTGTTAATGTGTACAGTGTTCTCCTGGTTGTGCTCACTTCACTCAGCATCAATTTATATTTATAGATTTTTCTGAAGTCTGCCTGTTCATTTCTTACAGGACAATAGTATAGCATTACATTCATATACCACAACTTGTTAAGCCATTCTCCAATTGATGGGTATCCCCTCAATTTCCAGTTCTTGGCCAACACAAAAAGAGCTGCTATAAATATTTTTATAAATATGGGTCCTTTTCCCATTTTTATGATCTCTTTTGGATACAGCCCTAGAAGTGGTATTGCTAGGTCAAAAGGTATGCACATTTTTATAGCCCTTTGGGCATAGAAACAACAGTTTTCAGGGAATTGAACAGGGGTAGGTATAGCAGAGAAAGTCAGGAGAGTCAATTTGAAAAAGAATAAAGACATGGTTAGCCTAGGAATCCTTCAAATTTGTGGCTCAACACCACAATGTGACTGAGCTTGAAATGAGAAAAGTAGAGATCATTACTACTGAAGAAGGAAAATGGGTCCTTCTGCCATAAGTTTAAAAGGCAGATGAAGAAGGGGGCATAGACAAGATGGCGGAGTAGAAACAGGACCTCTGCGAAGCTCTGGCTCCCACAACCTCCAATATACGTAAAAAAAATTACTCTAAATTTTAGAGCTACAGAACCCACAAAGTGAGAGAGAGGAACAAATCTACTGCTGAAGACAGCCTGGCAGTAAGGGGTTTTTTTTTGTTTGTTTGTTTTTGCTTTTTGGAAGACAATTGGGGTTAAATGACTTGCCCAAGGTCACATGACTAGTAAGTGTTAAGTGCCTGAGGCCATATTTGAACTCGAGTCTTCTTGAATCCATGGCTGGTGCTCTATTCACTGTGCCAAATACCCGGCCCCAGAAGGGTCTATTCCACTGGCCTGGAAGCCAAGTATAATCCCCTGAGTCATGGTGAGTCACGGCCCAAACAGCAATAGCCAGAGCAGACTTCAGGAGAGTGAATCACCAGCAGCTGATTTCCAGACTTCTCAAATCATAAATGCCAAAGACAAAGTAAAAGGTCAGTGTGGCACTCTGTTAGAAGAGGGGGGTTCAGGGGCGGCTAGGTGGCGCAGTGAGTAGAGCGCCAGCCCTGGAGTCAGAAGGACCTGAGTTCGGATCCAGCCTCAGACACTTAACCCACACAAACAAAAACCTAGCCGTGTGACCTTGGGCAAGTTACTTAACCCCAATTGCCCTAAAAGGGGTGGCTAGGTGGCACAGTGAGTAAGAGCGCCGGCCTCGGAGTTGGGATGACTCGAGATCAAATCCGGCCTCAGAAAATGAGCACCCACATATAAATAATGACTAGCCGTGTAACCCTGAGCAAGTTACTTAACCCCAATTGCTTAAAAAAAAAAAGAAGAGGGGGGTTCAAAAGAACGTGGTCTAGCCCCTGCTCCCAGGGTGAGAAGTGGCAGAGGCACAGCGGCTGCAACTACTGCTGCATGGCTGCTTCCAGAGCTCCTGGCCTGCAGATCATAAGGGGATCAAGTGACCATTCAGAGAGCAATGCTCTTGCTTTGACCTGCTTGGATCTGGATTGCAGTGTTGGGGGTGCTCCTAGGGTGTGTGGCCAGTGTGCCAGAGCTTGTGGGGGCTACAGAGAGAGCACCCACCTAATAGCTCCAACAGCTGTAATAACCCCAACAATTTGGGACATAGCACTTCCCATTTTGGAAACAGAATTCTACTGTGGCAAAGAGCTCAAAAGTCAAGTAATTGGATGCCAATAAGTGCAAGCAACAGAAGCACAAGCAGATCACACAATCATTTTTTGGGGACAAAAAGGATCAAGGCATGGAGCGGGAGGCAGACAATGAAGTCAGAACTCCTGCATCAAAAGCCTCCAAGAAAAATAGGAATTAGTTACAGGACATGGGGGAGCTCCAGAAGGATTCTGAAAATCAAGTAAGATAAGTGGAAGAAAAATTGGGAAGAGAAATGAGAATGATGCAAGAAAATCATGGAAAGTGAGTTAACAGCCTGCTAAAGGAGAACCAAAAAAATGCTGAAGAAAATAACCCCTTAAAAAAGATACTAACTCAAATGGCAAAAAAGGCCCAAAAATCCAATGGGAGAAGAATGCTTTAAAAAGCTGAATTTGCCAGATGGAAAAGGAATTTCAAAAAGTCATTGAAAAGAATAACTCCTTCAAAATTATACTGGAGCAACTGGAAGCTAATGACTTTATGAGAATTCAACATACTATAAAACAGATCCAAACAAATGAAAAAATAGAAGGCAATGCAAAATATCTCATTGGAAAAAAACACTTACTTGGAAAACAGATCCCTGAGGGATAATTTAAAAATTATTGGACTACCTGAAAGCCATGATCAAAAAAAAGAGTCTAGACAACATCTTTCAAGAAATTATCAAGTGGTCAGACAACATCTTTCAAGAAATTATCAAGTGGTCGTAGCGGAGCCCTCAGCAGTGCCATGTTGGGACAGAGTTTGTGCAGGTTCTCCACCTCCTTGGTTCGAAGGAGCCATTATGAGGAGGGGCCGGGGAAGAACCTACCGTTTTCAGTAGAAAACAAATGGCAATTGTTGGCAATATGACTGTATTCTTTGGATCTGGATTTGCTGCACCTTTCCTCATACTAAGACATCAGCTGCTTAAGAAATAAGATTCACCTATATAGGAATCAGACTTGAAGAACAACAACCACTTACAAAAGCAGTTTTGAAGAATGGAAATATACCACAGTATATGTCTTTGTAAATAAACTTATTAAATGAAAAAAAAAAGAATTATCAAGCAAAAGTGCCCTGATATTCTCAAACCAGAGGGCAAAATAGAAATTGGAAGAATTCACCCATCACCTCTTGAAAAAGATCCCCAAAAGTAAACTCCTAGGAATATTATAGCCAAATTCCAGAGTTCCCAGGTCAAGGAGAAAATAGTGCAAGCAGTCAGGAAGAAACAATTTTAGTATTGTGGAAACACAATCAGGATGACACAAGACCTAGCAGCTTGGACATTAAAGGACTGAAGGGCTTGGAATATGATATTCCAGAGGTCAAAGGGACTAGGACTAAAACCAAGGATCACCTACCCAGCAAAACTGAGTATAATGGTACAGGGAAAAATATGGTCATTCAATGAAATAGAGAACTTTTAAGCATTCTTGAAGAAAAAACCTGAGCAGAACAGAAAATTTGACTTTCAAATACAAGAAACAAAAGAAGCATGAAAAGGTAAACAGGAAAAAGAAATCATAAGAAATGTATTAAAGTTGAACCATTTCTATTCCTACATGGAAAACCAGTAATTGTAACTCATAAGACTTTTCTCAGTATGAGGATAGCTGAAGGGAATATGTGTGTGTATGTATACATACATACATATATATACATATATATATATATATATACACACATATATATGTATGTATAGGAGGATAAATGTGTATATAAATATATATGCAAGTATGGACATTTATACTTTCATGTATACATGGACAGAGGGTACAGGATGAGTTGAATATGAAGGGATGATATCTAAAAAATAAAAAAAAAAGAGATGAAAGAGGAATTTACTGGGAGAAGAAGAAAGGGAGAGGTGCATTAGAGTATATTATCTCATATAAAAGAGGCAAGATAAGACTGCTACAATGGAGGGGAAGAGCAGGAAGGTGAAAGGGAATGGGACAACCTGATTCTCATTGAATTTGGCCTAAGGAAGGAATAATATACACATTCAATTAGGTATGTTACCCTACAGGAAAATAGGGGGTTTGGGGATAAGAGGGGGGAGGATAGAAGGGAGCATAGATTGGGGGAGAGGGTAGTTAGAAGCAAACCTTTTTGAAAAGGGATAGGATCAAAGAAGAAAATAGAATAAGTGGGGGGCAGGATAGCATGGAGGGAAATATAGTTAGTCTTTCACAATATAACTACACATGGACAATCTATATTGAATTGCTTATCTTCCCAGTGGGGGTGGGTGAGGAGGGAAGAAGGGAAAAAAAAGTCTGGAACTCAAAGCTTTAAAAACAAATGTTTAAAAACTGATTTTTTTATATGCAACTGGGAAATAAGATATACAGGTACTGGTGTACAGAAACCTATCTTGCCCTACTAGAAAGTTAGGAGGATTAAGGGAGAGTATATAAGAGAGAACAGATTGGGGAAAGGGGTATTCAGTAGGCTTGCTATTTTGGGGTGGTGGGTAGGAGAAATATGGGGAGAGAAAAATTGTAACTCAAAATCTTGTGGAAATGAATGCTGAAAACTAAAAATAAATAAATAAATTGGGGAAAAAAAGCCAGTTTTTAAGAAAGTAAACTCAGAAAATGAGGCAGCTACTAAGGTTAGTTTTTAGATTTCTAAAGAAATCAATTTCAAACATGATTCTGGAGTACAACAAACTGACTACTGATAAGAAGTGTAATACACCCCATTAACTAAATGTAGATAATAAGAAAACCTAAAAACACTTGTACTGCTTAGCAAATTAATTTTTTAACATTAATATGATTTCATGATAAATAAAAATCTTAAGTAATAAGTGCAATTAAATGATATTAATTGAAATTTCCCTTTTCTGAAATATGGTTTATTTGCAAAGTAGTTTAATCATTAATTACTTTTTTTTTGGAAAGTGAGACGCGAAAATCCTATCTGTAATCTGAAAGTGAGACACTAAACAGTTTAGCCCATTTTAATTTTGGCCCCCTACCTACTGCCAAGTTGTACAGTTCTTTCCTAGAGAAACAAAAGACAAGTTAGAGCCCTGACCAAAGAAGTTACCAGAGGCACAAAAGACTACCCAACACCCTAATGAAGAATAAAGAAGATAGAGAACACCCAGCACCTAAATAACCTAAATAAAAGAGGAGTAAAACCTTATTCAAGTAGCAAGATGCCTTTCTCTGATTTTCTCTAACTCTCAATCCTCTCAAAAAATAGAAAATAAGGATAAAAAATAAAGTAATTTCAAGTGTTTCCAGGGTCTAAACAGGACTTCTTAAACTTTTTCCACTCGTGACCCCTTCAGCACTTCTTAAACTGTGGATCATGACCCCAATGGGGTCACAGCCCAAGTTTAGGAAGAGCTGAGATATCAAGAGTCCTAATGAGGTAAATAGCAGCAAAAGCTAATCCCTATATCTGAGTATACTCACTCAGCATCCCACCTCCACTGCTCCACCGCTATCTAACAGAAGGGCTGCAGAAGAACAATCCATCAGTTTGAAATGGGACACAACTCTAACCACCAAAAAAGAAATTATTTGCTTTTCAAACACCTCAGACAACAGAAATACAAGAAAGATAAACAAACACAGCATTCATGGACAAAAATAATATCAGAAAGACCATCAAGAGAATTCTTTTCAAAAACATACAAGAAGGCAAAGTAGAAAATGGAAGTCAAATAGAAATGATGGTAGAGAAACAAGAAACATTATGGACTGAAGATCACCTCATCTTGCCTACAAGTGAATCAACTGTGGTACTGAAGAGTGCCTAAAAGGAGATAAGGAAGGAAAAAGAGAAGGAAATATGTGATATACAGCTCTTGTAGTTTCTCATGAATAAAAAAAGAGAAATAAGTACAAAACAAAACAATAGAAATCATAAAACTATAAGCTGGTTATTTGAAAAGACTAAAAAGTAGTCAACCTGATTTTAAAAAGAAAGGAGAAAGCCAAATTAACAAGATGGCAAAAAACAAGGTAAAGTCACAACTAAATTAGAAGAAATGAAAAGGAATTATTGGAACCTACTACGTAGAATTATATGCCAACAAAACTAAGGACATAAAAGTATTAGAAGAATATGTTAAAAATGGGCATTACCTAAACTAAGGAGATCAAACAAATCTTAAATATCAATCTCAATAAAGTAGAACTAGTTGTAAAGGAAGTAGCAAAACAAAAACAGAAAAAATTCCTGTTCCTGGTAGATTCACAAAATAATCCCATGTAGCTTTTAAAGAACAATGAACAATGATAGTACAAAAATTACTCTTAAAAACTGAGAAAGCATCATACCAGATTCCTTTTCTGAGGCAATTACAGTCCTAATACATAAACAAGAGATGGATAAAGTATAAAAGTAAAATTATAAATCAATGTCATTCATAAATATGCATTTTAAAATGCTGTCAATAAATATTAAATACCTACTATGTGACAGGCTCTCTACTAAGTGCTGTCACAAAGACAAGAGAAATTCATCCAAGATATTTGTCTTCATGAAAAACTTGGATTCATACCAAGGGTGCAAGGATAGTTCAACATTAGAAAAACGATCAACATATTTAATTATATTAAAAATAGAAATGTCCAAAACCGCACAATTATCTCACTGAATGTAGAAAAAAGTTTTCAAAGAAAAAAGATGAACAATTATTTGTGCTAGAAATCATATAAAGTATGGACAAAGAGATATTTTGAAAATATAAAAATTTTAAAGACTAAACACTACACGAAAAATTTCTGGGATACAATAAAAAGGAAAATCCTCAAGGGAAAAATGATATCCTTACAAACATACATTACCAAGATAGAAAGAGAGAGTATTAATGAAGTGAATGTGTTTAAAATAATTAGGACGGAAACAAATAAATGAATGCAAAATAAACACAAAAGAGATATTAAAAATTAGAGGAGAAATTGAGCAATTAAAAACTAACTTATCTAAAACTAAAAGCAAGCATAATGTGCATCAGACATATAGTAGAACCATTCCCAATAAATTCAGGGGTAAAGCAAGGGTGACTCTACTATCATTCTCCTACAGCAAATTATTTCCTTTAGCTCTGAAACAGGAGTAATAACAACAGGGTAAGAAAAGAAACTAAAGGCACAAACATAGGTAAAGAAGAGACAAAACTATTCTCATCTGCTAATAACATGATGGTTTGTTTTTAAATTTATAGGAAAGTAGCAAAGATACTGATTGAGACAATGGTTTTACCAAAGTTAAAAACTACAAAACAAACATTCAGAAATCAACCCCATTTCTAAACAATAATAACAAATTCCAAGAGACAATAAGAGAAAGGAAAATTTCTTTCCATTTTAAAATAAAAAATACACAAAGCACCCAAGGATCAATCTATCATAGCACACAAATGACTTTTATACATTTAATCATGAAGTGCTCTTAAAAAAAAAAAAAAATTAAGAGGGGTGGAGAGAGTCAAGATGGTGGAGTACAAAACAGGATTTCTGCAGGACTATGGCTTCCACCTCCCCCAATTCATGTAAAAGGTGACTCAAGAAACTCTGGAGCTACAGAATACACAAAATGACACAGAGAAGCTAACCTCCTGCTAAAGACAGCCCGGCAGGCCAGCAGCAAGTGGCCAGCTCAGCATTCTGGGAGCTGAACCCAGCAAGAGCCAGAGGTTTTAGCCCCAGGGCGGGTCTAACCAACCACCAGCTGGAGGGACTTCAGATCACCAGCAGCTATAGCAGTTTCCAGAATTATCAACACATAGATACTAAGGAAAAAGGGAGAGGTTAGTGCAGTGTGGACTTTGGGATCCGGTAGTTAGGAGTGCATCAGCTTTTGCCCCCAGTGCGAGAAGAGGCTGAGGCCACAGCCCTGCAGCCACAGCCACAGTAGCTGGTCCACCTCCTGGCCTGCAGACTGTAGGGGAACCAAGTGACCAGTCTGAGGGGCAATCACTCTTTCTTTAACCTGCTTGGATCTGGATTTTGGTCTAGGGTGGAGGTCCTTGGGTGTGCGACCAGCTTGCCAAAGAGTGTGGAGACTTCAGAGAGGGCACCCAACTAATACCTTCTGAAGCTAAGAAAACCCCAGTGATGAGGACAAAGTGCCCCTGTCTGGTAGTAGAGTCCTACTGTGGAAAAGCCCAAAAGTCAAGTAATTGAATGGCAACATGAGCAAGCAAAGGAAGCAAAGCAAGCAGAGCAACCAAATTTACAATCCTATTTTGGGGACAAAAAGCATGGAACAGGAGGAAGAAAGTGAAGTCAGAACTCCTGCACCAAAAGCTTCCAAGAAAAATATGAGCTAGTTACAGGCCATAGAGAACCTTAAGAAGGATTTTGAAAACCAAGTAAGTGGAGGAAAAATTGGGAAGAGAAATGAGAATGGTGCAAGGAAATTATGAAATGAGAGTCAACAACCTGACTAAAGAAAATAACAACTTAAAAAACAGACTAACTCAAATGGCAAAAGAAGCTCAAAAAGGCAATGAGGAGAAGAATGCCTTAAAAAACCTAATTTGCCAGATGGAAAAAGAATCTCAAAACCTCACTGAAGAGAATCATTCCTTCAGGATTAGACTGGAGCAAATGGAAATTAATGACTTTATGAGAAATCAAGATACTATAAAACAGAAGCAAACAAATGAAAAAACTAGAAGGCAATGTGAAATATCTCACTGGGAAAACCACTGACCTGGAAAATAGATCCAGGAGAGATAATTTTAAAAGTATTGGACTACCTGAACGCCATGATCAAAAAAGGAACCTAGAAATCATCTTTCAAGAAATTCTCAAGGAAAATTGCCCTGATATTTTAGAAACAGAGGGCAAAATAGAAATTGAAAGAATACACCCATCACCTCTTGAAAAAGATCCCAAGAAGAAAACTCCTAGGAAGATTATAGCCAGGTTCTGGAATTCCCAGATCAAGAAGAGAATGTTACAAGCAGCTAGGAAGAAACAATTTGAATACTGTGGACACACAATCAGGATAACACAGGATCTGGAAGCTTCAACACTGAAGAATAGAAGGGCTTGGAATGATATTCTGGAGGGCAAAAGAGCTGGGATTAAAACCAAGAATAACCTACCCAGCAAAACTGAGTATCATGTTTCAGGGGAAAATATGGTCATTCAGTGGAATAGAGGACTTTCAAGCATTCTTGATGAAAAAAACCAGAGTTGAATAGAAAATTTGACATTTAGATACAAGAAGCAAGAGAAGCATGAGAAGGTAAATGGGGAAAAGAAATCATAAGGAACTTATCAAAGTTGAACTATTTACATTCCTACATGGAAAAACAATAATTGTAACTGATGAAACTTTTCTCAATATGAAAACAGTTGAAGGGAATAGAAATATATATGTATATCTATATAGGAGGGTATATGGGCATATGAATACATATGTGAATGTGTGTATATATGTTTATAGGTATACATAGATAGGGGGCACAGGACCAATTTAATAGGAAGGGATGATACTTAAAAGGTGAAATTAAGAGGGGAGAGAGGAATATGAGAGAAGATGGGGAGAGACAGAATGGGGTAAACTATCTCATATAGAAGAGGCAAGGGAAAATGGTTACAATGGAGGAGAAAAACAGGAAAACAAAAGGGAATGGGTCAACCTTATTCTCATTGAATTTGGCTTAGGGAGGGAATGACATACACACAAAATAGGGTACCTCACCCTACAGGAGAGGAGGGGGGAAGGAGATGAGAAGGTGGATGATAGAAGGGAGGGTAGGCTGGGGAGAGGGAAGTTGGGAGCACCCACTTTTGAAAAGGGACAGGATCAAAGTAGAATAGAGCAAGTGGAAGGTGGGACAGGAGGGTGGGAAATATAGTCAGTCTTTTACAATATATCCAATATGGAAATGTTTTGCATAGCTACATATGTACAACCTATATTGAATTGCTTATCTACCCAGTAACAGTGGGCAACAAGGGAGGAAGGGTATGAATCTGGAATTCAAAGTTTTAAAATCAAATGTTTAATATATACATATACATATATACATATATATACTATTATTTTTTATAGTGAATCAAGGTATATTTTCAAAAGTGAAGCTTTATGCATACAATCTTAAAACAAAAATGTGTAAATCTTTGAATTAAGCACTATTTCAAATACAACTAAAGTAGTGTTTCCATTTCAGAAATGTAAAAATGAAAGGAGAATCTCAAATTACAACTTGGATCTTAGAAGATTCAAGTGTTTCATCCCAAACGATACAGGTCAGGTCCCATCTCTTTCTGTGAAGCAGTCTTCCTTCAATCACATCACACTTCAGGATAGCTGGCATCTGTCACTATTCCACAGTGGTTATTCTGGTTCCTGGCCATTAGAATGAACCCACTTTTGCCTTTACCCCAGCTGTTCTTGACAATCCAGTATTTCTGTTTATTTTTTTTTTCATCAACACCATAGCCCACAGCCAGCATGTCATGATCCACATTTCGACTACTGCATTCTGGTTCGTAATAAATACAAGATTTATAGAATCGGAAGGATGGATATGTTCCATCAACAGCAACAGATATGTGACTGATGGTTGCCACAGCCTCTGTGAGAGTACTTTCCTTCCCTGATGGGATGCCTATATATCCAACAACATTAGCACCTGCAGTTTTTGGATCATACTGACAGTTGCCGTCGAGAGATGGAAGCATCAACATCTGGGTTTTCAAAGCCAGGGGGCTCTCAATGGCTGCCCAGAGTCTCATGTGGTCAAATCACACAACATTTCTCAAAGTGAGCCCCCTATATATACTATTATTAATATTATTTTGCATGTAACTGGGAAATAAGATACCTAGGCACTGGGACATAGAGATCCACCATGCCCTACTGGAAAGTCAAAGGCAGTATGGTAGAAGATATAGGAGAGAACAGATTGGAGGAGGGGATATCCACTGGGATCACTATTTTGGGGCGGTTGGTAGGGGAAAAATGGGGAGAAAATTTATAACTCAAAATCTGGTGGAAATGAATGCTGTAAACCAGAAGCTAATAAAGCATTTGATTTGGAAAAAAAAATAAAAGAAGAGAAAAAAAAGAAAAACTTAAATAGCTGAAGGGATATTTAGTACTTGGAGCTATGCTATGCCAATAAAATAAAAATGATAGTATCATCAAAGTAAATTTATACTTTTAGTCCTATACCAAACAAATTATCAAAGGAACATTTAACAGAAATCAAAAAATAAGATTAAAATTCATTTGTACAAATACAAGATCTAGAATATCAAGGAAAACATATGAAAAGACAAAGAGATGAAGGGAGGAATAGTATTTCCAGACCTCAAATTACGTTATAAAGCAGGAGTCATAAAAACAGGTGGTACTGATTTTAAAAATTAGAGAGGTAGATCAAGAGAACCACAGGAGACAAGGGAAAATTAGAAACAATAGGAATCAATAACCTCATGTCTAATAAACTGGAAAATATAAATCAGTTAGAAAAGAACTCCCTATTTGATGAAAAAAAAAAACTGCTGGAGAAATTGGAAAGCAGTACTGGTAGAAATTTTGCTTAGTGTTAGAGCAACATGTTATATCATATTTCATAAAATATTTTAAATGGATAGATGACTTAATCTGAAAAAGCATACCTCAAAAAAATTACAGGAAGATCATGTATCTCTCACAGCTATAGGGAGGAGATGTACTCTTAACCAAAATAAAAGGTAAAATCAATTACAAAAAGAACAAATCAATAGATTTAATTACATAAAACTGAAAAGTTTTAATACAGAGAAAATTAGTGAAACTAGGATAAGAAGGGAAGTGGCTAAATAGGGGTAAAAATCGTATTTATTTCTGTGATAAGGTTTTTTCATTCACTATACAAAAACAAAAGATGATGGATAGATAGATGTACACACATAAGTGGATATGTATGTGAGGGTGGCAGAGGGTATATATCTATTTTGTTCAGTCATTTCTGTCATGTCTGAACATTTATGACCCCCTTTGTTGTTGTCATGGCAAAGATAATGAAGTGGTTTGACATTTCCTTCTCCAGTTCATTTTACAGATGAGGAAACAGAGGCACACAGGGTTGAAATAACTATACGGATATGCTAAGTATCTGAGACCATATTTGAACTCAGGAAGATGAATACATCAGACTTCAGGCCTGACATTCTATCACATGCATGCACACATGCCTCTACGTGTGTGTGTGTGTGTGTTTCTCTCTCTCTCTCTCTCTCTAACACACACACACATATTTAGAATTAAAGGATATATAAAACATTTTTAAAAAGAATTGTAAACTATTAACCACTTAATAAAAGAATGTTTCCAGTCAGAAATAAGAAATTTCAAATTAAAAGAACCCAAAATTTTACAAATATGATGAAAACAGAGAAGCATGAAAAGTTCTACATGAATTGAAGCAGAGTGAATTAAGCAGAACAAAAAAAACCTCTCTATGTATATCTATCTATATATAAAGATACCACAAGCACACAGTGACTAGAAGAATATAAAAAGAAAGAACCATGCAAAAAAATCAAAATATTTCAAAGTTAAAAAGAATAGACATACCTCAAAAGAAGACACCCTAACTCTAGCCTTCTGTAGATATGGGAAGTCCACAAATGGACACTGGACATATTTTCAGGCTTTTTGATGCATTTCTCAATCATGCTGATATATTTTCCTTTCCTTTTTCTTTTTGTCTTTAAAAATATTATTTGTTATATGATTTGTTATATGTTCTCTGGGATGAAGTAAAGGAGATGGAGATGAATAGGCCAGAGATGAGTAAACATAATAAAATACAAACACAGAATTGAAGAGAAACATAGAAAGGTAAAGACATCTGATCATTTGGTAAGGACTATATGATGATTATTTATATTTTAAATATAAGAAAAAGAAAAAATTGTCCCATCTGAACTCTATCTTCAAGGGTCAGGGTTACAGAGAAAGTAAATAACACAGAGTTATTGGGGGCAATTTTGTTTTATATTGATTACCTTAAGAAAAAGGATGTTAAGGAAAAGAATAGAGAAGAAAAGAAAAGAAAATGGGGAAGAAATGGAGGAAGGGAAGCAGAACAACATCTCATGTAATAAGATTGCTCAAGAAGATTATATGAACATTGATTCTCATTTATTTATTTATTTATTTATTAGAGCAATTGGGGTTAAGTAACTTGCTCAAGGTTACATGGCTAGTCATTATTTATGTGTGGGTGCTCATTTTCTGAGGCCGGATTTGATCACGGGTCATCCCAACTCCAAGGCCGGCGCTCTTACTCACTGCGTCACCTAGCCGCCCTGATTTTCATTTATAAACATAAACACACATGGACAAAGATACATACACACAAAGAGTTTAATATAGAAATACATTAAATTCAACAGACAATCTGATAGGGCCAGGGATGGTAGAGAGGGGGATGAGAAACCCATGGAGGGAATATTAATAAGGAAAACAAATTCCATATTTAGAGTATGGAACATGAAATGAAAATAAAAGTAAAGAAACTTAGGAAGAGGGGTAGTGAAATACAATCAGGTTTGATAAAAAAGAATCTGTTATACTTTTCATTCACCACCATTCTTACCATTCTCTTCCTTGTAGAGAGGGGACAAGGAGAAGAAGAAAGGAAAAGAAAAGAAAAATATAGGTTACTACCGGTCGTAGCTGTCTCAGACATGATGGCTTCAAGGTTACAGTGGGGCGCCAGGGCACTGATGGTCCAGGCCTTGAGGGCCTGTGGCCCTCCTCAGGTGGCCACTCGGTCCATGGCGACCAGAGGAGGTATCCCTTCTGATGAGGAGCAGGCTACTGGCTTGGAGAGAGAGATTAAGATGGCCACAAGGAATGATTTGGATCCATACAATATGCTAGCCCCAAAAGCAGCTCCAGGGACTAAGGAGGAGCCCATCACTGACAAGCGAATAGTGGACTGTATCTGTGAAGAGGACAACAGTGAAGGCATCTGGTTCTGGCTTCACAAAGGCGAGATACAGTGTTGCCCTAACTGTGGGACCCATTACAAGCTGGTACCCCACAAGTTTAGCTACTGCACCCCTAAACTGGTTTACTTGAGATGTGTTATGTTTTCTTGCCTCCAATAAAAGACTAGCCATTTCCCTGGCACTCCCATAATAAAAAAAGAAAAGAAAAGAGAAATATAAGAGATATGAGGTACAGAAATAAACAATTAACAATCATAACTATAAACATGGAAGGAATGAACTCAAGCATAAAATAGAGTAATTTAGAAGTATGGGTTAGAAAACAGAATCCTACAATATGTTGGTTACAAGAAACATACTTATAACAGAAAATATTAACAAAAAGATTAAAAAAAGGGTGAAACATGAAGGAAAGCCTATTTTGCCTCAGATAAAACTTTTTAAAATGCTCAAGGATTACAATCATAATCTCAGAGAAGGCAGCAGTAAAAATAAGAATGATTAAGAGATAAAAAGGAAAAGTAAATCATATAAAAAGACATCATAATGAATTAATATCAGCATTTTATTTACACACACACACACCCCACAAACTGTACAGCATCCAAATAGTTAAATGATGTGATTTACAGGAAGAAACAGACAGTAAAACTATGATAGTTGGGGAACTTGGTGTACCTACTTCAGACCTAGACAAGTATAAGCAAAAGAGAAATCATAAACAAGACAAAGATCTAAACAGAATGTTAGATAGAAATTTTAAAAACAATAGATCTTTGGTGATTACTGAATACTAATCATTCAATAATGGGGCTTTTAAGAAAGGGTAAAAACAAGACTAAATGCTTCCAAAAGAATGTGTGTATCGAAAAACAAATAATGAAAACAATAGAAATTTTCATCAAATTGAATGATAACAATTAGAGAACATTAAAAAGAAAAAATTGGGGACATAGCCAAAGCAGTCCCTAAGTAAAAATTTTATCTTTTAAACATTTCCATCAATAAAAAGAGAAAAAACAGATAACTAAATTAAGCATTCTACTAAAGAAAGAACAGAAAAACAACAAATTAAAATGAATAGCAAAACAGAAATTTATAGATTAACAAAAATGACAGCAAAATAAAACTGAAAGCTAGTGTATTTCAGAGAAAATAATAAAATAGATGAATCATTAGGTAATCTCTTTTAAAATAAAAGAAGAAATCACAATAAAAATAAAAATAAATATTAGAAATTACCTTACCAAACTGCATGTCAACAAAACTGAAAATTTAAATTAAATGGATCAATAGCTACAAAAATGTGATATACCTACATCAAGAAAATAGATCAGTTAACCCAATCTCAAAACAACAAACAAACAAAACTGGACTCCCAAAGAAAAATCATCAAGACCACACAGTTTTGGGGCGGAGCCAAGATGGCGGAGTAGAAACAGCTTGTCCAAGCCTCTCTGCCCCCAGATTCTCCACGAACTATCTAAAAAAGGACTCTGAACAACTTCTGGAGCCACAGCACCCACAGAACGACACAGAGAAGCTAACCTCCCGCTGAGGACAGCCCAGCAGCCCTGCAGGAAGGACCAGCGCAGCGATCTGGGAGCCAGCAGCACGCAGAGCGCAGGAGCCGAGCCGAGCCGAGCCTAGGTCCATGTAAGCGGAGGTTTTAGCCCCAGGGTGGCAGGGCCAGCAGCTGGCTGGAGGAACCCCAGAACACCAGGAGCTGTGGAGACTCCAGAATTATCAACATAGACTTGCCTAGGACAAAGTAAGAGGTTAGTGTCCTATGGACTTTGGGACCTGTATTTGGGGAATGCGTCAGCTCCCTCCCCTGGGGGCTAGAGGCCGCTGAGGAGACACGCCATTTTGTAGTTTTCATAGGCATTTCCGGCTCCCAGCCTACAAATCGTGGGGAGATCCAGCGATCAGTCTTGGGGGGTAATCGCTCTTGCTTTAACCTCCCTGGATCTGGATTGTGATCTAGGGTGGAAGTCGTGGGTGGGTTTACAGCTTGCCAGAAACGGAAGTTGCCCCCCACACGTTCGGGACGAAAATTCCTCTATCTGGCCTTAAAGCCATAGTGTGGCAACAAGCCCAAAAGTCAAGCAATTAAGTGGCAACATGCCAAGGCAAAGGAAACAGAAAAATGCAACCCTAGACTCCTATTTTGGGGGCATAGAGCAGGAAAAGGACTGTGAGGTCAGAAGTCCTGCTCCAAAAGACCCAGGGGAAAACATGAGCGGGTTGCAGGCCATAGAGGACCTTAAGAAGGACTTTAAAAATCAAATAAGAGAAGTGGAGGAAAAATTAGAAAGAGAAATGAGAAGGATGCAGGAAAAGTATGAAATGAGGGTCAACAGCCTGACTGAGGAAAACAACACCTTAAAAAATAGACTAACTCAAATGGCAAAGGAGGCCCAAAAGGGCAATGAGGAGAAGAATGCCTTAAAAAGTCGAATTTGCCAGATGGAAAAAGAATCTCAAAAGTTCACTGAGGAGATTCATTCCTTCAGAGTTAGACTGGAGCAAATGGAAGCTAGTGACTTTATGAGAAATCAAGATGCTGTTAAGCAGATCCAAACAAACGAAAGATTAGAAGGCAATGTGAAATATCTCATAGGAAAAACCACTGACCTGGAAAATAGATCCAGGAGAGACAATTTAAAAATTATTGGACTACCTGAAAGCCATGATCAAGGAAAGAACCTAGAAATCACCCTTCAAGAAATTCTCAAGGAAAACTGCCCTGATGTTTTAGATCCAGAGGGCAAAATAGAGGTTGAAAGAATCCATAGATCACCTCCTGAAAAAGATCCCAAAAAGAAAACTCCCAGAAATATTATAGCCAGGTTCCAGAATCCCCAGATCAAGGAGAAAATACTCCAAGCAGCCAGGAAGAAACAATTTCAATATTGTGGAAACACAATCAGAATAGCCCAGGACCTGGCAGCTTCTACACTGAGGGATCGAAGGGCATGGAATATGATATTCCAGAGGGCAAAAGAGCTGGGAATGAACCCAAGGGTCACCTACCCAGCAAAACTGAGTATTTTGTTTCAGGGGAAAATATGGTCATTCAGTGGAATAGAGGACTTTCAAGCATTCTTGAGGAAAAAACCAGAGTTGAATAGAAAATTTGACATCCAGACGCAAGAAGTAAGAGATGCCTGAGAAGCCTGTTTCCTGCCCTGCATTTGGTTCATGGAGATTGGAGTCTAAAGTTGGGTATATAAAGAGTGTTGTTCTACTCTGTCTGATCCAGTCTTCTGGCACACCTGGTTTAGCAGATTCATTTCATCATTCTGGCAACACAGGCTTTGTTTTTTTTTTTTTAAAGTCCTATCTTTTGCTTCTATCAGATTGTGTTCCTCTTCATTTGTCAGGTGTTAGAACTCTTTCATTTTTTGCATGGGCATTTTCTTTTCCTTATCAGCAGAGAAATTGGTAAGAAGACATATCTCCCCATCATCCTTATTCCTTTCCCACTATTACCAAAATGGCATAATCAGGACCAAATGATATTAAGGTGTTTTGATATTGCAAAATGTATCAATGAGTGTGCAAATACACACTACATATGTGTGTGTTTATGTAGGCACATGTATGTATATGCATATGTGCATAAATGTGCACTATATACATGTATGTTTTTATGTTGGAAATAAACAGGAAAAAATCAAGTGGATGAAGAAGGCTTATTGTCTAGCCTATGAAATAAAAATTAGTGATTCCTTGGACCAAAAAAAAAAGACCACACAGTTTTATATGTGAATTCTATCAAACATTCAAGGAACAATTATTTCCAATTTTAAGTAAACTGTAAAAAGAATCAAAGAAATCTGATCAAACTCTATCTATGATTCAAATATATTCTTCAAACTTTATCTGTATCACAGAATATTTATGGAATACATGTCAAATAAAATACAAAATATATATCGAATGAGAAAATTTTTGTAAAGCAAATTGTAAATGTAATGGTCCCTCACATATGCGAGGTACTTAAAAAATGCTTCTTTCTCCTTTCCACATCTCCTATCTAGACCACAGAGAAACAAATCAAAGAAGGAAAACCACAGAATAATATCCCTAAAGAATGCAGACACAAAAATTTAAATAAAATACTAGCAAAGAGGCTTGAACAACGCATGAAAAAGATTATACGTTATAAACAGATAGGATTTATTCCAGGAAAGCAAGGTTTGTTCAATGTAAAGATAATTATAAGCAAAATTATCTACATTGATAATGAAAACAAAGTCATCTGATTATATCAAAGTAATCAGAAAAGCTTTTTTTAATTAACACATATTTCTGTTATAACACACACAAAACATAAGAATAAATATATGTTCCCTTATATGATAAACAGTTATCTACCAAAAAACTAGAGTAGAGAAATACTGGAAAACTTTCCAGTAATATCAAGGGTCAAATATATTGCGATAATTGCAAATAGTAAGCACTGGGTATTTTGGTGGCACAGTGTTTACAGCCACTGGACTCAGGGAAATCTGAGCTCAAATTCTGACACTTACTAGCTGGGTAACTCTAGGCAAAGTACTTAACTATGCTTACCTCGGCATCCTCATCTATAAAATGAGCTGGAGAAGGAAATGGCAGACCACTCCATTATCTTTGCCAAGAAAATTCCAAACAGGTTCACAAAGAGTTGGACACAATTGAAATGACTGAAAATAAGTACTATATAAATGATAGCTATTAGTATCAGCATTAAGTAAGGATATTCATTATTAAAACTATTATTTAACACTGTACTAGAAATATAAGCTGTGGCAAGCAAAATTATCACTTTTTGCATATAATACAAGGCTTTAATGCTATTTTGTTTTCTTTTCAGTTTTAAATTCTCTACCTCCCAAATCACTGAGAAGATAAGAAAAATAAAATAGATTACAAATATGTATAACCATGCAAAACGAATTCCCATATTAGTTGTGTATAAAAAGAAGAAAAAGAGAAGGAAATATGTTTTAATCTGCACTCTAACTCCTTCAGCTCTTTATCTGGAGATGAATAAATAGCATGCTTTATTATGTATCTTTTCCAATTTTGGTTGGTCAATGTTTCAAAGAAAGATAATTTTATAATTTTGCTGTTATTGTATAAGCTGGAATACAGTGTGAGATATTAATCTACATACCTAGATTCTGCCGGACTACTTTTCAGTTTTCTCAAGAGTTTTTGTGGAATAGTGAGTTCTTGTCCCAATAGCTGGGATCTTTGGGTTTTATGACAGTAGCTGGGTGGCACAGTGGATAAAGTGCCAGGCCTGGAGTCAGGAAGACTCATCTTCTTGATTTCAAATCTAGCCTCAGACACTTACTAGTTGTGTGACATTGGCAAAACACTTAATCCTGTTTGCCATAGTTTGCTCATCTGTAAAATGAAGTGGAGAAGGAACTAGAAAACCACTTGAGTATCTTTGCCAAGAAAACGTCAAATGGGGTCACAAAGAGTCAGACATGACTAAAAACGACTGAACAAAAACAACAAGGTTATTGTATTTGATTGTTTCTGTACACCATACATTTAATCTGTTCCACTAAACAACTGTTCCATTTCTTACCCAGTACCAAACTGTTGCAGTGGTTATACCTTTAGTATACTTTAAAATCTGGTCCTGCTAGGTCCCCTTCTTTTTCACTTTTTTTTTTCAGTAATTCCCTTGATGTTCTTGAACTGTTACTCTGTTAGATGAATTTTTATGTTATTTCTCTAGTTCTATAAAGTAAGTTTTAGAAGTCTGGTATGGTACTGAATAAGTAAATTAATAAAGGTAATATTATTTTTATTATATTGGCTCAGCCCACCCATGAGCATTTAACATTGTTCTAGTTATTTAGATCTATCTTTATTTGTGTAAAGTGTGATTTGTGTTTACATAGTTACTGGGGTCATTTTAGCAGATAATTGCCCAAGTATCATATACTGTCTGTACTTATTTTAACCAGAATTTCTCTTTCTACCTCTCTGTCAGTAATACACAGAAATGTTGAGGATATGTGTGAGTTTATTTTATATCCTGCTGAAGTTGTTCATTGTTTTGAGCAGTTTTTAGTTGACTCTCTAGGGTTTTCTAAGTAAACTATATCACCAGTGAAAAATGATAGTTTTGTTCCCTTTGTGTCTACGCTTATTCCTTTATTTATGGTTTTATTGCTGATGCTAGCATATCTATTATAATATTAAACAATAATGAATATCCTTGCTTCACCCCTGATCCAACTGGAAAGGGTTCTAGCTTATCCCCATAATTCTTTCACTTAATTTTAGGTAGAAACCAATTATCGTGTTAAGGAAAGTTCCATTTATTCCTATGCTTTCAAGAGTTTTAAATATGAATGATTATTGTATTTTATTCAAAGTTTTTTTGCATCTACTGAAGTAATCATGATTTTTGTTGTTATTGTTATTAATATTCAAATATATTTGAAGTTTTCCTAAAAATTGACCCAGGTCTGCATTTATTAAGCACCTACTATGTGCCAGGCACTGTGCCACAATGGGGATTCAAAGAGTCAAAAAACAGTTTCTCCTTCAAGGAACAATCTAATGAAGGAGGCAACATGCAAACAAATGGATATAAAACAAGCTATATACAAGATAGATAGGAAATACCTAAAAGAGGGAAGACACTGGAATTGAGAGGGGCTGGGAAGGCTTCCAGGAGAAGGTGGGATTTTAGTTGGGGTTTAAAGGAAGCCAGAAAGCATTCCAGGCATAGGGGATAGGCAAACAAAATGTCTGAAGCTATGAGAGCATGTGTTGTTTAAGAAACAACCAGGAGTCCGGTGTCATTGGATCAAGGAGTGAGGTGTAAGAAGTATGGAAAGGTAGGAGGGGGTTAGGTTATAAATGGCTTTGAATGCCAAATGGAGCATTTTGTAATTGCTCCGGAAGGCAATAGGAAGCCATTGAAGTTTATTGAGTAAAGGGGGTAGGGTGTGTGTGACATGATCAAATCTGTACTTTAAGAAAATCACTTTAGTGGCTGAATAGAGGATGGACTGGAGTGGGGAGAGACTTGAGGCAGGCAGACCCACTAACAGGCTATGGCAATAATCCAGGCGTGAGGTGATGAGGGCCTGCACTAAAGTGGGGGCAGGGTCAGAGGAAAGAAGGGGACATTTATGACATGCTGCAAAAGTGAAATTCACAGGCCCCAGCAAGAGATTGGAGAGAGGGGATGAGAAACTTTAAGGAATCTAGGATAACTTCTAGGTTGCAAGCCTAAGGGGCTGGGAGAATGTATTGCCCTGTACACTAAATACACTAAGAGAGAAAGTCGCAGGGAGGGAAAATTTAGGGGAAAAGATAATGAGTTCTGCTTTGGATATACAGTATTGAATTTAAGATGTCTACTGACATCCAGTTCAAACTGTCTGAAAGGCAACTGAAAATGTGAGAATGGAGGTGAGCAAAGAATTTGGGGCAGAATAAGTAAATTTGAGAATCATTGATAATTAAATCCATGGGAACTGTTGAAATAAATCATCAAGTGAAATAGCATAGAGGGAGAAGAAAAAAGGGCCCAAGGCTTTCCTGGTATAAATCCAGCCTGGTCATAGTATATGATCTTTTTCCTAATATTGCTGAAGTCTCCTTCTTAGTTAAATTTTTTTCTATCAATACTCATTGGGGAAATTGGTCTGTCATGTTCTTTCTGTTTTTATCTTTCCTTGGTTTAGATATTAAGACAGTATTTATGTCATAGAAATAATTTAGTAGGATCCCTTTTTTATGTATTATTTCGAAGAGTTTATATTGGATTGGAATTATTCACTAAATGTTTTGGACAGCCAGGTGGTACAGTGAATAGAGTGCCAGGCCCAGAATCAGGAAGACTCATCTTCTTGGCTTCAAATCTGGCCTCAGACCCTTACTAGCAATGGGATCCTGGGCAAGTCACTTAACTCTTTTTGCCTCAGTTTCTTTACCTGTAAAATGAGCTGGAGAAGGAAATGGCAAACTACTCCAATATCTTTGCCAAGAAAACCCCAAATGGGATTATGAAGAGTTGGACATGACTGAAACAACTGAACAACAACAACAACAACAATTTGGTAGAATTCAATTGTAAATCCATCTGGTCCTGGGTTTTTTATTTTTTTTACATTTACAATTACATAATTTATAATTACATTTTTTAAAAAATTTAACATTCGGTTTTTTTTTTTTGAGGGGGGAAGGCAAGGCAATTGGGGTTAAGTGACTTGCCCAAGGTCACACAGCTAGTAAGTGAGTCAAGTGTCTGAGGCTGGATTTGAATTCAGGTCCTCCTGACTCCAGGGCTGTGTTCAATTCACTGCACCACCTAGTTGCCCTTAACATTCATTTTGTTAAAAATATTTTGAGTTCCAAATTCTTTCCCTCCTTCCTGCCCCTTCCCATCCATTGAAAACACAAGCAAGGGGCAGCTGGAATTCAACATTTAACTAATTAAATGTAATTAATATTTGTAATTAAATCATTTAACAATGATTTAGCTGTATGACTCTGGATAAGTAACTTCTCTCAGCCCATTTCCTCATCTGTGAAATGGGGATAATAGCACCAGCTTCACAGAGTTGTTTTCAAATGAGAAAATGATCAAATGAGAAGGCATATGTAACTTGAAGAGTCATATAAATGCAAACCCTAGTACTAAATGTTAACACTAAGCATTGGCATTATTCTTCTTCCTTTTTTTTTTTGATATGTGCATACACACACACACACACACACGTATATCCTATATATACCCTACATTATCTAGTTTGGAAGATGTGTATAGTTATTTTTTCTCACTGTCTTCTTTTTAAAACTTAAAAGTCCTCTTGATCAAATTTAAGCAAGTCTAGGCGAACGCATCTTTTACACACGCTCATTAAGTGTATTATAGTGCTAACCAATATGTTACTAATGTGAGACCCATATCAGCCACTATGAATATGCAGGTGTATTTCCAGGGTTAAACTGCAAAATATAACAAACTCTCTTCCTCGAAGACTAAACCAAGATCTTTATTCAGATACCAGAAAGTCAATTCCACCATGGTAATGAAGAAGTTTATACACATCACCAATGCAGGGAGTGCCAACATCCCCAAGCCTTCTTTCTGTTAGGCCTGTCCACCAATAAGCTCCCTTAGGCAAAATTGTTCCCTCTCTCACTCACACTAGCTGTTCCGCCTCACTCTCCTCAGCTCTGCCTCATTCTCTCTTCCTGCTCCATCCACCATGGGTTCCATGTGACCCAAGCTGTGGGCTGGGCCAAAGCTCAAAGCAGATGACATGGTCTATTAAGGAACAGAGAAGATCTTCAAAGTCCCTCAACATTACAACCAAGAAGCCTATCTTTCCTAGACTTTAAGCTATGGTCTAAAAACCCAAAGTTGTCCCTCTCTCTTCATCAGCCTATGCTTTTGCTCAGTAACACTGAATAAATATCTACTTGTATATCCTTAAAGTTCTCATATTTTTGCAGAAGACTCCATAATCCTTATTGATGCTTTAAAGATTCTTTTTGGAAGTATTATATTTTTATCTATATGGAGCAGTAGGATTGGAGAGTAAACATAAATTTTGATAAGCATTGTTAGGTTCTCCATCAAATCTAAGAAGCATATCCTGGGAAGAAAACAGACTTTTCCATTGTTAATGTAAGACTGACAAATAGTTAATAAATAGTACTCTTCAACAGAGTCACCAGTCAAAATTTTGTCTTTTCTTCATTTTTGCTTTTTCTAAAGATGACCTTTCTCATGATGACATCTATGGACTTGAATCATCATTTCTCCAAGTTCTTTCTTCCTCAGAGGGTTAAAATACCTCTCTGTAGGTATAAGCTCATTTGCATTATACAACAATGATTTGACGGGTCTGTATTTCCTTCTTCTGTGAAACATTCTTTCACAAAATATTATCATTGGTCAGATTTTGTCTTCACATTTTTTGTTCATCTTTGTCTTTACATAGAGAACTTTTCCCATTTTTTCCCCAAGAAATATCATTCTCTAGGTTAATCAATCAAAAAACCATTTATTTAACATCTACAGCAGGTACTGGATACTATGTTAGTGCTTTAAAATTCCTTTGCCTCCTAAATTCTATTAGGAAACTATAGATAAATATGAATAAATGAAGGGAGGAAAGAATGAATGAACAAATGTTCATTAAGTGTTTTGCCAAGGTAAATACTGCAGTGAGTACCAAAATAACAAAGGCAAAGACAGTTCTTGCCTGTATGGTCACCAAATATTCACAAAGAGCACAGATGTGAAAATTTTATGATGAGAGAATCAATAAGATTTTCTTTAATAGATATAACTAGACATACAGGATGAGCAACAGTAAAGCACTGAGGATGAGTTTAAGGCTACAAGCCTGGATGACTAAAAAGATGGTGGTAAACAAAAAAACAAAAAAAAAAAAAAAGGAAGAGAAATTTGCAAAAGTGTGGTGTGGGGGAAAATGTTGAATTCTATCTTTTTTATGCTGAGCTTGAGGTGTCTGTAGGATACTCAGCTGGAAGCAAACAATAAAAAGGTGGTGATGTGGAAATGGCAATTAAGTAAAAGACTAGAACTGTAGTTTTAAATCTGGGAATTATCTACAAAGAGATAGTAATTAAACCCATGAGATCTGGTGAGATCACTTCAAGAAGAATACAGAGAAAGTAGAGAAAAAATCCAGGAGAGGTGTCTCCCACACTCCACTGCCCTTACACCTATTCATATGCGACAGAATAAAGTTAGAGAAAATCATGAAGCCACACTGACTGGATCTACTACAAATGTATGTTATGTAATCAAAATGGGCCTTCACTGCTGTAAGGCAATCCTTTCACATCTCCCTAATTGATTCACTATTTTATTAACCACAATAGCTTTTAGAAACCTTTTCATTCCATTTCAAACCTCTTATGGCTTCCCCTTTCCCCACCCTCTAAGCCAAAAACAGTGGCTTCATTTCACTGAACAAATTGAGGCTATCTGCATAGAGTTCCCTCTTTTCCCCTTCTCCCTACCTTCCAGATGCTTTTGACCATTATCTCCTCTGACTCAAATGAAGTGATGGCCCTTCTCCTTGCCAATGCAAATGCCTCTACATGTATAAGTAATCTCATTTCATTCTATCTTCTCCAGAAGGTTGTCCCCTTTATTACTTCCACTCTTTCACTAATCTTAAATCTCTCCCTGTCTACTGGCTGCTTCCCTACTGCCTACAAACATAACCACATTGGTGGAGTTGTAAATTGATCCCACTATCCTGGAGAGGAATGTGGAACTATGCCCAAAATACTATAAAACTGTATATACCCTTTGACCCAGCAATATCACTATTAGATCTGTATCTCAAAGAGATTAAAAAAAGAAAAAGGAAAATGACATATACATAAAAAAAAATATTTATAGTAGCTCTTTTTGTTGTGGCAGAGAACTAGAAACTGAGAGAGTATCCATCAATTGGGAACAAGTTGTGGTATATGATTGTGATGGAATGTTGCTGTGTTATAAAAAATGACAAGCAGGATGCTTTCAGAAAAGCCTGGACAGACTTACCTGAACTGATGCAAAGTGAAGTAAGCAGAACTAGGAAAACATCATACACAGTAAGAGCAAAATTATACAACAATCAACTGTGAATGATTTAGCTATTCTCAGCAATACAATGATTCAAGACAAATATGAAGGACTGATGATAAAAAAACCTCCAGAGAAAGAAGTGATGAAGTCTGAATTCAGATCAAAGCATACTTTTTAAAAAAACTTTCTTTACTATTCTTGGTTTTGTGTGTTTTTTTGTGGGGTTTTTGTTTTGTTCTAGGTTTTCTTTCACAACACGACTAACATGTAATATGTTTTGCATGACTGTACATGTATAACCTATATCAAACTGCTTGCTGCCTCTGAGGGGCAAGGAGAAAATTTGGAACACAAAATTTTTTTTAAAATAGGGGGCTCTTCGCTATCTTCCTCATGCTTGCAGCCATGAAGGTCGAGCTGTGCAGCTTCAGCGGGTACAAGATCTACCCGGGTCATGGGAGGCACTATGCCTGCTCGGACGGGAAGGTTTTCCAATTTTTGAATGCAAAATTTGAGTCTGCATTCCTTTCAAAGAGGAACCCCCAACAGATCAATTAGACTGTCCTGTATAGAAGAAAGCACAAGAAGGGCCAGTCGAAAGAGATTCAAAAGAAAAGAGCTCGCCGGGCTGTTAAATTCCAAAGGGTCATCACTGGGGCTTCTCTTGCTGATATAATGGCCAAGAGGAACCAGAAACCTGAAGTTCGAAAGGCCCAAGGAGAACAAGCTATCAGGGCTGCCAAGGAAGCAAAAAAGGCTAAGCAAGCAACTAAGAAGACAGATGCATCTGCTGCTAAGGCTCCTACAAAGGCAGCACCTAAACAAAAAATTGTGAAGCCTGTGAAAGTTTCTGCACCCTGAGTTGGTGGAAAACGTTAATTGTATACTAAATTGGATTAAATAAAAGGAAATTTAAAGCAAAAAAAAAAAAAAAACCAAAACCAAAAACAAAAACAGGGGGACAGAGTAAAAGCGTTAACTAACTTAAGCTTGTCCCCAATTACCTCCAGTGCCTATAAAAAAAAATGACTCTAAAGGGGAAGCTAGGTAGTGGAGTGAATAGAGCACTGGCCCTGGAGTCAGGAGGATCTGAGTTCAATTTTGGACACTTAAACATTTACCAGCTGCGTGACCTTAGCCAAGTCACTTAACCCCAGCTACCCTGTACCCCCCCCCCAAAAAAAGACCAAAAAAAATAAAGATTCTAAACAAATGTTAAAGCTACAGAACCAACAAAATGACAGAGTGAAATACATGTCCAACAGAAGTCAGCCTAGAAAGCTGAAAGGAAGGTTCTACCACAATGGGCTGTAAGTAAAGCACAATCCCAAATATTGACACAGAGAGGCCAGAGTAGACCTCAGGGACCTCAACTGCTGGTAGTTGTGGTGGCTTCTAGACTTCTCAACCCATAAATGTCAAAGAGTAAGTAAAAGATCATTGGGAAACTCTGCTGGACCTGGGTAAGAGAAGAGCCCAATCTGACCCCTGCCCCTGGGACAGCAGAAGTAGTGGTGGCTATAGCAGAGGATGCTTCTGGGGCTCCAGGCCCACAGATGGGGGGGACCAAGCAGCTGACCAGAAGGCAACAGCAGGAATCTCTTTGTTGGTGGTGAGGCAGGATTCTCTTGCTTTACCTTGCTTGGATCTGGGTTGCTGTCTTGGGAGGTGGTCTGGGGTGAAGAGGAGTGTTGGTGTGGCAGAGCTTGTTGAGTTGTGGAGAGGCAGTACTCCTCACAGTTCTGATGCAGGTGCACAGAATAGGTTCTGACAACAGCTGTGCAAAACCCCACAAATTTGGAACATAGCACTCTCCACTCTGGAAGTAGAGTTCTACTATGGCAAAGAGCTAAAAAGTCAAGTAATTGGCTGGCAAGATGAGCAAACAGAGGAAGAGAAATCAGACTATAGAATCATTCTTTAGCAACAAAGAAAATCAAAACATAGAACCAGAAGAAGACAACAAAGTCAAAACTCCTGAATCAAAAGCCTACAAGAAAAATATGAATTGGTTACAGGCCATGGAGAAGCTCAAGAAGGATTCTGAAAATCAAGTAAAAGAAGTAGAGGAAAAATGAGAAGAGAAATGAGAGTGAAGCAAAAAAAATCATGAAAAACAAGTCAGCAGCTTGCTAAAGGAACCCCCCCCCCAAAAAAAAAACCCAAGGAAGAAATAACACCTTAAAAATAGACTAACTCAAATGGCAAAAGAGGCTCAAAAAGCCAATGAGGAAAAGAATGCCTTAAAAAGCAGAATTGACCAGATAGGAAAGAAAGTTCAAAAGCTCATTGAAGAAAATCATTCCTTCAAAATTAGAGTGGAGCAAACAGAAGCTAATGACTTTATGAGAAATCAAGATGTTATGAAACAGATCCAAAAGAATGCAAAAATAGAAGGCAATGTGAAATATCTCACTGGAAAAACCACTGACCTGGAAAACAGAGCCAGGAGAGATAAATTATTGAACTTCCTGAAAGTCATGATCAATGAAAGAGCCTAGACATCATCTTTCAAGAAATTATAGGGGCACAGTGAGTAGAGTGTCGGCCCTGGAGTCAGAAGGACCTGAGTTTGGATCTGGCCTCAGACACTTAATGCACACACAAACAAAAACCTAGCCCTGTGACCTTGGGCAAGTTACTTAACTCCAATTGCCCTCCAAAAAGGGTAAAAAAAGAAATTATCAAGGAAAATTTCCCTGATATTCTAGAACCAGAGGGCAAAATAGAAATTGAAAGAATTCACCAATTGCCTCTTGAAAAAGATCCCCAAAAGAAAACACCTAGGAATATCATAGCCAAATTCTGGAGTTCCCAGGTCAAGGAGAAAACAAGCAGTCAGGAAGAAACAATTTGAGGATTGTGGAAACACAATCAGGATAACACAAGATCTAGCAGCTTCTACATTATGGGATTGAAGGGCTCGGAATATGATATTCTGGAGAGTAAGGGAGCTAGGATTAAAACCCAAAATCACCTACCCAGTAAAACTAAGTATAATAATGAGGGGCAGCTAGGCGGCACAGTGAGTAAGAGCACTGGCCCCGGAGTCGGGATGAACTGGGATCGGTCCCAGCCTCAGAAAATGAGCACCCACACATAAATAATGACTGGCTGTGTAACTTTGAGTAAGTTACTTAACCCCAACTGCTAAAAAAAACAAAAACAAAAACAAAAAAACCAAAGAAACAAACAAACAAAAAAAAAACTAAGCATAATGCTTCAGGGGAAAATATGAATATTCAATGAAATAGAGGACTTTCAAGCATTCTTGAGGAAAAACCCAGAGCTGAACAGAAAATCTGACTTTCAAATACAAGAAGCAAGAGAAGCATGAGAAGGTAAACAAGAAAGAGAAATCCCAATAAACTTATTGTTTTTATTTTTTATTTTTAAAGCAATTGGGGTTAAGTAACTTGCTCAAGGTTACACGGCTAGTCATTATTTATGTGTGGGTGCTCATTTTCTGAGGCCAGATTTGATCTCGGGTCATCCCAACTCCGAGGCCGGTGCTCTTACTCACTGCGCCACCTAGCCACCCCGACCAATAAACTTATTAAAGTTGAAGTGTTTACATTTCTACATGGAAAGACGATATTTGTAACTCATGAGACTTTTCTCAGTATTAGGATAGTTGAATGGAATATGCATATGTATAGGTGGGAATATGTGTGTGGATGTATACCATGAGGGCACAGGGTGAGTTGAATATGAAGGGATGATATCTAAAAAATAAAATGAGGTGAGAAAGGAATATATTGGGAGGAGAAAGGAAGAGACAGAATATGGTAAATTATCTCACATAAAGAGACAAGAGAAAGCCATTACAATGGAAGATAAAAGCAGGGAGGTGAAAGGGAATGTCAACCTTACTCTAATTGTATTTGGCTTAAGGAGGGAATTACATATACACTCAGTTGGGTATGTTACCCTATAGGAAAGTAGAGGGGAAGGGAATAAGAGGGGGCGATAATAGAAGGGAAGGCAGATTAGGGGAGGGGATAGTAAGAAGCAAACACTTTTGAAAAGGGACAGGGTCAAAGGAGAAAATAGAATAAATGGGGGGCAGGATGGAATGAAGGGAAATATAGTTAGTCTTTTATAATATGACTACTATGGAAATGCTTTGCATAACTACACATGTATAACCTATATTGAATTGTTTGTCTTCCCATTGGGGGTGGGTGAGGAAGGAAGAAGGAAGAGAATCTGGAACCCAAAGTTTTCAAAACAAATTTTAAAAAATTGTTGCTACATGCTACGGGGAAATAAGATATGCAGACAATGGGGTATAGAAATCCATCTTGCCCTACAAGAAAGTAAGGGGAAAGGGAGTATATAAGAGAGGACAGACTGTGGGAAGGGGTAATCAGTATGCTTGCCATCTTGGGGTCATGGTAGAGGAGAGATGGGGAGAAAATTTGTAACTCAAAATCTTGTGGAAATGTACGTTGAAAACTAAAAATAAATTCTGGGGAATATAATTTTATTTGTTTTTTTTTCCTTTATTAATAATAGTATTTATATATATTTGAAACATTTCCTTCCTCCCTTGTCACCCATTCCCTCTGGGGAGATAAATAATTCAGTATATGTTGTACATGTCCAGCTATGCAAAACATTATCATAGTAGATATATTGTACAAGGCTGCTTATAATTACCTCCCACTCATCCCACCCCCCACCTGGTCCATTCCCTACATGATCCTGTCCCTCTTCTATAGTGGGTACTTCCAACCTCCCCTCCCCCCAAGGATGCCCTCCCATCCATCATCCCTCCTCACATCCCCCTTCCCCCTATCCTGCTGCAGGTTGAGATATCCCATTTAGTATGTATGTCATTTTCTCCTTGAACCAAATTCAATGTGAATGTGGTTTTGCCTTTTTAGCCTTCCTTATTCTCCCCCTCTTTTGCAACCACTTCCCTTGCTTCTTCTACATGGGATAGTTTACACTACCCTGTCTCTCCCCATCTCCTCTTGCCACTTTCCTCTCTCACCTCATAATTTCATCCCTTGAGTATTCTCCCTTCCCAACAAATTCAACCTATGCCCTCTATCCATATATAACTGTAACCATATACACACACATTCACATATGTACTCATATGACCACACACACCTGGGGAATATATTTTAAAATAAATGATAAAATTTACTTTTACATGTAATATGAAAATATATTTTTAAGTACCACAAAAAAGGGGCTATTTACATGCTACCTCCTACATAAATTTTTTCCTTCAACCTTCTGCCCCACTCTTCCTCCTCATATAACCTTGTTCTTTTCTATATAGATTTTGATTCCTACCAATAAAATGTAAATATTTTGAAGTTGGGGATTATTTTACTCTTATCTTTGTACCATAAGCATTTCGGATGATACCTCTGTACTCAGTAGTCACAGAGAGTAAGCATCAAAGCTAGAATTTAAAGCCAGATCTATCGTAAATCTAAGTCTCATGCTTTTTTCACTAAAACTCTTAAACATTCATTAGGAATGTACTAGGTAAAAGATAGCATGTGAGTTTCAGTGGGTATAATAATAAAAACGGACATAGTCCCTGCATTCTAGGAGCTCCTGCAGAATCTGAAAATACACAAACGTGTATAGCAGCTCATATTTATATAGCGTTTTGCAAAGTGCTTTTTGACCTTCATAATAATCCTCTAAGGTGAGTGCTATTACCACTCTTGTTTTATAAGAGAGAAAACTCAAGGCTCAATGGGTTTAATGATATGATTTCCCAACTGGTTGTTTCTCATTCCTCACACAAAAAATTCTATCCCTTTGCACAGGGATAACTAGAAAACATTCATTCATTTCTTGCTTCTACTTCTTAAAACTTTAATATTTTTGAAAGCTCAGTTCAAATGCCAGTTCCTACATGAGGCAGTCTCCCCAACCTACTAGTTCCTTTACAAAAAAATCTGACCATTTCATATATATATATACATACACACATATACATATATATATGCTATAAATTTATATCATATACATCTTGTCTTCCTCCAAAGACTATAAGCTCCTTGACGGCAGAGATAATTTTATTTGTGTCTTTGCTTTTCCAGTGCCTAGCATCATATGTGGAACATAGTCAATGCTTAAAAAACTCTTGTTGATAACCCAGGATCATATAAATGTCTGAAACATGAACTCAGATCTGCCTAACTCTATTTTGTCAGCCTATCTCCTTATTTAGAGGATGATAAGGTAAAGGCAAAATCCAGACAAAATGTGCTGAGAAAATTTGTAGAGAAAAAAAATCACATGTAGCTGGAGCACTTATAGAAGCCTTCTTCGAAGAGTTGGTACTTGAGCTAGGCCTTTAGGGAAGATAACTTTACCACCAGGAGATAAGGAATATTTTCTGATTAGGGAAAGGCTTCATGAAGGAAGGGATGAGATCAGGGAACAGCAACTGGTCCGGTGGACCCTGAACATAAGCTATGTAAGAGAGAATCATGTGAAATAAAAGCTAGAAAGGTAGGCTGAGGTAAAATGGGAATGTTCTCCAAAGGCAGAGTCCTTAGAATCAGGGGAATGTTTTCCTTGTCACTTTTGTGTTTTAGTTTGTATCTTCACAGATGTCTTGGGTCAAATTAGATTTGATTCAAGTAGAGAGAGTGGCCCCATAGATGGCACTTACCTTCAAAGGGGAAAAGTACACTTAAAAAGTCCATTTCCTTTTAAAGGTGTCCAGGTAGCAACTGTATTAAGCTTTCATTTTCAGCATTAGCAGAAAGAGTGTTCAAAGCCTTAAAAAAGAAAAGGGTGGGAGTTTGGAAGGAGAGGTGGAGTGAAGGAAATTTGTAGAAATATCACTGTCTTGAAAGCTGTAGGACTACAGAGGTCACAGTTCATCAGTTCTAGCCTGTGGTAGTACTTTCAAAAATCAAGTCAATTTAAATTACTAATAATCAGAAAGGCTACATGACAAGACATCCATTTCAAGACAGGCACTAATAGAATCAGAGCTAAGTATCTAGCTGGACTGTAGGTAGTATGACAAGATGCTGGGTTATGTTTTCAGCCTTCATTGGAGTGAATGCAAACTAATACAGTAGTGGAGCTGCTCTGAAGAGCACAACTAATTGCCTCTTCTGTTCTCTCAAATCACCACACTTTTTACAGAGTCTGGAGCTTTGTTAACAAACAGGATCCACATAAATTCCAACGGCTTCTATATACATTTTTAGAATCCCAGAATCATAGAATCTCAAAACTAAGGGACCTCAGCTGTCCTCTATTCTAAAGTCTTTGTGAAACAGGAATCTCCTCTAAACCATCTCTGCCAAATGATCACCTAGCCTTCATTGAAGACCTCCAATAACAGAGAAACTCACTTCGGCTTGAGACAGTCCACTCCACTTTTGAGCGGTTCTGGTTGTTTGGAATTTCTTCCTTTCTGGGAACTAAAATGTATCCCTCTGCAGACTCCTACTACTCCTAGTTTTCTCCTGTAGACTCAAGTAAAAGAAGTTTGGCACCGAGACCTGAGCATCATAATAACTCCAACTAATTCGTCACATTTCTACAGCAATTCCAAGTTTGCAAAGCATTGTCCCTACAACAATCCTGTGAGGGAGAGAAGCATTATTTGCCCCACTTTATAGAAAAGGAATAGTGCAGTGACTTTCTTATAGTCACATAAGCATAATACATCAGAGTTGAGATTCAAATCTGTCTTTTGCTTCTGAATTCATTTCTGCTACATTGTACCATCCCATAGATGTGCTCTAAGAGACAAAGCAGGACTATCACTAGTTTTACACTGGACAACATACTTCTAATCATACAACCTAAAATCATATGAGCTTAAGGAATTTAATTCATTTAAATTTTGCAAATACAAAGAAGTTAAACAATCTCTGAGGTTAGAAGGCAAAGAATATAATTTTCCTTATGTAGGAATAATCAAGAATTTATGATTTAGTCTCTCTATATTAAAAGATTAGAAAACAAAGAATTGGGAAAAGTCAAGGGTTTAAGTTCAAGCTCTGCAATAATTCACCACACGACACTGAATAAATCATTATAAGTTATTGCTTCATGTTCAAGTGTTTTGTCAACACACTTGGTGAGTCTTTTTTCTTTTCAGAGTCTGGTATATGCATATGTGTGTGTGTGTGTGTGTGTGTGTGTCTGTGTGTGTGTGTGTGCAGAAGAAATAAACAGCTGTCCTGTACTGATCTACAGTGTGCACTGAATATATATGTACTACTTTTTGAAAAGACCTTAGGAGACATGAGCTAGACCTGACACCAAGTGATTCTCTCTAGAGCTCTGGAGTCCTGGTGTGAAGAGCCAAAGGACACAAGAAAGAAAGAGACTTCTTATTTTAGGATCCTGGCTCCCCAGTCCTGAATTCATTTTGACTAGGAGTCCAAAGCTAAGGGTCCCTTGGCAGGAAAGGGAAAGGGCAACCTGGTGCCCTCTGGGCCCCGTCCCAATTTTCTGTTGTTATACTCATATTTGTACATATTGTCTCCTTAGACAGTGTGCCGCTTCTTGAAAACAATGATTATTTCATTTTTTTGACTTTGTATCTAAGTGTTCAGAACAGTGCCTTACACATAAAAGGCACTTGATGCCTGCTGGCTTATTGCTTGGCTTCATCTCTTCAGATCTCAATTCCTTCTTTTGTCAAATAAGGGTCTGACTAAATGATCTCCAAGGTCTCTCTGAATTCTAAGTTTCTATATTCTATTTTCAAACATTCTATTTTCTGATACTGATAATTATTTTCTACTCTGATACTCAACAGTTCCATCTTTAGCCATTAGGCAGCTAGGTGGTGCAGTGGATAGAGCACTGTATCTGAAGGCAGGAAGATCTGAGTTTAAATTCAGCCTCAGACAATTTTGAGCTGTATGAACCTGGACAAGACAAATAACCTCTGATTGTCTCAGTTTCTTCAACTGCAAAATGAGGATGATATTACTCATATGTGCCTCCCAGAGGCGCTGTGAGGATCAAGAGAGAAAAATATAAAACAGTGCCTGGCACGGCTTAATAAGTGCCTGTTCCCTTCCCTAGTTTCTATCACATTTCTAAAAAAAAGCACTTAATTTTTAGTTTATACTTCAGCAATTCAATTGAATCATGATCATACTGATGTGAGTAATTCTTCAATTAATGCCAATCATGGCCCATACTTTGCCATTCTTTGAAATCTTTTTCCATGTTCTCTCAAAGCTCCTCCATGAAGTTTCTACCAAACATGTTGAAGTCTGTCCTACAGGTCATTCTATATTTTATGAGAAATAGAGAAGCCCCTAGGATAATCTGTCTTCCTTTACTCTTGCCATATGAGTAGCCCCCCTCCTTTTTTAATCATACATTTCTAATCTGTAGCTAATTATATCGCAGGAATGTATAAAACAGAAAGAGTAGTGGACTGGAAATCAGGAAACTTGGATTGGAGTTTAGCCTTTTCATTTTAACATTCCATGTTCTAAGGTCTTTTTCAGTGAATAAATCATTGAATTTTTCTGAGTTTCAGTTTCACAGGCTCAATTTCTGACTGCATATCCAGTGTTAAATGAATGTAAGCATCTAGAGAAGAATAACCAGGATTATGAAGTCCCTTGAATCCATGAAGGAACTGGAAGGGTTTGTTAAGCCTGGAAAATAGAAGACTCTCGGGATGCTGTTGTTGTTTAGTAGTGTCAGCTGTGTCTGACTCTTCATGACAACCATTTGGGGCTTTCTTGGGAAAAGATACTCAAAGTGTTTTGTCATTTCCTTCTGCAGCTGATTTTACAGATGAGGAAACTGAGGCAAGCTGGGTTAAATGACTTGCCCAGGGTCAGCCACCTAGTGTTTGGGGCCACATTTGAACTCAGTTCTTCCTGATTCCCAGCCTAGTATTACCAATTGCTGCTAGAAACATGATAGTATCTGAAGGGCTGTTATGTGGATGATGGATTATCAGATTTCTGTTTGGCACAACATAAAAGAATTAGGAACAATAGGTAGAAGGTGCAAAGAGGATAATTTAGGCTTGCCCCCTAAACTATCCCCTCCATCTAACTGTCTTATTATTGGCAACAGTACCACCATCTTCCCAGTTACCCAGGCTTAAAAGTTAGATGTCACCTCAATTCCTCACTCTCTTTCACTCCCCATATGTAATCTGTTGCCAAGTCCTGCAGATTTTATGTAACATATCTTAGTTTATAAATTCCGTTTTCTCTTTTGACACTCCCAACCATCCTAGGGCAGGCCCTCTGGTTGGTCTCCCTCCCTCAAGTATCTCCCCACTCCAGACCATTTTCTGCTGTCAAAATAATCTTTCTAAAGTGCAGGTCTGACCACGACACCTCCCTACTCAATTACCCCAGTTGCTCCCTATTACTCCAGGAGCAAATATAAAGTCCTCTGTTTGGCATTCAAAGGCCTTCATAACCTGCCTCTACACAGGCCTTTCCAGCTTTCTTATGTCCTCTGATCTGCAATTCAGTAAGATGGACCTCATCTATTGTTCCTCCAACTAGACACAACTCCAACTCCAGTCATTTTCACTGGCTATCTCTCAAGGTTGGAATTCTATTTCTCCTCATCTGTTTCCTTCACTTCCTTCCAGTCTCAGCTAAAATCTCATCTGCTACAAGAAGCCTTTCCCAGTCTCCCTTAATTTTAATAGCTTCCCTTTGTTATTTCCAATTTATCCTGTATGTAGTTGGTTTATACACAGTTGTTTACATTTTGTCTCCCTCGTTTACATCCCCAGCACTTAGCAAGGTGCCTAGCACAAAGCATAAGCTAAATAAATGTTTACCCATTGATGAGAACTGGGGGAGGGGGGGGAAATAGGGTGGGAAGAAGGCTCAAAAAAGGATTCTAGTTCTTTATGTTCACAATGCCTAGCACACAGTAGGCACTTAATAAGTGACTGACTGATGTAGACAATACCCTTGCTGCTTCTGGAAGGCACGAATGATGGAAAGGGATGACATCTTTATCTTACACTTTCTAAATGACTGCAAGGAAGTCTCAAAGACAGCTCTGAGGAAGATGAACTCTTCTCTCTCTCACATGATTTATAAAGGAGCTTCTGCAGCCCACAGGCCACACGATTCCCAAGCAAGTACACAAGGACCAGCTGAAGGAACTGAGGAAAAATGAACCATCTTTAAATCTGCCAGGGAGCTGCGGTATCTGTCATCGAGTTGCATCTGCACCTCTGAACTGGCAGGTGCATTCTGCAAAATGTCAAAAGCACATAAACTCATGCTGGTGGGGGCAGGGTGGGGGAGCTTTGTCCTTGACCTGTTCTCTCCTTTGCATCTTGTGTGTCAGGGGAATGGGATTTCTCAGGGAGATACACTGATGTGAAATGCATTAGTATTAAAGTGGGGGCTTCCAGCCCACCCAGGGCCAAAGGGTTAATAAAAAGCGACAGGATTTAATGATAGCCATTAATGTAGCTTGGCAACTGGGAGAAGGTGTGTCGGGGAGGCCTAATTAATGAATGAAGTAGCAAGAGTTTCTGTTAAGTTGGTAAGCAGTTCACAGCTCACCATTGGTAGGATTTGCCCAGATGGTAATACGCTTAAGCTTTCTTAGCTCCACTGAACAGGAGAAAAACAATGTGATTAGAGTTGCAGCTTTGGTTAAAGTTCTGACATTCTCTGAGCCAATAGCTTACAACATTCTGAAAAGGCTTCTTTTCCTCACTCTTGGATGGAGGCATGATTGTGTATTGGAAAGAGCTCCAGATTTGGGAATGGGCAACCTGAACTCAAGCCCCATTTCTAAGATTTACTGGCTGTATGATTATAGATAAGTCACTTTGCTTCTTTTGGTCCTCAATTTCTACATTTGTAAATTGGAGATGATGAATTTTCCTATTTTCCTCACTGTGTAGTACTATACAAGAAAAGTATTCTAGAAATGGAGAAATGTTATTTCCACTAGTGAAGATCTGCATGTCATCCAATATACAATCTCTTTCTTGTGCATGTCAATCAGTATAGTCATTTCTCGTGACTGATCCTAAGAAAAAGCAACACAGAAAACAAAATTTCTGGGTACTCTGCTATCCATACCACAATATTCAGGATTTTAGCCTGACTCAAGTGTCATTTTGATTATGGGCTTTGATGAAGTCTCAAAAGAAGAAATAGTGGAATGGGCTCCTAGTCTTGGAATAAGAAGACTTGAGTTCAAATCTAGGCTCTTACACTTATTAGATAGGTGACCATAGAAAAGTTACTTCACTTGGTACTCAAATTATTTGCTTTATAGTTTTAAGGAAACTTGGAAACAAACTAGTCCAACATCTCATTTTATAGACAGAGAACTAAGACTTGAAGATGTGTTCTCATTCTCTCTCTCTCTTGCTGTCTCTGTCTCTCTATCTTTCAATTTGTCTTTCTGTCCTTTTAAGACAGATTAAAAAAAAAAGTTTCTATGTATCTCACCTATGCTAGAACTGAAGAGGCTACTCACAGGGCCTATTCCACTCTGATCAGCGTGGGAGTTTTGACCTGCTCTGTTCTGACTTGTGCTAGTTTAAGCTCTCCTCAGGCAACCTGGTACCCTCACCCATTCCTTGGGGCTCTATTAAAGCCAAACTTACTAATGGATTTAGGCCACTGCTGATCAGAATTCTGGAGCTCAAGAGATTCACCAGCCTCAGTATCCTCAAGTGGCAGGGATTAGAGGTGTAGTATGCCTAGTATACAACTCTTCTAAAGTCATACAAGACAAGTGAGTAGCAGAATCAGGATTTGAACAAAGGTCCTCTGATTAAAAATCCAGTGCATTTTCAACTGTGCCAGGTGACAACCTCATTTTCATCACCTTTAAAATAAGGATGATACTTTCGTTATCTACTTCACAGAGTTGTTGTGAGGATCCAAAGAGAGAACAGGAAAAATGCTTTTTAAACTATAAAGTGCTTTTAAAAGTACAAGCTATAACTTTAGCCAAGATATTTAAAGATTAATAATTATTCAAGTTTCCATCCTAAGGGCTGATAATGGACTTTATTTACCTCATGGCATAATTATCACTTAAATATACAAATTCTTATATCACAACTATGCTTCTAGTTTAATGTGTGACTGTGGCTAAAAGTTATTTCACTTCTATGGGACTCAGTTTCCTTTCCTGTAAAGTAAGGAGACTGATTTTAGATTTATCTTGAAGGTAGCTTTCAGTGCTACAATTCTATGTTCTAAAGTCTTTTCAAACTCTGAAATTATATATTGATGTACAAAGCACAAAATTCTCATGCATTTAAAGAGAAGTGGGAGAAATCATGAGTAGTGGACCAAGTGGTAAACAAGAGAGAAAAGACATTTTTCAGCTAATCTAAAAGTCTTCTGCTATATACACATCAAAAGAAAAACAGCAAAAAGGCAGTTCTCCAAAAGGCAGATACCATGAGGGAGAACCCTCCTGCATTTCAACTCAAGGAGATCTATGATTTTATCTAGGTATGGGTCAAAGGGGCAACCCAAATGAATAAGGAAAAGGGAGATGGAAAATTCAAGGGAAGATGGCATAGCCATACCTGCTCTAAAACTATATTATTAAGTGGTGTTCATAAAAACTATTTGGTACCAGCTAAAAAAAAAAAATAGAGTGGTGGATCAGGGGAACAGGTTAGGTACACAAGACACAATATTCAATGAGTATAACAATTTCCTATTTGATAAACTTAAGACTTTGAGTGTCTGGGATAAGAACTCACTATTTGACAAAAAATGCTGGGAAAACTGGAATATAGTAGGGCAGAAATTAAGCATAAACCAACATTTTACACCATATACAAAGATAAGGTCAAAATGGGTACATGATTTAGACACAAAGGGTGATACTATAAATAAATTAGGAGATCAAGAAATAGTTTCCCTGTCAGATCTATGAAGGAGGAGAGAAGGTATGACCAAACAAGAGAGAACATTATGAAATGCAAAATGGATAATTTTGATTACATTAAATTAAGAAGTTTTTGCACAAAGTTTAATGCAACCAAAACTATAAATAAAGAAGAAAACTGGGAAATAATTTTTACTGCCAGTGTTTCTGATAAAGGCTTCATTTCTAAAATATATAGAGAACTAAGTCAAATTTATAAAAATACAAGTCATTCCCCAATTGAGAAACGGTCAAAGGATATGAATAGGCAGTTTTCAGATGAAAAAAAAAAGTTATCTATAATCATGTAAAAAATGCTCTAAATCAACATTCATTAGAGAAATGCAACAACAACTCTGAGGTACCATCTCACTCCTATCTGGCTAACATGACAATAAAGGAAAATAATAAATGTTAGAGAAAATGTAGGAAAATTGGAATACTAATGAATTGCTGATAGAGTTGTGAACTGACCTAACCATTCTGGAAAGAATTTGGAACTATGCCCAAATTGCTATAAAACCAGTACTAGGTGAATATCTCAAAGAGATCACAAAAAATGGAAAAGGATCCACATGTACAAAAATATTTATAACAGTTCTTTTTGTGGTGGCAAAGAATTGGAAACTGAAGGGATGCCTATCAATTGGGGAATGGCTGAACAAGTTGTGGTATATGAATGTAATGGAATACTATTGTGCTATAAGAAATCATGAGTAGGCAGACTTCAGAAAAGCCTGGAAAGACTTGCATGAATTGATGCTGAATGAAGTAAGTAGAACCAGAAGAACATTGTACACAGTAATAGTAATATTGTGAGATGATTAACTTTGATAGACTTAACTCTTCTCAGCATCATGATGATCTAAGGCAATTCCAAAAGATGCATGACGGAAAATACTATCTATACCCAGAGAAAGAACTATGGAATCTGAATGCTGATGGAAACATACTATTTTCTCTTTTTTCCCCTTTCTCATGGTTTTTCCCTTTTGTTCACAACATGACTAAAATAGAAATGTTTAATATGGTTAATGGTTAATATGGTACATGTATAATCTATATCAGATTACTTGCTGTCTTGGGGAGGGGGAAGCGAAGGGAATGAGAAAAAATGGGGGGCTCAAAATCTTACAAAAGCGAATGTTGAAAACTATCTTTACATGTAACTGGAAAAAAAAAAGACTATTAAGAGGGGGTGGGGAAAAGGAGATGGACAAAAACCAAGTTCGCATTCTCATTAACACACCGAAACTTCAAAGGTAAAAAAAGAGAATATAGCTCAATTCTATCCCAAAATCAGAGAATTATACCTTTGACCATACGCTGAATATACTGATGTAAAAATAAGCTCTCCTAAGAAGGATGAATAGCACTTATGTTATCATTATGGCTATTGAAATTAGATTAAATCTTCTCTTTGGGTGGGGCAAATCAAACTTTCATTGTTTTACTATTTGTGCCTTTGAGTCTATTCAGAATTTGGTCAGAATAGTGGCTAAGCTATCATGAAGGAATACTGGACTGGACTCAGAATAGCAAGGCTTAAAGTGCTGGTTTTGTCATAGAAGCTGTATGTCCTCAGAAATGTTACTTAATTTCTACAGGCCTCTTTTTTCTTATCTGTAAAATGGAGATGTTTCTACCATCTATCTCCCAAGACTATTATGAGGAAAGAACTTTTTAAACCACAAAGTACTATTGAGATGATAGCTATTATTATTATTATCTACCTCACAGATCTCTTGCAACAAAAATGAGATAATAAATGTGAGGTATTTTTTACACTTACAAGTTCAACAGAAATATGACCTGTTATCCATACACAATAAACTCTTAGTTATGCAGGCAGCTGAATGGAAGGGAAATAGAATTTAACTGAGATTCAGAACACTTGGGTTCAAGTTTGAGCATTAGTTACTATTTTTATGACCCTAGACAATGATTTAACCTTCCTAAGCATTAATTTCCTCATCTGTAAAACTCATGTAGCTCACCCACAGATAGTTATAAAGATCAAATGAAAAAACTTAACTTTATAGCTATGTAAAGAAACACGTTGTTTTCACTTGTTATGATCTAAGGTTATCTAGAAAGATCTCTATTGTAGGAAATAACATTAGTTCCTTTGCTATTGAATTGTAATTTGTATTCAATTTCAACATTCAATCTGTTCCTCAAAGTCGTCTTGACCACTAAGAGGAAGGACAGCACAATAAAGTATACTGAACTATACTGCTAGAAAATTCGAGTTCTAGTTTAGACTTTGCTATTGAGTGACCTGGGATAAGCTATTATCCTCTCTGGATCTCAGTTTCTGCCTCTGAAGAATAAAGGAGTTTGATTAGATGAAGCCCTAGAGTCCCTTCCAGCTCTAATGTTCTATGTTTCAATAATCAGTTCAGTCTGCCTCTAACATTACAAATGCTGAGATCCATTCAAGTTCTGACATTCTCTATTCTACCATTCTATCTCCTAAGGTCACTCCCAGCTCTAATATCCTGTGTTTTGTGTTCTAGTTATTCTAAGGATTAAGGTTCACTGAAACTCTAACATGCTTTGATCTAACATTCTATATATGCCCTAAGGTCTCTTCTAGTGTCAAAATTCCCTGTTATTATATTCTATGTTTTATGTTCCTTTCCAGCTCGAATATTCAATGTTCTAAGGTACTTTCCCTTCCAGTTCTAACTTTTTCTGATTATAGGCTTTGGATCCCAATCTGATTAACTGCTGCATTGTGACAAAATGTATTGAGGTAACTCTTCTATGCTTAATAGACCTAACCCTCTGTGCTTAGTTCTTTTAGAAATATTTTATTTCCATTGATCTGGATTTGCTCATCCGATATTAATAAATGGGAAACTGAAAACTGTGAATAGAAAGAATCTTTCACTAATGAGACAAATGAAGGTTACCAGAGAAGATAGGACTTCCCAAAATGATGACAACTATTTTCAATTTGAACACACTTGTAATATCCTGAGGACATGTGCAGGGGTAATAGTAAGGTTCACTCAAAGCATAGTCCTAATTTGATTTATGCTGTGATACGATGAGTTTGCCATCCAAAAGGGGTAAGACTAGAAAAATATTCGGTCAAACTTCTGCAAGCCTAAAATAAAGTGTAAACAGGAGGTGGCAGCACGGTCATGGGGTGTGAGCAACAACAGACTGTGAATAAGAGGCTTGGACCAAATCCTGCAATGTGACAGAGGGCAAGGAACAACCTCCATGAACTCCAGTTTTCTGTGAAAAAGAAGGTTGTAACCACTGTTTCTTCCACAGTACAGTTGAGAGGGAAGTGGACTGGGAGTCAGGGGACCTTGGCTCAAGACCAGGCTCTGACACTATTTGGGTGACTTTGTATGACCCACTTTGCCTCACTGAGCTTCAGTTTCTTATCTGTATATCAGGGAGAATAATACCTGCACTATGGCATCACTGTTGTGAGGAAAGTACTTGCTAAACTGTAAAAGACTATGGAAATGTGAGCTAAAAAGAAAGTGAGATTATGTTAGAAATCCCTAGAAGAAGCAGCTTAATGAAATTAAAAAAAAAATTCAAATAAATGCTTTTATTCTCAATTTACCTTGTATCTAACACTTTAGGGCAAGATAACATTTCATAACTAGAAATTTTTATGCCAAATTGTATGAAGTTAACATTATGTCATCTGATCTTAGGCTCCAATTTGTCATAAAATTAAGTGTCTTGACTCATCCAAAACTTACCATGAGAATTACAGATCATAACATGGGATCACAGATTTAGAGCTGGGAAGGAATCAATTATTTAGTCCAACTCTCTCACTGAACAGAAGGAAATAACTGACTTGCCCAAGGTCACACAGTCTGGGCTCTAAATTCATGCTTTCTGATGCCAAGGTTGGTGCTCCTTCTACCCTGTTCTGCTATATAACAGAGAGGATGCTAGATTTAAGTCAGGGGGCCTAGCTTCAAATTCTACAAGATACTCACTAGTAGAACTGCTTGATACTGAGAAAATCACTCAACATCTTGAAATCTCAGTTCCTTCAACTGCAAAAAGGAGATAATAACAGAGCCTATCTCACAGGGTTGTTGTAAGGATAAAAAGCAAAGCTTAAAGCACTTTACAAATAAAGAATGATGATGATTAGTAGGAGAGTGACAGTGGTGGAGGTGGTGATGATGATGATGATGAGGATCATCATCATGATAGGAAGAAATCGAAAACAGAAAATTAATGTTGTTAGACAACTTGGACACAGAACATCTAAATTAGTACTGACTTTGGAATACAAAATGTTAAGGCTGTGCAGGGGGCCTTAGAATACAAAATATTAAAATACAGAATGTGGGACCTAAAAACAGCCTGAGGATATAGAATATTATGATTCTGAAAAGAATCTTAGAACAGGGAATATGGAAGGGGTCCTACATATACATTAGTCAAAATCTCCTGATTTTACAGATAAGAATTCTGAGTAATTTCAAAGAATTCAAAAGTGATTTACTCAAGGTTATAGAGCTATTCATTAAGCAGTACTTAATTCTGGCTCACACAACCATTAGTATATATATATAACTTTAAAATAACTCTGTAGAAAAATTATTTACTAGGCATTTAAGAGCCTAAGCAACTCTCTCTTTTTTTCAAAACCTCAATTTCAACAAGTTCTAAGCTGACGGGAAAACATCTGGGCAATTGCAATGCCTTCCCAAAGACAGTAACGACAACTGGGTCCCAGGCCCATTAATTGTTAAAACTGAATATCTCTCAAAGTCTGGCAGTTAAGTATAAGACAAGTTCCCTCTGACCCTCATTATATTTTTGTTCAAAATATTTTAACATTAGCACCATCGCTTCCAGTGAGCAGCTGAAATTCCATATTCAGAGACGGAATTTATAAAGCCTTTTAAAACACTTAAAAGCTGACTGGTCCTGGTCTTTGATCTGACTGAATTTTCTGCGATGGAACTAGGGAAAAGTTTCCCTCTGCTGTCTGCAATGGCAACCAGCCATTCTTGCAGGTTCTAGAGTGAGATTTGGAAGCGTTTTACTATCATCCTCCTCATAATTCAAACCCTGTTTTGTGTCTGTCTTTATGGGTCATTGTTGGCCAGATGGAAAATATTAAGGAAAACGGATTGCAAGTAAATCAATCGACTGGGGTGCACTGCCAAAAAGGCCCCGGGCTAACTGCAAGCAGATTTGCAGGCAGGCTTCGCTCTGCAACAATCCGGGATCTGGCACATCCTTTGGTCTGACTAACAGCAGGAGGGCACAGGGCCAGCTGAGAGCAGCTACTGTGCCAAATAGACTGTGCAGGTCTTACTGCTCGAATGCTTCCACAGAAGGGGGGGAGGGGTGGAGAAGAGAATCGATGGGCTCCTTTGTAAACAACTCCTTGTACTTTCAGGAGGCTGTGGACTTCAAAGGTGGCATAACTTAATCCTGACACAAATCATGCAAGCCAATTCTCTTTTTTTTCCCCTGGGGGGTGGGTCTGGGGGGCAGGAAGACAACTAAACCTGGAGAAATACCTACACTAAGGGCTGATGGTTCCATTAAAAAATATATCTATTTTTTTTAAAAGCTCTCAAAACTCAGGAGGAAAACCACATGCATTAGACAAATTAAGACAGGACAAGAACCAGATCTAATATTGCTCTATTGTTTAAACAGCACTTCCTCCAGGCAATAGAGAAGCTGGCACACACTAGCAACTGTGGCACATGAATATTATACTTTAATTAATAACATTAGTAGCAGAAGTGAATTCTGTCAAGAAAAGCTCTCATTCAGAACCAAGGAAGGAAAAAAATAGCAGAGCTTTCAATACAAATTATCCATGATAGGTGGGCATTTCTCTCATTCAGAGGAATCATAGAATGTTATAGATGAAAGGGATATCAGAACACGGATTATTATAAAGAGCAGAGTGAATGAAAGGATGTAACAGGATGCAGGCTGAAAAGGCATCCAGAAACCAGACTGCAAAGGGCCCTGAACTTTGGGTGTCGAGTTTGTATTTTATCCCGTAGGCAATAGGGAGCCAGTAGAGGTTAGTGAGCAAGGAAATGACTTGGTCAGGCTAGTTTATGAGGAAGATTATTCTGGTAGCCATATAAAAAATGAACTGGAAAAGGAAAAGGCCAGGAACAGGGAATCAATCAACTGAGAAACAGAACAACCTTATTGTTTTTAGTGTTTGCCACAGTGGGACAACCTTTAATGAGAGAGGAGAAGGGAAGCCAGAGAATAAGAATAGAAAAAGAATTCTCTAACTTTTGATAGTGGAAGAACGCCAAAGAAGAAAGAGTCATACAACCAAACGCATTTCTACTGCTTGGCTCCACAGAAACCTGGTCATATGAATAACAAATAAAGACATTGCTAGTAAGTGACTTAATCTCCCTGACACTCAATTTCTTCATCTTTGTAGCCAAGTCAAATCAACATTACTTAGGGTCAGCTACTAAGTGCCAGGCACTATGCTAAGTGCTAGTGATACAAAGAAAGGCTAAAGACAACTCCCTGTTTTCAGGAAGCCCACAACTTATTATGGAAGATATGACAACTAAGTCCAAGTCAAATAGAATAAGTTGGAGATAGTCAAAATGGGAAGGCATTCCCATTAAGGGGGATCAGGAAGTTGCTTGTAGTAGTTGTGATTTTAGCTGGGATTATAAAGAAGCCAGCAAAGCCAGGAGGCAGAGAGGAGGGAAAGAATTCCAAGCACAGGGAACAGCCAATGAAAATGCATTCAAGAGATGGAGTGTCTTGTGTAAAGAACTGCAAGGAGTCCAACATAACTACAGTATATTGAAGAAATAAATTACAAATCAATAACATTAATAATAGCATTATATAGCACTTCAAGATTAGCTCATTTGATCCTTGAAATAAGATGGTGATGTAGGTGCTTTTATCATAATCCCTATTTTACAGAAGAAGAAATTGAGGCTAGGAAAGGTTAAGTGACTTGTCCAGAATCACACAGCTAGTAAGGGTCTGAAGCAAAATGTGAATTTAGGTCTTCCTGACCTCCTAGCACTCTAGACACTACTGCCTGACTGCCCAAATTAACAACACTTGAAAGATTTTTGTAGGGAAGGTGCTTTCTAAGTCGCTAGAGCACTATAGAAATGAAGGTTGTTATCACTATCATGCCATTTCTGTCTTTTTCACTAAGGTTGGGAAAGAAAAGGTCTAGGGATAAGTCATTATCCTGGTATTCTTCTTTTTTTTTATTTAATGTCCTACAGAATACTGCATAAGTCAATTAAAAAACAGTTGCTCTATGTAGTTGATTAAAGGTAAAAGAACATAAGCTCATTATCTGTAGTCTCAAAGAGACCATCCTTGGTTTAACTCCAGTAGCAGAGAGGATGACAGGGATAATGTGAACCTCATCCTGTTCTCCATATTTTGAAGATTTTGTTTCCTGTAGCTTATAAATTGTGTTTTCATAAGGTGGGAGCTTTATGATAGTAGCTCAGTACCAGGTCATACTCACAAGAAAGTGCAAAAAGTCTTTACCTGGTACAGACATCCACATAAATTCAGCTCAAAACATGTTTACACAAGGCCCAAACAAATAACTGAGTCTTATAAATCTGTATTCATAAGTTGGCTGAATTTATGTGGATGCCAAATATGGAGCGCGTTTGAATCCATTCTTGAATCTTAGTTATTTCACTGGCCTCTTCCACCCAGAAGCACATCATTATACAACTTTTTGGTTACATTCAGCAAATCCACTGTAGTATGCCTATTTTCAGCATTTACTCCTACTCAGTAAAATGATATCTGCTTCTTACAAAAGAATATCTGAGAGTTTGGGTTGCTTTTGTTTTGTTTTGTATTTTTTTACTTTGTGCTAAGAACATCTATCAATATTCTTCCTCCTTTTTGGTGAGGAAGTGCTAATCTTTCTGTAGCTACTTTAGGGGTATGGACCCTACAAACATACATACATACAAAAAGTATTGTATAATACTTTCCAAATCATGATGATGATGATGATGATGATGATGATGATGATGATGATGATGATGATGATGATGATGATGATGACGACAGGGGAGTGAAGGGGGGAAAGATTGGTGGAGAATGATTTTTATCTTAAAGTTTGCAAAGAGCTGCCATGTAGAATAGTTAAGCTCAGTTTAGAGTGCAGAACTAGAAAGCAAAGAATAAAAGTTGCAGGGATGGGTTTTTGCCAGCTATAAGGAAGAACTTTTTTTTAAACGATGACAGTTATGAAAAATGGAACAAGCTACATCAGTGGGGCAGTGAGCTCCCCACAACTAGAGTATTTCAAGCAAAGCCTATATCTCCCCCTATAAGGGATGTTTTAGGGGGATTTTCAAATTCAGGAGCAGATTTGTCAGATAACATTTTAAGATCCCTTCTAAATCTGAGATTCAAGTAACTTCTTAAGAGAAGTTTGATTTGGTTCAATAACAGAATGGGCTGATTTGTGAAACAGTGAATTCCCAGTCAACGGAACTTGACATTTCCCCTGGACCACTTATCTAGATATTGTAGAAGGGATTCTTACTTCACCTATGGATAAAACTGGAATCCTTTAGGGGTTCCTTCCTACTTGGAGAGGCCATGAATTTAAGCAATGCCATTATAATGATACCTTACCAGAGCAGCTCCACTGAAGCAGTCCCCTCAGAATATCAACTTTTATATTAACCATCTGCTATGGGCACCACAACCTGTGAAATCTACCGAAGTGATGGCAAATAGTTTTGTATTGCAAAAGGAATCAAGAGAAGGAGAAGAGGAGGGTTTCTATCACCCTAGAAATTATTTTGCTATATAATCCTCTCCTTCTTTTGCTTTTTGATCCAAATTTGTGATTTTCTTGCCACAGGGAACTCTAGGTCAGGAAACTCCCTCTATCAATATAAATCACCAACTGCCACACAGCTTATAGTGATGGAGATTTGCCTAGGCAGTGACAAGCAGCCTGCCCAGGGTCACATACTACAAAATTCATCCATTTTTAAAAAGTATTCAGCTTTCATGGGTCACCTAAAATCAAGGGTTAGTTGAAAGCTACATCACAAGTGCAAACAAGCCATAACATATTACCAATTATGATGTTGATGATCCAATGATGACTTGCCAAGACAAGTGGTATAATGACATCGTCAAAGAAATCATGATGTAGTTGTAAGGATAATTTTTTTTTAAATCAAAAGACAAAATTTTGAATCCCACAGAATTTTTATGAAAAAGTATGGGCAAGAATTGTACAGGGTAAAGACTGGACAGGTTAAAACATGGACTGGTTGAGATCATGGACACATCCAGACTTAGGTAAATATAACAGATTTAGATTAGAAGATTAGAATTGGAAAGTCCAATACATGATCCATAGGGCTGCTAAAGTGATTTTCCTTGAATGCTGGTTTGACCATATCACTCCCATATCATGCCAGTGATTTCCTACTACTTCTAGGAACAAATAAAAACTCCTGTGTTTGAAACATAGAATCCTTCACAACCTGGTCTTATCTTACCTTTCCAGCCTTATACATTCTTCCCCTTCATTCATACTGCCAATCAGTCAAACTAGTCACCTCAAATACAGCACTGTACCTCCTATTTCCATGCCTTTTTCTTCTGGCATTCCCCATGACTGGACTGAGGTCCCTCCTCACTTCCACATCTAGAATCTCCAACTTCCTTTAAGGCCCAGTGCAAGCCCCACCTTCTCCAGCTCTGGAATGCACACTTTTGGAAGTATCCTCCCCCTCCATCTCCATCTCTCTCTCTCCATCTCTCTCCATCTCTCTCTCTCTCTCTCTCTCTCTCTCTCTCTCTCTCTCTCTCTCTCTCTCTCTCTCTCTCAGATTGCTCTTGCCAGAACCCCTTTGTATGTCTCACTTCTCTCCAAGTTGTATTCCAAACTTTCTTCACCATGCCCTGGTCTTAGGTATCTGTACCCATCCTCTGTTAGTTGCCTATTCTGTATTGTTTCCCCCCATTAGAACATAAGCTCCTTGACAACAGGGACTGTCTCTTTCTGCTTATATTTGTATTCCCAATGTTTAGCACAGTTCCTGGCACATAGCAAGTGCTTATTAAATATTTGTTGACTAACTGAAACCCTGAGGACTTGTGTCTTCTCACCATTGAATGATTTTGTGTCTATTTTATAGTTAACTACATATGTACATGTTAACTTCACCCTCTAACCTGGAAACTTCTTGAGGGCAAGAAATATTTCATTTTTATCTTTGTATCACCAGCACCTAACATAATAGCTGGAAAATAGTTGATGCTTACTAAATACTTGTTGATTGGTCTATATTTAAATAAATATTTATGAACTCCATCAGCAAGTAGTCATTTCTTCACTGAGGAAACTTCAGAGATGTTTCCTAAGGCAAAGGTCTTTCAAGATCACATATTTTTGTCAGTGACAAAGCCAGAAAGTTTTTAACTCCCAATTCAGAACTCTTTCCATTAACTTATGCTGGTTTTATTCTAGCATTCACCAAAAAGGTTAATACCTAGTTAAGTTTCAGAGTAAATGAAAAATATTTAAATTATATTTTATATTAAGAAAACAAACAAAGACTTGGAAATGTTCTTGGATAACCCATTATAAAGTATGCGTTTAAAAAAATTAAATTTTGGGGCGGAGCCAAGATGGCGGAGTAGAAACAGCTCCTCCAAGCCTCTCTGCCCCCAGATTCTCCACAAACTATGTAAAAAAAGGACTCTGAAAAACTTCTGGAGCCCCAGCACCCACAGAACGACACAGAGAAGCTAACCTCCCGCTGAGGACAGCCCAGCACCCTGTAGGAAGGACCAGCGCAGTGGTCTGGGAGCCGGCAGCGCGCAGAGCGCAGGAGCCGAGCCGAGCCCAGGTCCACGTGAGCGGAGGTTTTAGCCCCAGGGCGGCAGGGCCAGCAGCCGGCTGGAGGAACCCCAGAACACCAGGAACTGTGGAGACTCCAGAATTATCACCATAGACTTGCCTAGGACAAAGTAAGAGGTTAGTGTCCTATGGACTTTGGGACCTGTATTTGGGGAATGCGTCAGCTCCCTCCCTGGGGGCTAGAAGCCGCTGAGGAGACACGCCATTTTGTAGTTTTCATAGGCATTTCCGGCTCCCAGCCTACAAATCGTGGGGAGATCCAGCGATCAGTCTTGGGGGGTAATCGCTCTTGCTTTAACCTCCCTGGATCTGGATTGTGATCTAGGGTGGAAGTTGTGGGTGGGCTTACAGCTTGCCAGAAACGGAAGTTGCCCCCCCACACGTTCGGGACGAAAATTCCTCTAGCTGGCCTTAAAGCCATAGTGTGGCAACAAGCCCAAAAGTCAAGCAATTAAGTGGCAACATGCCAAGGCAAAGGAAACAGGAAAATGCAACCCTAGACTCCTACTTTGGGGGCATAGAGCGGGAAAAGGACTGTGAGGTCAGAAGTCCTGCTCCAAAAGCCCCAGGGGAAAACATGAGTGGGTTGCAGGCCATAGAGGACCTTAAGAAGGACTTTAAAAATCAAATAAGAGAAGTGGAGGAAAATTGGAAAGAGAAATGAGAAGGATGCAGGAAAAGTATGAAATGAGGGTCAACAGCCTGACTGAGGAAAACAACACTTTAAAAAATAGACTAACTCAAATGGCAAAGGAGGCCCAAAAGGGCAATGAGGAGAAGAATGCCTTAAAAAGTCGAATTTGCCAGATGGAAAAAGAATCTCAAAGTTCACTGAGGAGATTCATTCCTTCAGAGTTAGACTGGAGCAAATGGAAGCTAATGACTTTATGAGAAATCAAGATGCTGTTAAGCAGATCCAAACAAATGAAAGATTAGAAGGCAATGTGAAATATCTCATGGGAAACCACTGACCTGGAAAATAGATCCAGGAGAGACAATTTAAAAATTATTGGACTACCTGAAAGCCATGATCAAAGAAAGAACCTAGAAATCACCCTTCAAGAAATTCTCAAGGAAAATTGCCCTGATGTTTTTAGATCCAGAGGGCAAAATAGAGGTTGAAAGAATCCACCAATCACCTCCTGAAAAAGATCCCAAAAAAGAAAACTCCCAGGAATATTATAGCCAGGTTCCAGAATCCCCAGATCAAGGAGAAAATACTACAAGCAGCCAGGAAGAAACAATTTCAATATTGTGGAAACACAATCAGAATAGCCCAGGACCTGGCAGCTTCTACACTGAGGATCGAAGGGCATGGAATATGATATTCCAGAGGGCAAAAGAACTGGGAATAAACCCAAGGGTCACCTACCCAGCAAAACTGAGTATTTTGTTTCAGGGGAAAATATGGTCATTCAGTGGAATAGAGGACTTTCAAGCATTCTTGAGGAAAAACCAGAGTTGAATAGAAAATTTGACATCCAGACGCAAGAAGTAAGAGATGCCTGAGAAGGGAATCAGGGAAAAGAAATCAAAAGGAACTTATCAAAGTTGAACTATTTACATTCCTATATGGAAAAGCAATATCTGTGACTGATGATATCTTTCTCACTATGAAAATAATGGAAGAAGGGGGTGTGGTCATATGAATACATATATGAATGTGTGTATATGGTTACAGTTATATATGGATAGAGGGCATAGGTTGAATTTGTTGGGAAGGGAGAGTACCCAAGGGATGAAATTATGAGGTGAGAGAGGAAAGTGGCAAGAGGAGATGGGGAGAGACATGGTAGGGTAAACTATCTCATGTAGGGGAAGTGGGTGCAAAGGAGGGGGAGAATAAAAGGAAGGCTAAAAAGGCAAAACCACATTCCCATTGAATTTGGTTCAGGGAGAAAATGACATACATACTAAATGGGATATCTCAACCTGAAGCAGGATAGGGGGAAGGGGGATGAGAGGAGGGATGATGGATGGGAGGGCATCCTTGGGGTGAGGGGAGGCTGGAAGTACCCACTATAGAAGAGGGACAGGATCATGTAGGGAATGGACCAGGTGGGGGGTGGGATGAGTGGGAGGGAATTATAAGCAGCCTTGTACAATATATCTACTATGATAATGTTTGCATAGCTAGACATGTACAACATATACTGAATTACTTATCTCCCAAGAAGGAATGGGTGACAAGGGAGGAAGGAAATGGATCTGAAATTCGAGGTCGTAACATTAAATGTTTCAAATATATATATAAATACTATTATTAATACTCTTGCCTATAATTGGGAGATAAGATGCACAGGCATTGGGACACAAAGATTCATCTTCCTCTAATGGAAAAGTCGATGGGGGTATGGGAGAAGGTATGGGAGAGAGCAGATTGGAGGAAGAGATATCTTGTGGGACTGCTATTCTGGGAGGTTGGGTAGGGGAATAATGGGGGGAAAATGATTGTAACTCAAAATCTGGCGGAGATGAATGATGTAAAACAGAAGTTAATAAAGTATTTGTTTAAAAAAAAAATTAAATTTTTTGAAACCTGCAATTTCATTGGTTTAGGAAACTTAGAATGAGGAAGCTCCATCGACCAATGAGGATCTGCTTCTGCTTTGCAACATATACTCTTAAAGCATTTCCTAGGGAATCAGAAATTAAGTGATTTGCTCAGGGTCACACAGCCAGTATTTGTCAGATGTGAAACTTGAACTCTCATCTTTCTGGTTTTGATGCCAGGCTTCATCTCACTAGTACTGAATGGTTTTCAAATCACAGATCACCACAAAACCTCTGGAGAGGCAGGTTGGTGAAAATATCACAGGATTATAGATTCAAAGTTAGGAGGGACCTCAGGGGTTATTTAATTCACACTCTTCCATTTTACAAATGGGAAATTAATGGACAGAAAGATTAACTAATTTGTCCACAGTCACACAGGCAGAAGGAAGGAACCAAGACCTGAACCAAAGTCCTCAGATTCTAAGACCTGCCCTCTTTCCACTGTTCCAAGCTGCCTTCTATATACCCATTTTACAGAGGAAAAAATTAGATATAGGAAAGAAGATGACTTGCCTAAAGTCACAAAGATTTAAAAAAAAAAAAAAGGATAGATCTGGGACTGGAATACAGATTTCCTGATTCCAAGTCCCTGGGGTTGTTAGGGCTTCCCCCCCCCTATTCTGCCAAAGCTGCCTACCAAGATTTATAAAAGAGTCATCTTTCACTTTTTTTTTCTTTCATTTCAATTAATGCCACCAAACAGAGGGGGGAGGGGGGACCTTTATGCAGCTTTCTTCTTTGAAGCCTTCTACTGACATCATCCTCACTTATTAGGGAGCAAATGCTATAAGATCACGTACAGATGATTCTAAGACTAAGAAAAACAAGCAGGCAGACTGGGTCAAGGAAGGAAAGACAGGAAAGACATTTTTCAGATTAAAGCCCTAAATGAAAAGACAAAAATGATCCCCGAAAACAATGGATATATAATTTTACCTTATCCTTTGCTTTCAAAAAGAAATATTTTGAAACATGCCTAACATTTGCATCATTTGCAATCAGAAAAAATTCCTGTAATAAATACTTATATACCAATCAAGGATATCTAGCATATAGTTTGCCTGCTATGTATATATTACCTTTGGCATATAAGCTTGTTTGTTTTTTATTTTTAAACTATGGCTGAATAAACTTCCAGAAAAAGCTATACTCAGTTCAATGAGGAAAGAGATCTTGTATCTATGACAGTAACATAAATATATAAAATGATGGAAGAAGGGACAGAGGAAGTTAGAGAGTGAGAAGAAAAGAAGGAAGTAGGTAGGAAGGGTAGAAGAAAAGGAAGAAGGAAAGAAAGACTGGAGGGAGGAAGAAAGGATGAAGGGAGGGAAAAATGGAAGAAAAGGGGGAAGGAAAAAAGAGAGGAGTAAAAAAGAATGGAGGAAGGGAAGAAAGGAAGGGATAAATAAAAGAGGGAGAGAGGAAGGGAAGAAAAGAGGGAGGGAAGAAGGAAGGAAGAGAAGGAGAAAGAGGGACAGAAGGGGAGGGAGAGACAGAGATAGTGAAGAGATGAAAAAGAGTTGGGGGAAGGAAGGGAAGGAGGGAGAAAGGGAGAGGGAGAGGGAAGGAAGGAGAGAGAGAGAATTGTGAATAATTGTTTTCTAAGAAAACTATAGAAAATTTAAGCTGGAAGCAACCTTAGAGCAAAGGAAAAGAGATCTAGAAGGGATTCTAGAGCACAGAAATTCGAGTTTAAAAGAACTTGATTGGGAGGCGTGGGAGTGGGGAATAAGGGAATAAGCATTTATATAGCACCTACCATGCTAAGAACTTTAATAAATATTACCTCTTTTGATCTTCACAAAAACCCTGCAAAACAGGTGCTACTATTATTTCCATTTTATAGTTGATGAAAGTGAGGCAAACAGGGGACCACACAGGGTCACACAGCTATTAAGTGTCTGATGTCACATTCAAACTCAGGTCTTCCTGAGTCCAGGTCCAGTGCTCTATCTACTGTGCCACCAGCTGCCTCCAGAAAGAACATAGATAGTATGGTCTGGAAGGGATTTTAGACTATTGGATCTAGCCTCCTCATATTACAGAGAAAACAATTAAAATCAAGACAACTAATCAGCAACTAAAATCCTATCCCCAGGTCACCCATTATCAAGGGGAGGAGTCAGCAATGGTAGCAAGATCTTCTAGCTCTCAGTCAGTGCTCTCTGACACCATCACTATATTTACTACTCTGTCCATCAGAAAAAAATTCATAAGGAGCACATTTTGAAGATTTCATTGTGTTTTACAATATAAAATATTTCAATGAGATGCCTTTATTCATTCCTTTTAAAAAATCTATCTAAGCCTGTTGATCTATTTGTTCATACCCATATTCTTAAGCATCTTCAGGTAATAATGATAATTTTTCACATTGCTTTAAGGTTTACAAGATGCTCTCTTCACTGCCACTCTATGAAGTGCCCTTTGACCACTTCCAAGCACCTACAATACTGTTTTTAATATCAGGTTCCGAAAAGAAAAGACCTTAAGTTTAATTATTGTCATGAAACTTCTCCTTTCTGATACCTGTTCTAGAGCACAAATATTTAACTGCTTAACAATACAGTCAGAGATTTAGAGTAAGGGAGAAAATGGGAGGAATTTTTCCCTTTTGAAGCCTATCCTTTGAGTAACAGAGAGGAAAAAAACCTGCCAGATTTGGTCAACAGATCCTTTTCTTTACTTTCTGTATTTCTGATAGTTTTGTTTGCTATATTCTTATTCTTCACCAATAAAAAAAATGTTCTTAAAGTAAACATTATGGTTTCTTAGTCCAACAAGTCATCTGAGTCCTTAACTGCCCAGAGAAATGGTTCCTGACATAGGCAACATTGAGACATCATCTACCCTTTGTTTTTCAGGGACAGATGTATTTTATTCTGTGATGCAGAATCCCAACGACTTGAACTAAATGTTTCTTGATTAGTAAATTTTTGAGAATAAAATGTGAACATAGACTTAATATTAATCAATAAAGGCAAAGACAAAAGATCATGAAATCAAAGAGATGGAAGGGACCTTTATGAACATACTGAATACTGAAGTTGAAAAGGAAGGACTTGAGAAAAAAGAATATCAGAAAATAATGTTAATGTATAACTGATATCATATTGCTTGCTTTCTCAAAGGGTGAGGCAGAGAGATAATTTGGAATGTAAATGTTTTAAATGTTGAAAATAAATGAATAATAATTTTCCAAGTAAGTCTTTTTTATCATTATTATTCCTATTAATTTACTTTTAGTTTTTAACATTCACTTGCACAAGATTTTGAGTCTTAAATTTTCTCCCCATCTCTCCCCTCTCCCTCACCCCAACTTGCATTCTGTTTATCCCTTCCCCCAATCTGCCCTCCCTTCTACCTCTCCCCCTTTTATCCCCTTCCCTTCTATATACCTGTAGGGCAGGATGGATTTCTATATCCCATAATCTATATATCTTATTTCCTAGTTGCATGTAAAAATTTTTAACACTTGTTTTTAAACACTTTTAACACTTGTTTTTAAAACTTTGAGTTGTAGATTCTCTCCCTTCCTCTCTCCCCACTCAACCTCCTTGAGAAGGCAAGCAATTTGAGATGTTATATATGTGTAGTCATGCAAACAATCATGTTGTGAAAGACTATTCCCTTCCATCCTATACCACCCCCCCATTTATTCTGTTCTATCCTTTGACCCTGTCCCTCCTCAAAATTGTTTGCTTTTGATTACCCCCTTCTCCCATTTGCCCTTCCTTCTATCATCCCCCCTCTCTTATTCTCTTCCCCCTCGCTCTCGTGTAGGGTAAGATACCCAACTGAGCGTGTACATTATTCCCTCCTTAAGCCAAATCCGATGAGAGTAAGGTCCTTCTTACCTCCCTCCTCTTCCCCTCCAATTTAAAAGCTTTCTTGACTTTTTTACGTGAGATAATTCACTCCATTCTACCTCTCCCTTTCTCCTTCTCCCAATACATTCCTCTCTCATCCCTTAATTTTATGTTTTTAGATATCATCCTTTCACATTCAACTCACCCTTCCAACTACCCTAATACTGAGAAAATCATCCTTCTATATAGGAATGTAAAATAGTTCAACTTTACTAAGTCCCTTATGATTTCTTTTTCTTGCTTATCTTTTCATACGTCTCTTGATTCTTGTATTTGAAAGTCAGTTTTTCTATTCAGCTCTGGTCTTTTCATCAAGAATGCTTGAAAGTTCTTTATTTCAGTGAATGTCCATTTCCGCCCCCCTGAAGTATAATACTCAGTTTTTCTGGGTAGGTAATTCTTGGTTTTAATCCTAGCTCCTTTGACCTCCAGAATATCCTATTCCAAGCCCTTCAATCCCTTAATGTAGAAGCCCCTAAATCTTGTGTTATCCTGACTGTGTTTCCACAATACTCAAATTGTTTCTTTCTGGCTGCTTGTAATATTTTCTCCTTGACCTGGGAACTCTGGAATTTCTCTTTGGGATCTTTTTCAAGAGGCCATAGGTGAATTATTTCAAATTCTATTTTGCCCTCTGGTTCTAGAATATCAGGGGTTTTCTCCTTGATAATTTCTTGAAAGATGATGTCTAAGCTCTTTTCCCCCCTGATCATGGCTTTCAGGGTCATCCAAAAAAATTTAAATTGTCTCTCCTGGATGTGTTTTCCAGGTCAGGTTTTTCCAATGAGATATTTCACCTTGTCTTCTATTTTTTCATTCTTTTGGTTTTGTTTTATAATTTCTTGATTTCTCATGAAGTCATTAGCTTCTATTTGCTCTATTTTAATTTTTAAGTAATTGTTTTCTTCAGTGAGATTTTGGACTCCTTTTGCATATGGCCAATTCTGCTTTTTAAGGCATTCTTCACCTCACTGTTTTGGTTTTGTTTTGTTTTTTTAACCTCTTTTCCTACTTGGATTGGTCTACATTTAAGGTGTTATCTTCTTCAGCATTTTTGCGGGTCTCCTTTAGCAAGCTGCTGACTCGTTTTTCATGATTTTCTTGCATCACTCTTATTTTTCTTCCCAATTTCCCCTCTACTTCTCTTTCTTGATTTCCAAAATCCTTTCTGAGCTTTTCCATGACCTGTGACCAATTCATATTTTTCTTAAAGGCTTTGGATATGGGAGTTTTGGCTTTGTTGTCTTCTTCTGATTGTATGCTTTGATCTTTCTTGTCACCTAAGTAAGATTCTATAATCCATTGCTTGCTCATTTTCTGATTGACTTTTTAGCTCTTTGTTAAAGTAGGGCTCTGCTTCCAGGGTGGAAGGCAAACTGTCCCAAGCTTCAGGGGTTTTGTGCAGCTTTTTAAGGAGATACTTCTAGGGACCTGTACATTTTCAGCTTTTCCAAGTTTGTATGATCAAAAGAGAGGTGTTTACTCCTCTCCTGGTCTGTGCTCTGGTCTGTGAGTGACCACAAGCACTCTTTTCTGCCATGGAACTGTGAGGAGGATTCTCTCTCTACCACTGCTATAATCTCTGCCACACCAGTACTTCTCCTCAAACCAGGACTGCCAATGAGGACAGCGACCCACATCCAAGCAAGGGCAAAGCAAGAGGATTCTGGCTCAACACTAGCAAAGAGATCCCTGCAATCCCCCTCTGATAAGCCACTTGATCCCTTCACCATTTGTGGGGCGAGAGATCCAGAAGTAACTGCCACTGCTGTTACTTGGGCTGCTGCTGCCCTGGGGCCCAACTGTGCTCCTTTCTCACTCAGGACCAACAGACCTTTCCTACTGACCTTCTGTGTTGTCTTTGGCATTTGTGGGTTGAGAAGTCTGGAAACTGCCACAGCTACCTCTAATTCAGTCCCCGAGGCCTTCTCTGGAAGTGTCTGTCCTGGCGCAGCCCACACAGGACTGCTCTTTTCTCTTAGACTGGTGCAACAGAACTTTCCTGTCAATTTTCCAGGTTGTCTTGGGCTGGAAATTTGTTTCACTCTGTCATTTTGTGGGTTCTGCTGCTTTGGAATTTGTTTAGAATCTTTTTTTTAGGTATCTGAGGAGTTTGAGGGAAAACTCAAGCAAATCCCTGTTTTTACTCCACCATCTTGGCTCCTCCAATCATTTTTTAAAAAAGAAAATAATGTTAACAGGTAATAACTCTCATTTATACAGTACTTTAAGATCTACCTCTAATATTCTATATCCTAAACTCTAAGCTTCTTTTCAGTTCTGACATTCTATATTTCAAGATATCTCCTAACTCTAAAATTCTATAATAATATCTTAGAGCAGTTCCTAGAAATGTACTAAGGAAGTAATGAGGCCTAGATTTGTACAAGTGGGACAAGAGAAGGAATAGCAAAAGGATACTCAAAATTTTAGTTTTCTTATATGCTCCTTTCATTGTATTTTTAAACCTTTTTTTCTTTTTTTAAATAATGTTTTCTCCATATTAAATAATAAAAGTATAAGTAAAACTAAATCAAAAAGAAAATAAAATTTGGTAGTGCCCTTGAGTGGCAAGTTGAAAAAGGAAATATTGGTGGATGAAGTTAAATCTCCCTGATGACATGAAAATGGTTTGTGGCTGGAAGTTATCTTAAGTCTTCAGGTCCCACTATGCTGAGATGATGAACTCAGGCTATCTTTTAACAAGAGTTTCATATATGCCTTTGATGTGAGACACTTGCAGCTGGAAGAAAGCAAAAAAAGATTTGAACTATTTGGTTCAGCTGTGAAAAGGGTTCTTAATCAAAGTTTACAAAAAGAGGTGGGGGGAAAATTGAGGAAGCAGAGCTTTTAGAAAAAGGTAGGCTTTCTCCCATTTTGTGAAACCTCATGAAAATATATTTCAGTACAATGAAATTAAATTCAATATCGGTTCAAATTATAGGCCACATTTGTGCCCCTTAAAACTACCCTGTACCAATGCTAAGTTCATCCTATAATCATACCTCTAATAAAAGATAAAACTGAAAAGGACAGCGTTGGACACAGCAGTGATTTGACCTGGAGTTGTGATTTAATCAACATAAGAAAATCCCAGGTAAGGAAACTACCTTCTCTGAAATTCAGTCTTATGAGAGCTGCCTACACTAGTGGTATTTAAACTCAGGCCGGCAAAACTCCTGAGTGCAGAGGTAACTGGGAAATGCTTAACAAGATAAGTAAAATAGATCGTGTTAATCTATGGGTTTCTAAGTCAATACGAAGGGACAGGGATCTATTTCTATTAGAATTTTACACAAGTGGCCCAGAACAAAGATTAAGTGACTTAACCCAGGTTACACATCTAGTATACACCAGAAGTGGGACTTCTTGAAGGCAGATCTTCCTAGTTCTGTGACCAGCTCTTTATCTACTAAGCTACATGCCTCTCAGTGGTTACAGAAATAAATAAAACATATTTATTTGCATTGGAATAAATGTTTTTCAAACTTTCAGCAATAATTTTTGTAATGTAAATTTGGGGTGTGTGTGTGTGTGTGTGTGTGTGTGTGTGTGTGTGTGTGTGTGTGTGTGTGTGTGTGTGTGTGTGTATGTATATATATATATATGTTTGTTTTTTTTTTTTACCAATATGTATTTTTTTCTTTTAAAGACATCTTGTAGGGGAGGCTAGCTGGTGCAGTGAATAGAGCACTGGCCCTAGAGTAAGGAGGACCTGAGTTCAAATCTGGCCTCAGACACTTAACACTTATTAACCTTGTGACCTTGAGCAAGTCACTTAACCCCAACTGCCCTACCTTCCCCCCTCCAAAAAGCAAAAAAAAAAAAAAAAGACATCTTGTAGAGAGAGGCATTGTGGTATAGTGAATAGAGTATTGGACCTGTCACTAAACCTCTGTTTCAGGGAAGTTCCTTAGAATTTATCATCTAGGTTATAGATGGAGCTCCTAAACCAGGATTTAGCCCTTTCTGAAGGTCATTAGCTTTAGCAGACAAGGTAGCACAGTGCTGGACCTGGAATCAGGAAAACCTACATTCAAATTCAGTTTTCGAAATTCAATAGCTAGCTGGGCCAATCATTTAAATTTAAATTCACTTTCCTCATCTATAAAATGAGGAAAATAATAACACCTACCTCTAGGGTTGTTGAGAAGATGAAATGAAATACTTGTACTTTGAAAACTTTGCAGCACTATATAAATGATAGCTATTACTCTACTATTAAACAATCTCCTCCAAACAATCCAGAAAAAAAAAAAGATTAAATTGCTGCTACTGATGAGGAAGAATGTTTCAATCCTTTTGAGATCCATGAATTCATCATTTTGGGTACTCCTCCCACCAGCAAAGATGACAGCTCCTCACCACCTTTCCCAAAGGTTTGATGAATTACTCTGGCTAACTTTCTTGTGGTGAACCTCTGCACTTTGCTAGGCTGGTCCTTGTGAGACACGCTGGGCCCATCCCTGAAGCTTTTCCAGCTTGGCAAGACCTGACAGTTCTTGTCCTCTGTCGGCCTATCCTTCAGAATTCAAGGTCATATCCACAACACAATAAAGCACTAGAGGAAAAATGATTGGAAGAAATGGAACTTTAAAATAATTTTCCACTCAGCAGTAAGAATAGGGTCAAATACAGCACCTCTAACTTTCTGCACTGTGCTGTGTCCTGAATCTACAGAGGGAAACAAGAGAAAACTGAGTGCTTTGCTGCATATTTGAATAAAGGACATACTGAGTTGGTTCTAGCCACTCTTCTGATAAATGAGCTCTACAGCTGAGAGTGAGATAAGATTTCAGCTCAACCAAGGAAAGAGGGAATAACATCACCCAAAAGAGATCTATTCTCAGCAATTTCAATCAACTCCTGGGACATATATGATGGGGCTGATTTCCCATTCATGGCTGAAATTCCAAAGTCTTTCTTTCTCTCTGCTGTCACTCCCTGGAGTTCTTTTTCTCCATGTGTCTCTCCCAAAGAGTATCTGGAATCAACTCAATTAAGTCTGTTACACAGGTGCCCAGCATCACACTCAGAATTCTCTCCACCAATTAGGAGTCACATCTCACTCTGCCTACCTAGCAGACAACACCAGGCTATCTTTTGGGGGCATCACCACCATGGGGGTGTTACATAATTAAAGTCGTCATAATATACCAAAATAGGCAAATTAAGTATTCTCCCTGGGCCCCAGGTTCATCAACTGTAAAATGAGGTTGGATTATATAGTCTCTGAGGTATCTTCCAATTCTAGAACTATTATCCTTTGACCCTAAATAACTAAAATACTGGCATCAAATGATTTCCCCAGATGATTATGCGAAAAGCTTACTATCGAGGAGATATTTTGGTACTATTAGGGAAACACTGGCAGCCTCTTGTCTAGATCCTGAGAGAAGAGGAAATTCTTTTCTGAAGTTGCATCAATTCAAAGCACTCTCTGAACCTTTTTTGGTTACGTTACTAAAAGGATATACATATATACACAGTGTGTGTATGTTTATGTTTGTGTGTGTGTGTGTGTGTGTGTGTGTGTGTGTGTGTGAGTGAGAGTGAGAGTGAGAGTGAGAGTGAGAGTGAGAGAGAGAGAGAGAGAGAGAGAGAGAGAGAGAGAGAGAGAGAGAAACATCAATGGAGGTGGTATCATAATGTTCTCTGAAATTCATAGTAGTATTGGGGTGACCCTGGACTCTCAAAAGCTATTCCATTGGAACATAACCTCTAACCAGTTCTACCTAATGTGAAAGGCTTCCAGAATGGCTCAGAGTCATTTGGTAACTATATTGTCTAACAATCAGTCTGATCAAGTTGAGAAAGGAATATTATCAGAAGGTTAGAGTAGGCTCATGAAATTTTTAGCCACGGAAAATCCCAAACATCATCTATTAAGACATGAAGAAATGGGTGCAATATTCATCAATAGAAAGAACAAGACTGCTGATAAATTCAAGGACCATTTATATTGTGGCTAGACTAAGATTCTCATTGATCACTTAAACTCTGACCAATCTGAAGCCAAGGTTTTAGCTTGAACCTATACTGCCAAAAGTAATGGATCCCTAATATCTCCCACTATTTCCAGATGCCCCAACTGAGCAATGTTGTCCTTTCACTCTTTCCTTCCTAAATACTCAAGAGCCCAAGTGCCCAAGGTTGATTCACAACGAATCAATAACTCTACTTAAATAATTTATTATTGAGTGTGGATTTTGAGTGCTAGGAAGGAATAGCTAGGAGTGATATCTCCCTCATCTGATCTAATAGCACCTTGTATCTATCTTCTATACTTAGATTTTAATTTCTATTATGTTTATCTGGGTCCATTGCTTGACTTTCAGGTTAGCACCTTGAGAAGAGGAACCAATGACTTATTCATTGTCTCCTAGCAAAAAAATGTGCACATAATGGTGCTAAGAGTCTCAGAGGACTTAAAAGTTAAAGGAATCTTAGAAATCAAGGCCAACTCTATCACTGCCAGATCAGAAAACTGAGACCCAGAGACAGAAACTGCTTTCTCAAGGCCACACAGCTTTTAAGAGGTATAGTGAGAATCTGAATGTATATCCTTTGTCTCCAAAGCCAGTGCTCTTTCCATTACATAATATTTACCTAATGAACATTAAATATGGCATCTTGTAGACTTTCTCTGGAGAACAGATAATCAAAGTGTGTATAAGAGAAGTGATGGAAGGGGTAGCAAGAGGATTCAGTATCCTAGGACCATGTTCAAATCTCAGCCATGCCACTTAATATTTGTAGGGCCTTGGGTAAGTCACTTTATGTCTCTGAGACTTTCTCAGTTTCTAATCCACATAATGAGAAGGTTGTCAGACCATATCACTTCTAATAGGATCCCTTCTAAAATATATTATACTATAAGAGAGAGGAAAAGTTTTATTCTGAGTAGGGCAAATATTAGAGATGGGGATAACAGTGTGAATAGAGATAAGGAAGAAAAGTTGTTATAAGGACTTTTCCTCAAATATAAACGAGCACTACTTTTTTCCCCCATCAAGATAATTAAATCATTTTTTCCTACAAAGTTTCCACAGCCTACAGGCCAATGTGAAACTGACTCCATCAACATTTTCGTTCTCTTCTCACACATGCAACACTAAATTCACGCCCAAACTAAGAAGCTCTTCAAAGTGCTAAGTCTGCTAGAGTATTTATGTTAAAAATAACAATCTCTACAGTATATCCGGAAATAAATACTCTACTCTAACAACTGAAATTTCTCAAGGGGCAAGTAAAGATGTTAATTATTAAAGATGGTTGCCACCCAAAGATCATAATTACTACTATTCAAGATGGCTCCTGGGCCTCTATCAGTCTGTCAACAGTAACCAAAAAAGTTATTTTCTTAAGCAGATAGATCTCTTTTTAATTTTGTATTCAGATTGTTCAACTAAAATGTTTATTTCTTTCAATTTATAGACTCAAAGAATTCTAGAACTGGACAAAACCTTAAAACAGTGTAACCACACTGAATAGATTACTGGAAGGAGGGAATAGTGGAACATAAAACATAAGAACCAGAGCAATCTTAAAATATAAGAACATAGAAGGTATACAGAACACAAAATAATTCAGCTAGAAGGGTTCTTAGAGCTATGCATATTTGAACATAGAATATTAAAGAAGGAACTTAAAGACAGAAAAACAGGATGAAGTATAAGACTTGGGAAAATATTAGCTTCTAGTCCTAACTATAATATGGATTTGCTAAAAGATCTTGGAAAGGTACCTCACAATTGCTTAGTTCCTCCTCACATAAAGTGATGAGATGACCTGCCTGCCTACCTACCAAACAAGAACAATGTACAGAGAAAGAAAGTTAAATATAAATTTTCATATAAAGCTCTTAGGGAAATACATAGTAAACAAATATTCAATTTTTATAAATCAAAAATTCCTAGAGTCCACAAATTTTGTTTTTTTAATATTTGATAACTGTATTTCAACATAATTGGTTTCCTTTGCAATCCTATGCATTTTATTTTATACATTTAAAAACATTATTCTGAGAAGAAATCTATGGGCTTCACCAGATTGCCAAAAGGATCCAGGACACAAAAAAGGATAAGAATCCCTGCTATAAATATATTATAAAGAAGAAGAAAAATTCAGTAATTGAAATACCACTTTTCTTTTAAAGTTATATAGATGAAACTAGAGTAAATTTCAGGAGGTGTGACCAAAAATGTTATTTTATCTTTCCTATTGTTATTTACCTAATGTAGCAATATAATGAGAGGCAGTATGGCATAGTGGATGGATAGCTAACCTCAGAATGAGAAGACCTGGATTCAAGTCCTTCCTCTGACTATAAGTCCCTGGACAAATGACTGAACCTCCTCAACAGCCCAGGCAACTCTATATGACTATAAATTGTAGAGAAGGAGCCAATTTGTATTGGTTCCCTACACGGAAGAAATCACAGGTTGTGTGTGCATGCATGTGTGTGTGGTGTTTTATATGCATATACTCAAGATTCATGTTATATAATATATATATAGATAGATAGATAGATAGATAGATAGATAGATAGATAGATATAATAACACTTTTGAATTGTCTTCCTGTGAAGATTTAGAAGACTTTTCTAATTCGGACAAGAGGGTGTTGATTTTTGAATTAAGTGGGTTTCACAATACTTTGGAGTTAAGTTTCTACTACAGATACATAAACAGTAGTATACACTCCCTAAAGCTGTTGTCCCCTATGCCTCGTTGCACCGCCAGTTGGCAACCCCAAGCCAGGAAACTGTCAATTCCAATTGAGTTTAGGCTATGGAGTCCTATTAAAGAAGTCTTGCTGGTTAAGGGGCGTCCTCTGTTTCCAAAGCATGGGAAAGAAAGGGAAGGGGGGGGAAAAAACTCTGCTTTCCTTAGATTCAAGTTGGCAACTTGCACTGAGTAGAGTTTTCAAGGAGCTATGAATGAGCTTAACAAAGGAGGTCTGTGGCTAGTTCCTGGCTGAAATCCATGTCAACAGTTTTTAAGGTCACAGGCCACACTAACTAACATTTATTCCCAGCAGACCCTGCTCTAAACACAAGCTGTATGTAGTACAAATTTGGAATTTTTCTGTAATCCCTTGAGATATTCCTGATCCTTCCACATGTTTCTGCTCAATTAAAAACCATTCGCACTTTGCACCACAAGAGAGGCCAGGCTCAGCAATCGAGGCCCATCCTTGGGGGAGATGAACAAAACCCCAAGCATATCAAAGGAAAAAAGGAGAGGGAGGAGAAAGGAAGGAATTCAGGCTGGATCACACCAAGAAAGTTCAGACAGGTCCACAGGGGCTCAGTTTGTGAAAACATGAAACAGGTCAGGGCAGAAACTGCAAGGCCAAAAATGCAGGGGTGAAGGAATATATTTCTAGTCACTTTAGTCAAACATGACACCAATGTCTAAGAAAAAGATGAGCAGAATTAGATAAAAACAGAACTGCTACAATCTGCAGGGCCAGAGCCAACCACTGTTCAAGCAAAAGCTACTATTTTACAGATTGTTATGATTTACAAAGTGCTTCCTCACAAAAAATGGGGGGGGGGAGAGAGAGAGAGAGAGAGAGAGAGAGAGAGAGAGAGAGAGATAAGAACTGTATCCATAATTTGACTGATAGAGAAACAAAGACCCAGAAAGGTGAACTGACTTGCTTAGAATCACACAGTAAACTTAATATTCATGATTCTTTCCAAAGAAACAAAAGTTACTCCAGAGTTCATTTTTCTTAGGTCCAAGTGATTAAAATCTCCGTTTTAATTTGATTCAACAAACATTTGGGTCCCAATTTACATGAAAGATCCTGTCCTCAATGCCCCCAAACAGAGATACCAGAGTCTCTGTCTTTAAGGAACCTACAATTTATTATTATTAATAATAGCTCTCATTCTACAGTGCTTTAAGCTTTATAAAGAGTTTTACTCCCAATTACCCTATTATATAGGTGGCGTGAGTCACAGGTACACAAGATTTAAAGCTCCAAAGAACCTTAGCAATCGATTTTGCTCAGATTTCATTATTCAAATGTAGAAAACTAAGCCCAACAAAGTAAAATATTCCAAACCCAAATTTTCTGACTTTGAGTCTAGTGTTTTTTCCATTCCATGACTTTGCCTCTCCTACATTACACATACACTAGGTTATGGGAGCTGCACATAAAGTTCTGAGAACTGTAAAGAGGGACAGAGCACTTCCAGATGGGGACATGTGTCTAGGAAATGTCTATAGCAACATTTGGGGAACTATTCCTGTGACTTGACTGGAATCTGGAAGGAAATTCCTTGTACAATATATTGTACCTGTTCTTGCTGTCTGGAGCATGGAGATGTGAAGGGTCTTGGCCAGACATACTCAGCCAATCTAGTCTCTTTTTTTTACTATCTTCACCAAGGCTGACACCTTGACACATGCCCTTGATTCCATCCCCTCTGGTCCTCTCCAGCAGACTGTCTCCATTATTATCCCCTCTCTAGTTTTCAACCTTTCTTGATTTACTGATGCCTTCCTTACAGTCTTAAAATATACCTAACTCTCCCTCACCCTTAAAAAAAATCCTCACAGGACTCAACCATCCCCTCAGGCTATTGTCCTATACCTTTCCGCTTTTCTCAATTAAATTCTTAGAAAAGACTGTCTAATGGTCTTTTTCTCAGTCTTCATCCTCCATCTGCTACTTTTGCCACTGTTAACCGTCTTTTCCTCCTATACAATTCTCCCTTCTAACCTCATTGTTTCTCCATCTCCTTTTACTGGCTCATCAGCTATATCAGGTCCTATATCTGTGCATTTTCCTCAAGGCTCTGATCCTAGGCACTTTGGTCTTCTCCCTTCTTCTGTCCTTTGTCTTGGCAGCCTCATCAACTTCCATGGGAGTAAGTATCACCTCTATGCAGATGACCCCATATCTATATATCTAGACCCAGTCTCACTCCAGAATTTTAGTCTCACATCACCAACTGCCTATTGGATGCTTCAAACTGGATGCCCTGTAGACATCTCAAACTCAACATATTCAAAACACTTCTCATAATCTTTCCTCCTCAAATCCACCCTTCTTCCAAACTTCCCTGTCTCTGTCAATGACACCACCATTCATCCAGTCTCCTAGGTACATAACCTTGGTTATCTACAATTCTTCCTCTCCACACATATTACGTCAGCTGCCAAATCTTACAGTTTCTATCTCTAAAACATTTCTTGTACCCAACTCCTATCTACTTATACAACCATCACCTTAGTTCAAGACTTCATTAGCTCTCACTTAGATTACTGCAACAAACTCCTAACTGATCTCCCTACCTGAAGTTGCTTCCCTATGCAGTCTATTTTCCACCCAGTTGCCAAACTGATTTTTCTTAAGCAAGACGTAACTATGTCACTCCCTTGCTCAAAACTCCAGTGGCTCCCTATTGCTTGTTGGATCAAATATAAACCTCCAGTTTATTTTTTTTAACTACTTACAACTTGGCCCTGAATTGTCTTTCCAGTCTTATTGTCCATTATTCCCCTCCTCCCACCTTCCATGATCAAACCAAACTGGCCTTCTCTTTGTTCTTTATATAAGGTAGTCCATTTCCAATTTTGGTGCCTTTGCCCTAGTAGTGTCTGCTTTAGCTAGAATTCACCTCTTCCTTACCTCTGCTTTCTTCAAGATGGAGCTCAAGCACTGCCTTCTACAGGAAACCGTTCCTGATTCTCTCAACTGCTAATTCTCTTTTTCCTTAATTATACTCTATTTTTTTTTTTACTTTGTTGTTGTTCAGTCGTGTATGATTCTTCACATCCCCATTTGGGGTTTTTTTGGGCAAAGATACTGGAGTGGTTTGTCATTTCCTTCTCCAGCTCATTTTACAGATGAAGAAACTGAGAACAGGGTGAGATGACTTACCCAAGGTCATACTGAATTCATGAAGATGGTCTTCCTGACTCTATGCCCAGTACTCTATCCACTGTAACACCTACTCTATTAACTATCTTGTATTTATTTGTACTTATTTTCTTTATATTTATTCTGTATATACTTACATATGTATGTCTCCCCAGAAGGAATGTAAGCTCCTTAAGAGTAGAAATGGTTTTAGTCCTTGTATTTATATCACCAGTATCTCAGTTCCTGGCACAAAGTGGGCATTGAATAAATGCTTGTTGGTTGACTAAATGACCATTGTATGAACAAAAGCATATTACTGAGTCTTATTTTCTACAAATGTAAAATTCAGATAATAATATTTATACTGTCTAATTCATAGGGTTATAATGAAGCAAGCACTTTATAAACTGTAAAGTGTTATAGAAATAGGAGCCATTTCCCCTGAAAACCCAGAATTAAAACTCAGATCTTCTCATTCCAAATTCACAGTTGAGATCACTTCTACCTTCATGTGATAACTGAAACTAGGCTTTCATAGGTTTTCTTTCTTTCCAATCTCCTATAATGCCCCAAGTTCAAAGTCATCACCAGTTACAGGAAAATCAACAACATACAGGTTTCCTTTTTCACAATTTAGTTTGAACATGGGTTTCCAGACTTGTCTCTTTCTCCAAGTATGTTTCCAGAGCCTAAGTCAGATGGTAAAGGAAGAGTTTGTTACTGAGCAAGGAAAGAAAAAGACAAGGAGAAAGGAAAAGGATTTCATTCTAAGAGCATTCTGCAAGGAAGAACATAGCCTACCTCTTTAAAGAAACTAAATGAGGCAGTCAACTAGAGTCAAATAAAACATAAGCATGACCAGCCTAGCATCTTTAATTAGTCTGGGGAAATAATAGATGCTCCCATTTGATAGTGTTTTAGTTTTCACAGAACACTTTCCTGACAACAATTCTGTGAAGTAATAAAAGTATTATTATATCTACTTTATAACTGGGGGAAAGGTGGCTCTGGGAGATCAGTAACAGGCTGCGAAAGCACCTACTTCTGCTTATGGCATTTGCGTAGCACTTTAAAGTTTACAAGATATTCTACATATATTATTATCTCATTTGAGCTTCACAATAACCATGTGAAGTTACTCACTACAAGTTACTGACTACATTCTAGGGGAAGAAACTGAGGCTCAGAAAACTAAGTGACTTGTCCATGGTCACAGCATTAAGAAGTAGCAGAATCAGATTTTGAAGGTGGGTCTTTCTAATTTCAAGTACAGAACTTTATCCATTATACTATGCTCTCTCCCAAGTCCCGTGCTCTCTCCATTACACCTCATTGGCATTAAAAGCATTTGATGAAACAAAATTACAGAGGGTAGTTTTGTTCCTTCACAGCAATATGTAATAAACGAGCAATCAGCCTAACGAAACTAATGTGAGGTTTCATAACTTGAAGATGGGGTTTGGTTATAATATAGTCATCTAAGTAGTATAAGGTTATAATTATTGTGAAAAACACAGACTGGGCCAACTGTATAAGAGGGTATTCCTGGAATTCTTCCATTCCTCCTGGAATGGAAGAAATTATTTTAAGTATTCTTCCATATCCTCCATATCTTCCAAAGATGACTGGCAGCAACCATGAGTAGGAGTTGTAAACATATCCTCCTCTGATAAAAATATTTTCAATAGTTATAATACCCAGTGAGTTTAATCAAGTTAAAAACCAAATCAATTTCTAAATAAAGAGTTATTCTTCTAAATAGTGAGGGTAAACTAAAGGATCTCTAAGTCCAGTTCCACCATTGTTCTTAAATTTTACATTTTATGGTTCCTTCCAGTATTAAAGTTTTATGAATTTATCTCTAGGGTTCAACTGGATACGCAGATAGCTTTGCTATATAAGAAACACGGATAACAGCTAGTGCAACACCCCCCAAACTAGTTTCAAAATAAAATCTGTAGTTTAAAAGTATAATGATGCTCCATCCATTTAAAATCTTTTGGCGGGGGGGTTGGGTTCAGTTTTATTTGCATTAGGGTACTTGTTTTATTTATGTAAAGTCTTCTAGTTTCTGTTTAAGATCCAGACTCAAAAGAGGGAGACTAGACACCCTAGGAGCCAGGTCTACAAACTCTAGGCTCTGAATTCCACCCAACTTCTTTTTCCACTATGCTTTTAACTAAGAAAAAAAAATGTCAAGATTTGAGAGCCAAGCATTTTTCCTTGAATTTTGGGCTCATTATGGCACATAAAGAGCTAGTTAAAATACCAGACTGAATAAATGAACAATGGAGCAATTAACACGACATACAAAACTCCGCCCACTTTACTTCAAAGGCCCTCTGAAACATAATGGTTTAAAAACCATCAAGGATGCCTTTCAGAATTAATTTGGTAATAAATATTGCTTTGTATCATAGATAAGGGATTTTAAATCTTCACTTACTGGTAGCTGAAAATTGGTGAATCACAGCAAAGAGCAACGATTAAACATGATGTTGCCCAAGATCCTTGCAACTTTTCATTGACACAAATGGAGAACAAAAACATTTCACTCTCATCCCACACACATCTACAATAAACATACAAAATTTAACTTTTTCTACAAATTTTCCACACATGGGCTTTTCAAATCTTTTTTTTTCTTAATGGTCATATTTTAGATTAACAAGGGGTATGAGCCTAGTCTAAGCCTAGATCTGTATCTATCTGATTCAAAAAGCCTTTGCTTTCTCCCACATTGCTTCTGTATTTGCAACTCAATGCATGCTGCTAAATGGAGCTGTTCTAGCTGAAGATGATATAAAAATGAATAAAGCTAAGCAAATTTCAGAACTTATTTGCTGCATCTTTAATTAAATTACAAATATTTTATACTCTGTTTATATTTCTAAAGTCATCATTTACAGAAGCTAAAAACTACTTCATTGTCAAAACCTGGAATTATCTTGGAAGATAAAACCTTGAAAGATTTTTTTTTCTAAAATGTGCCTATTATTAATCCTATTATATAAACAGACACCAAAAAGAATACATTTAAAAAAAAGAGAGCTTGAGATCTGATTATCAACATTTTTCACATTTGCATACAAGAACTACTTTTTTCTTTACCAATATAGAATTATTCAGTTTTGGGATTTTTAAAAGCAACAATACAAGATGATATAACAAGCATCATTAGTATCCTAAGATTTAGAACTGGAAAGAACCTAAAGATCATCTTTTCCAACTCTACCATTTCAAAGAGGATTTGTAGGCTTAGAGAAGTCTCCCCCCCCACCAAAGTCACATAGGTAAGTAGAAAGCCCCAATAAAATTAAAGACCTTGTGTTAAATTCCAGGGTTTAATCACTATGCCAGGGCTTCAGAGAACCATGAAGTTTTAAACTTAGAACTCAGGGGAACTCAGAACAAAGGAAAATGAACACAGAATGTCAGACCTTATAGATAGCTTGGTCTAATTCTTTTACTTTACAGATGGAAACTTAAACCAGGTTAAATAATTTGCCCAAGATCACAATGCCTGTCAATAACAGAGCTAGTCTAGACCCAAGATCTTCTGATGACCAGTTCTGTGCTCTTCCTAACAATACCTGTGCAAGATGACTGTAATGTTGGTCTACCATAACAGCTTAGCTCCTAAAACTGGATGGTGTAAGTCACATCTAGCATATCCAAAATCTCTTCTTTCTATTTAAATAAGTACAATTTGGCCTTAAGAGAAAAGACAACTTGGACCCAAATGGCAGACAGCTGAGGAATAATGAGCTATCCCTCCCATTCATTTTTGTGAAAGTAAGAGATAAAAGAAAGCACTCTCATAATTCTAAATAAACAGAGGGGTTTGGTTAGAATTCTTGATAGTTTTCACATTCAAACTCACACAGAAAGTACCTATCTACTCTCTTATGTGAAGCATTTCCCAGTGGATGAAAAATATCCATCACACTTTATGATTAAAGATATTCTCATGGAAAATAGGTTTAATTTTTTAGGATCATAGGGGGCCTATATATCATGAGGGGACCTTAGGACACAGCTTTTTAGAACAGAAAACACAAGATCTGAGAACTAAAAAGGACCTGAAAGTATAGAATGCAGTGACACGGAAAACAGAAAATTAGTGTTAGAAGGGATCTTAGAACACAGGATGCTAGTGCTAGAAAGGATTTCAAATATCATCTAGTCAAGGGGTTCTTAATCTTTTCTGTGTGGAGGACCACTTTTGCAATCTGGTGGAAAATATAGACTCCTTTTCAGGATAATGTTTTTAAATGCATAAAATAAAATATGTAGGATTACAAAGGAACCACTTATACTGAGATGGTTATCAAAAAATTTTGTTTTTAACTCACATACTTCAGGTTAAGAAATCATGATGAGTTCAACCCACTCATTTGAGAGAAAAGGAAATTGAGATCCACAGAAAGCAACTGATTGTAAGGCACAGAAAAGAAGCTAATACATAAAAAGTACAGGGCTAGATACAACCGACCTGTTCTTAACTTGGGGAGGGTTAAAATGTGGAGTTAATCAGCATTCAAAAGCAAGTAAGCTAATAACCTCATCAATGATGGTGAATCATTATTTAGTTTTGGAGATTTTTTTTCTTATATTACTTTGAACGGAAGTCATAGTAACTCAGATTTTCAAGGTGCTTGAGTCAATCCAGTATCTTTTGAAAAGAACCCCGTGAAGTTTTCTATGTACAATAGCACAAGAGTGGCAGAACCAAAGTGGAGGAGAATCAGTAAGAAGCCCAGTTTCTCTAATACACCAAGATCTAAAAAACACCATATTGAGTCCTAAAAGACAAATAAAAATCACAGTGCATCATACTTGTGACTCAAGTCAGAAAAGGAAAACAGAGAGGTCTGACGACACTGCGAAAGGGGTCTGACCGAGAGTATTTTGCACCAAACATCATAGCATACAGGAACTGATAGAGGACACAGGCTGTGCAAAGGAGGTCTGAGACCTACATAGGGGTACACTGACTTCATACAAGATGTAGAAACAAATGCCAACTGGTAACTGTCATTCACTACCCAGGTTCCAGGTCATAAATCCAGGGTGGACTAAGAGACCTGTGCCCAGAGGTAAAATTCCCGGGTGAGGAACAGTCACAGGCCCTAGGCCAGCAGTGGGGAACTTTCAGCTTTGAGACCACATGTAGCCTTCTAGGTCCTCAATGTGGCCCTTTGACTGAATCCAAACTTCACAGATCAGATGCCCTTAATAAAAGGATTAGTTATGAAAAACTTGGGCTTAGTCAAAAGGCCACACTCAAGGACCTAGAAGGCCACATGTGGCCCAAAGGCCACAGGTTCCCCACCCCTGCCCGAGGCTATGTACTAACCAAGGAACAAGTTCAGATGCAAACAGTATCTGTGTGGCTCTGAACTCAAGAACAGACCTGAGTTTCTGTTTCAGCTTACAGTCTAGTCTGAAGCTTATAGCAAAAAATTCATAGGAAAAATGCCACAACAAAGGGTCACTCGCAATTCTGTCATTCTGTATCAGAAGACATGTCAAACTAACTGATAGTGGCTGAGTCTGACAGAAATCTACTAGAGTTTCCAACCAGGTGCAAGGCAATAGAAGCGTTATGCAGATGCACATGCAAGTCAGCAACTTGAGCTTACATCAGACTTTGCCCTGGATCACACTACTTTGGAAATACTGAAAGCTTACTGGTCTCCAGCCTGAACTGTCACTGAGATCTGGGAATAACACAATGTTCAAAACCCCAAGAAAACAGCAAAAGGACGCAAGATGAAAAAACCTCAACTCAGATATTCTCCCCAGAAACACAGAGCCTGACCTTAACATCAAGTCTGATGTCAGGAAACAGGCTGAAAGAATGAGTAAACAAACCAAACAAACAAAAGAATTCCACTATAAAGAATCATTATGAAAACAGGACACTCCAGAAGAGAATGATTCCAAAATATTTACAAGAAAAGCCTCAAAGAAAAACACAACTTAGACACAAATTCAACTAGTGTTCTTGGAAGAGATGAAGCAAGAGTTGTTGTGTTGGGTTTTTTTTTTTTTAGCTAAAAAAACTATTTTAAAAACTAAATAAGAGTGCTAGAAGAAAAAAATGGGAAAAGAAATGAGAACTATGGGAGATTTAGAAACAGAAATGACAGATTGGAATAAGAGGTTACAAAATTTTACCCAAGGGAAAAAACTCCCTGAAAATTAGAATGGATAAAATGAAAGATAATGATTCTATGAGCCAACAAGAAATCTTAAAACAAAGTTTAAAGTTTAAAAAAAGAAGAAAACACAAGGTATCTCATAACAAAAACTGACCTGGAAAACAGAGGAGTAATAACTTAAGAATCATTGCTCTACCCAAAAAACACAACCAAAAAAAGAGCCTAGATATTGTAATTCAAGAAATCATTAAATAAGACTGCTCAGATATCTTAGAAACAGAGGTAAGTAGAAATACAGTATTATGGTCACGTCCTGAAAGAAACCCCCAAATGAAAACTCCTGGAACATATTAATCAAAATCCGGAGTTTCTAGGTCAAAGGAGAAATACTATAAGCAACCATAAAGGAAAGATTCAAATACTGAGGAGCCACAATTAGAATCATACAAGATCACCTCTTCGTGCCACAACTATAGAGAAGGAGACAGCTTAGAGTATAATATTCCAGAAGGCAAAGGGTATAGGCTTACAATCAAGAATAACTTACTCAGCCAAACTATGTATAATTCTAAAGCAGAAAAAAATAGATCTTTAATGACAGAAGAGTTTTCTTGCTGAAAAGAATAGCACTAAACTAGAACCTCGGAAATACAAACACAGTAGTTAAGAGAAGCATAGAAAAAGGTAAATATGAGTAAGCAAACAAAGGACTAAACAAGGATAAACTATTTGTATTCTAATATGGAGAGGTGATACATTTAACCCCCCAGAACCCTATTACCATCAGGGTCAAAGAGGGAGCTTTCTAGATAGAGGCCTGGAAGTGCTTCTGCTATGTTTTTATTATCTTAAAAGAAGAATGAAAAAGGAAAAAAAGAGGAATATGCTAGTGGAGAAGAAAAGGGAAAGAAAGAAGGGAAACTGATCTTGCATAATCAGAGTATATAAATATAAGCATAAAAATGGGGGGGGGGCAGAGTCAAGATGCCAGAGGAGAAACGGGACTTTCCTGGGGCTCCGGCTTCTACCTACCTGAATCCATGTAAAAGGGGACTCTGATCAAACTTTGGAGCTACAGAACCCACAAAATGACAGAGAGAAGCTGACCTCCCACTGAGCACAGCCCAGCAGCCCAGCAAGGGGCGGCCATCCCAGCGCTCTGGGAGCCGAACCCAGCCCCATGTGAGCCTAAGGTTTTAGCCCCAGGGTGGGCCTGACCAGGAGGGACTTCAGATCACCAGCAGCTATGGCGGTTTCCAGAATTATCAACACATAGATGCCAAGGAAAAAGAACCTAGAAATCATCCTCCAAGAAATTCTCAAGGAAAACTGCCCTGATGTGTTAGAATCAGAAGGCAAAATAGAGGTTGAAAGAATCCACCGATCACCTCCTGAAAAAGATCCCAAAAAGAAAACTCCCAGGAATATTATAGCCAGGTTCCAGAATCCCCAGATCAAGGAGAAAATACTCCAAGCAGCCAGGAAGAAACAATTTCAATATTGTGGAAACACAATCAGAAGCGCCCAGGACCTGGCAGCTTCTACACTGAGGGATCAAAGGGCATGGAATATGATATTCTGCAGGTCAAAGAACCTAGGATTAGGGGCAGCTAGGTGGCGCGGTAAGTAGAGCGCCGGCCCTGGAGTCAGAAGGACCTGAGTTCGGATCCGGCCTCAGACACGACACAACACACACACACACACACACACACACACACACACACACACACACACACACACAGCCTAGCTGTGTGACCTTGGGCAAGTTACTTAACCCTAATTGCCCTCCAAAAAGCAAAAAAAAAAGAACCTGGGATTAAAACCAAGAATCCCCTACCCAGCAAAACTGAGTATCATGTTTCAGGGGAAAATACGGCCATTCAGTAGATCAGAGGACTTTCAAGTATTCTTGAAGAAAAAAACAGAGCTGAATAGATAATTTAACATTCAAACACAAGAAGCAAGAGAAGCATGAGAAGGTAAACAGGGAAAAGAAATCATAAGGAACTTATTAAAGTTGAACTATTTACATCCCTACATGGAAAAATGGTAATTGAAACTGATGAAACTTTTCTCAGTATGAAAATAGTTGAAGGGAATATATACATACATACATATATGCATACATACATACACACACACACTCATATATATAGTTTATATCAGAGGGTATATGGGCAAATGAATACATATGTGAATGTGTGTATATACGTTTACAGGTGTGCATAGATAGAAGGCACAGGACCAATTTAATAGGAAGGGATGATACTTAAAAGGTGAAATTAAGAGGTTGGAGAGGAATGTGGTGGGAGGAGATGGGGAGAGACAGAGTGGGGTGAACTGTCTCGTATAGAAGAAGCAAGGTAAAATGGTTATGGTGGAGGGGAGGAATAGGAGCGGAGGGGAATGGGTCAACCTTACTCTCACTGAATTTGTTTCGGGGAGGAAATGACATGCACACTAGATGGGGTATCTCACCATATAGGAGAGTGGGGCGGGGAGGGGGAGATGATGGAGGGGAAGGCATGCTGCAGGGGGAGGGAAGTGGGAGGCACCTACTTTTGAAGGGGGACAGGACCAAGGGAGAGAGTGGAACAAGTGGAAGGTGGGATAGGAGGGAGGGAAATATAATCAGTCTTTTACAATATATCTATTATGTTAATGTTTTGCATTAGCTGCACATGTACAACCTATATTGAACTGCTTGTCTTCAACCCAGTAGGGCTGGATGACGAGGGAGGAAGGGAATGAATATGGAATTCAAAGCTTTAAAACCAAATGTTTATATATGTATGTGTGTGTATGTATACACACACACACACACACTATTATTAATACTATTTTACATGTAATTGGGAAGTAAGATATGCAGGCACTGGGGCATAGAGATCCACCATGCCCTACTGGAAAAGTCGAAGACGGTATGGGGGAGGATATGGGAGACAGCAGACTGGAAGAGGGGATATCCTGTGGGACTGCTACTTTGGGGAGGTGGGTGGGGGAAAAATGGGGAGAAAATTTGTAACTCAAAATCTGGTGGAAATAAATGATGTAAACCAGAAAAATAAATAAATAAAATATACTTAGGGAAAAAAATTAGTGGTGGGGAGGGGAGCAAGCAAAACTTGAACTTCATTCTCATCCCAAACTGATCAAAGGAGGGAAGAACATAAACATACAAAGAGAATTAAGCACAGAAATACATTTCACTCAGTAGGGATCCAGGAGAGAAGGAGCAAAGGGAAAAGTAGGGAAAAGGGGAGGAATTAGTCCTAAGTAGAACTAAGGAGGTTGGAATTGGAAGAGGGGCTTAAAAGAAAAGAAAGTACAAGAACCTGTTATTAGGCTCTGGAAAGAGAAACAGAAGCAGATTACAGCAAACGTAAGAGTACTAATGCTGAGCTTACTTCTTGTCTATCACCTCACTCTTCTTTATAAAGAAGAAGCAATGGGAAGGAAAAGGATAAGAGAACAGTATGTAAGGAAATACACAATTAACAATCATAACTGTGAATGTGAATGATATGAACTCATTCATAAAATGACAAAGAACAGCATAATGGGTTAGAAACCAGAATCCAGCAATATGTAGTTTACCAGAAACACACTTGAAACATAAAGAGGCACACAGGGTTAAAATAAGAAGGCTGGAGCTAAATCTATTATTCAGTTGAAATTTAAAAAAATAAAAGGCAGGGGAAGCAATCATAACTTCAGACAAAATGACAGCAAAGTAGACTCAATTAGATAAGGGAAACTACATTTTACTAAACGGTAACACAGATGATGAATTAATACCAAGACTAATCATGTATGCACCAAATGACAAAACATCTAAATACTTAAAGAAAAATTAAATAAGCTATAGAAATAATAAAAGTATAAGTAGGAAATGCCAATTTACCCTCTCAGAACTAGATAAATCTAACCAAAAAAGAAACCAAAAAAATTGAAGGATCTGAATAGAATTTTAGAAAAGTGAGATAAGATAGAACTCTGGAAATTACTAAATGGGAACTAAAAAGGAGTATAAATATTTATTAGTTGTGCATGACACCTTCACAAATATTTATTATGTATAAGGGCATAAAAGCCTCACAAACAAATGCAAAAACAAACATTAAACATAACTTTTTTCAAGGACAATACAATAAAAGTACATTCAATAAAGGGCTGCCGAAGCAATGATTAAAAATTAACTGGAGACTAACAATCTTCAGGAATGGATTGGTCAATCAGCAAATAAACATTTATTAAGGACCTACTATGTACGAGGCACTGTGCTCAGCACTGGGATACAAATATGAAAAGAAAAGACAACCTTACCTGGAAGAACTTACAATCAAATGGGGGAAGATAACAAAGAAAACAAAGTTGAAAAGTAAGGGGTGGGGGTTGGGGGTGGGGAAGTCTGGGCAATGGACACATCAAAGGAATAGAGCCAGATGGGAAATTTAAAATGACTTTCCTAAGTCCCAACCTTAAATGGAGGTTTTGGAGCTTACTGCTTAGCATTTCAATCAAAAAGGCAAAGGGCATCGATGAGGCATGAGTGCCAAGGATAATATGGTATCCTGATGTTGAGTTCCTGAGGACATGAAGAAGCCCAAAAGAGAGCAGTCAGCTGGGCCAAAGAATAAATCATAGAAACAATACTTTTATTAAAGATAATGACAGCAATTAAACAATATACAAAAATTTGGTGGATATAACTAAACCAGTACATAGAAGGAACTATGTATCTTTAAACATTTTCATAAATGAAAAAGAGAAGGACCAGATTGATAAATAGGAATGTAAACAACAAAAAAACCATATTAACTGACCTTCTGTAGATGTTCTCCAGCTCATTATGCTTCCTAAACTGTGGTACAATATTCTACATGTGGTTCTGACCTGGACAAAGTACAGTAAGATTCTGAATTCTCTGAAGCTCTGCCTCTCTCACAATGCAGCTGAAGATTATAAATTACCTTCTTTAGCTACCACATCATTACGGCTGACTCAGATCAAATTTCAGTCTATTACAACTCATGTACCTTTAAAAAAAACTAAATAAATAACCTATTACTTCCCTATCTTGTGCTTGTGAAGTTCATTTTTTAACTCAAATACAAGACTTTACACTTGCCTCTGTTTTAACTTCACCTATAAGATTCAATCCAATTCTCTAGCTTTTGGATTTTAATAGTGTCATCTAGAATGCTACTTATTCTGCCCAGCCTTGTGTACTCTGCAAATATGATAAGCACTCCACTTCTTCCTTTATTCAAGTAATTGATTAACATATTAAAGAACACAGGAGCCAGCATGAACCACTGAGGCACTCCTCCACTGGAGAAGACCACACAGGGGACACTGCACTATTAATGACTATTCTCTGAATCTGACTATTTGACAAGTCCTGAACTTATCTAAATGTATTACCCCTTAATCTACATCTCTATCTGGCCCATAAGACTAGTCTAAGATACTTTATAAAATACTTTGCTAAAATGTAGAAAAAACAGTATCTTCTACTAATTTAGTAAGCCCATAAAGAAAAGATATGGTTAGTATGGCCTGATCTGTCCTTGCTGGAGCCCTGCTAACTCTTTGCATACAAAGCTTACTTTTCTAGTTCACTATCTCTTTAATAATTTGTTCCAGAAATTTCCCAGGAGTCTAAGTAGAGCTCATTAGCCTATAGTCTGTAATTTGTTCTCTTCCCTTTTTCAAAAGGGACATTTGCCTTTTTCTAGTACCTCTCCCATTTTCTACGATCATTCAAATATCACTGACAACGTCTTAGCAATTACACCCACCTCTTCTTTCCACCAGTACTTGAGGATATATTCCAAGTGATGTGAAATCATCAAGGACAACTATGAGCTCTCTTATTATATTAGTTCCTTACTTATTTTGTGTATCAACTCGTTATCTATTTTTATTTTATCATTTTCAGGACAAAGGTCACTCTCCTTGGCAGAGAAACCAGAAGCAAAATCAGAACCAAACCTAAAAGTTCTACTTTTTCCCCATGGCTAGTTATCATCCTCCTAGGAGGCCACAGCACTTCTGCATTTTTCCTCTTTTTCCCAATATCACTGTCTAAATCATAAGGTTGTGGCAAAATGTAAATGTATTAAGTAGGTAAAGTCTCATATAAAGAGGAGTTACTGCTACTGTTGCCACTGCCACCATCACCACTACCATGACTTTTACTTTTCTTTCTTTCTTTTTTCTTTTTTTTGGGGGGGAGGGTTTGAGGCAATTGGGTTTAAGTGACTTCCAAGGATCGCACAGCTAGCTATTAAGTATCTGTGGCCAAATCTGAACCCAGGTCTTCTCCTCCTGACTCCAGGGCCGATGCTCTATCCACTGCATCTGGGGCACTCTATATTAGCAGCCCCTGACTACCATTTTTCAAGAAATTACCTTTATACCACTACTAGATCTGTATCCTAAAGAGATAAAAAACAAAAAGGAAAAGGACCTCTACGTACAAAAATAATAACTGTTTAGTGGTGGCCAAAATAGTAAATTGAGGGGATATCCATCAACTGTAAAACAGCTGAACAAGTTGCTATATATTATAGTACAGCTGAACAAGTTGCTATATATTATAGTACTATTGTACTACAAGAAATAAAAATCAGGACATTCTCAGAAAAACTTGGAAAGATTTACACGAACTGATGCCAAGTGAAATAAGCAGAACCAGGAGAACATAAACAGTAACAGCAATATTGTATGATGATCAACTGTGAATAACTTAGCTATTCTCAGAAATACAACGACCCAAGACAATTCTAAAGGACTTATAATGAAAAATGCTATCCATCTCCAGAGAAAGAACTGATGGAGTCTGAATGCAAATTGAAGAATAATTTTTCTTTGCTTTCTTTGTTTTCTTGGAGGTATTTTTGTCTATGTTTTCTTTCACAAAATGACTTACAGAGAAATATGTTTTGCATGATTATACATGCATAACATATCAAATTGCTTGCCTTCTCAAGAGGGGAGTTGGGGGTGAAGGAGCAAGAGAAAGAATTTGGAACTCTAAATTTGAAAAAAAAAAAAAGAATGTTCAAACTGTTTTTACATGTAATGGGAAAAATTAAATTATTAAATTTAAAACATTTGCCCTTGTAGGTTTCCACTCAATTTTTAAAGAAGTAAGAAGACAGGGAGGATTTTCATCTTAGAAACTAGAAGTAGTGATAGCACTGAGCTCTGAAAAGTTTATGATGGAAACCAACTGAAACAGGAGAAAATACTGAATGATAGAAAAGTTCAAGTGTTAACAAAAGTGTTTACTAACTGAACAGTCTTGGACAAATCATTGAATCTATCTGACCCTCAGTTTTCTCACATTTCAAATAAAGATGTGGATAATCACATGTTATTTCTCCCAAAGACTAAGCATTTAATTTAAATATCCATAAGGAGCAACACAGTATCATCTTCCTAGTTTTAACCTAAACCACAATGCAAATTCCAGGACATTAAGATTTATAAAGCAATTTCTTAATAATAACCTATAGATAGAGATGTATACATCATCTTCTCCTGCTTTCCCCTTGCCCCCCCCCCCACTGGAGGTTATGATGAAACTGAGGGTCAAAGAGGTAAAGAAAAACTCGCTCAAGGTGACATAGCTACTGTCAGAACCCACAAACAAACTCAACTGATTCCAAGTCCAGCTTTTTTCAGAATACCATGATACTCCCCATTAAAAGGTGCAAAGATGGTATTCAGAGAAGGCAGGAAACACTTGAGTGACTAAGGAAACTCCTTCATCGTAAGAGCAATCCAGCTTCCCCAAATTAAATTTAAGGCACTGGGAAGAAAATCTGATTTCTTCAGAGCTGTTGGGGGATGGGGACAGAGTGGTTCTAAAGGCCAGACAGACCCCCTCCAAAATTAGATTATGCTTGTTTGTATAGCAGGGTGCCCTCGGGCAAGACTATCATAAATGGCTTGAAAGTGAAATGGAGGATTCCATCTGTTTCTGGAATATTTCAACAGCACCTGCTTTTAAGGTAGAGAGCTTAGCGCTGTCCCCACAACTACCTCCCCCCACACATCCCTCCCTTTTTACTAAAGGGGCCATCACACACATACATCCAGCACCTGCCTGAGGAAACAGGCCCTTTTGATTTCTCTTCTACACTACAAATGGTCTTAAAAAAAAAAAAATACCAGCATTGAGAGAGCTGGAAGCTGAAGGTCCTAAAGCCTTGCTTCTTTCTTGTTGCTAATTCTAGCTTGTAGTACACACACAAAAAAGAAAATATTCCTAGGTTATGGTGAGGTTAAGATCAATATGTCAGGGAACAAGAGAGAATAACAGCAGCTCCCACTCTAGAGCACTCTGGGATGTAAAAAGTCTTAGCCACACGACAAACCTAGAAAGTAGACAGGGAGCACAACTATGGCAGAGTGCTGATAAAGAAATAAATAAATGAACAAACAAACAAATAAATGAATGAATAGATGATTACATAAATGATTATATAAATAAGTGGATAGATTAGTTAATTAATAGATAGATAAGTAGATGAATGAATGGATAGATGAATGAAAACTCATAATAATAGATGACACATATAATTTCTAAAGTTTACAAAGGGCTTTATATACATCTTCTCAAAGCCTTGCAAGAGTCTTGTGAGGTGGGTACTACAGGTACAAGTAGCCTTATTTTACAGATTAGGAAACTGAGGTTAAAGAGGTTAACTAACCTACCCAATGTTACACAGCTAGTATCAGAGGCAATGTATGAATTCAGGACTTCCTGTAGAAAAGTCCAGCATTCTATCCACTATGAAACACTGAAAAGAGCACTGGATTTAAGGAAAAGGCCGCTTGATTCAAAATCAACTGCCCCTAATTAAAATCCTAGCTATGTGACTTATTACCTGTATTATTCACTTCTCTCTTCTGTGCCTCAGTTCCCTCATCTATAAAAAGGGTAGGTCAGATCAAAGGAGAGCTAACTAAAAGGAAACCGAGGCTCTAAATGGTAACATAGCAAGTAAGTAATGTAGCAGGAACTTAAACTCAGGTATTCTGGCTTCAAAATCAAGAGAATTTTCCATTATATTAAACTGTCTCTTCAAGGAACTCACTAGAAAAAAAAGTCTTTGATTGTTTAAGTGCATCTCTATTAGTTTACTATGGTAAAAGGTTTCCAAATATTATTCAATTAAGCATTGCAGGAATTGAAAATTCTTGCTAATTGAAAATGAGGAAAATGGTCTAAAAAAGCTTTAAAAATAGAAAATGATTTAAAAATAAAAATTAGGAACTCATGTTATTTTTCAGAATGAACCGCTCTACGCCTAGAACAACAGTGATGAGGCCCTGGGATCTTGCACTCTCTCTGCTGATTCAGAGGAAGTAGCTCCCCACAAAAAGCCTACTTTAGTATGTCCTTAGCAACCCTTTATTAGACACATCAGTGAGAGAATCAATAAATATCTACTGAATGCCTACTATGTACCAGGCATTGTGGTAAGTCCTGAGGATACAAAGAAAGGCAAAAAAACTTCCTTGTTCTCAAAGAGTTTATAGTCTAATGAGGGAGACTACATGCAAAGAACTGTGTACAAACATGCTATATATTAGATTAATTGGAAATAATCAATGGAGAAAAGACATAATTAAGGGTGCTGGGGAAAGGCTTCCTGTAGAAGGTGGCATTTTAACTAGGATTTGAAGGAAGACAGGAAAGTCAGAATGTAGAGATGAAGAGGGAAAGCATTCCAGATATGGGGGATAACTAAGGAAATGACTGGAGTTGGGAGATGGTATATCTTCTTCAGAAGACAGCAATGAGGTCAGGTCACTGGATTAAAGAGTAAACTGAGTACATTGCACTGGGGGCAAGGATTGGGAAAGGAGTAATAATATTGTGATAAGATGGAAAAAGCATGGGAAGGAACACCAGGTTATGAAGAACTTTGAATGCCAGAGGATTTTATATTTGATGCTGGAGGGAATAGGGAGTTTGTTTGTTGAGTAGTGAGATAACATGGTGAGGCCAGTACTTTAGGAAGATCACGTTGACAGTTGAGTGGAGCACAGACAGGCGTAAGGAAAGGCTTGAGGCAAAGAGACCAACCAGCAGGCTATTACAAGGGTCTAATTGTGAGGTGATGAGGGCCTGTGCCAGGCTAACGCTAGTGTCAAATGAGAAAAAAAGTGGGAGATATTACAAAGGTAAAATCTATAGAACATGGTAAATGTTTGGATACTCGATGTGAGAGGACATGAGGGGTTTAGGATGATAGCTAGGTTTTGGGCCTGGGTAACATGGAGGATGGCAGAACTCAAGACAGAAATAGGAAAGTTAGGAAAGGGGGAGAAACTGGGGAAAGAGATAATGAATTCAATTTTGGACATGTTGATTTTAAGATGACTATGAGACATCTAACTCAAGATGTCCAATAAACAGCTTGAGATGGACTGAAGGTCAAAAAGGAGATTAGGTTAAGTAAACGTTAGAATCATAAGCACAGATATGATAATTCAATCCATGACAGATGATGAAATTACCAAGTGAAATAGTACAGAGGGAGAAAAATGAAAGTCCAGGACACAGACCTGTCTAAGAAAGGGGTGGGGAAAGTTGGGGTAGAAAAATGTGGGCAAATCTGAAGACAAACAAAATTTAATTTGCAGGATTTAAATTACATCTTCATAAGCTTAAAAATTTCCATGGCAGGGGTGGCTAGGTGGAGCAGTGAATAGAGCACTGGCCCTGGAGTCAGGAGAACCTGAGTTCAAATCCCAGCCTCAGACACTTGACACACTTACTAGCCGTGTGACTTTGGGCAAGTCACTTACCCCCAATTGCCCTCCAAAAAAAAAAGACAAAAAAAAAAAATTTCCATGATGAATATTAATGTAAATCAGTCTCCACTGCTATAAACTACACCTCACAATGCTAGAATTAGACTATAAGAACTGAAAAAATATAGAATATAGAAATTATTTCTGGAAAGAATCTTAGAAGATTTAATGGTAAAGTTAGAAGCTACTTTAGCATATGAAAGGTTAGAACTTGAAGGAGCCTTAGAATACAAAAAGATAAGACCTGGAAGCAATCTTACAAAATAGAATGTAAAAGCCAAATGAACCTTAGAACATAGAATGTTAGCTTGTACAAGTGAGAACATCAGAACTGAAATGGACTTAAATATTACATAATGTTAACAGTTGCAAAAGAGCTTGAGTGTAATACAGTCCAATTGTCATTTATAGTATGAAGCTGCTAAATGACATCCCCAACAAGTGGTGACCTAACTTCTACTTAAAGACCTCTGATGGGAAACTCACTATTTGGTGAAGTAATATATTCCCTTATTGGTCAGTTTTAATTGCTAAAAGATCCTTTATAATGAGGTGAAATACGTTTCTATAGGAAAACCAAGGTCCTAATTCCTGGGTACAAACATAATACATTTAATTTTTCCATATTTCATCTTCCAAATCCACTTCCAGGACATCATTCCATCTCATCAACCATCAACCACATCTCCATTCACGGTTAAAGTAACAAACAGAAAGTAAGCCGATATCTGTTTCCTATTTTAAAAGAAAACAGACAAAAGCATGATACCCTGGGTACAACCTTCTAGAACAATTCTAGAAAGAAAGAAAAAAAATGCAAGATTTAGTTCATAAAAAGTTTTCCAGAAACTGCATAACCATCTATTGCTTCTTTCTACTTTAATAAACTGAATTATTAATCTCCAATTTGATGTGTCCTACCAGTCATACCCACCAACATAATGACATCGTTGACTCAAAAATAAAAGTCAGGGAGAATACTTTGGAACCTAACCTACAGTTTTCAGAAAGTTCTAGAATTGAATGTCATCATTTCATGGAACCTTAAAACACAAAATGTTAGAACACAGAACTTTCAATGGGGAAACAAACATTTATTTTAAGCCCTTTATTTACCAATGAGAAAAGCAGGGCCAAGAGAAGAGAACTGACTTAACTAAAGTCTCGAAGTTAGAGCTGTGAGGTGCCCCAGGACCCGATCTTTGGACTCTCCATTACTAGAGTACCCTGCTTCTCATTTTTAAATAGTTCAACAAGACAATGCCCAAAATGATTACTCATTCAACTTCCCACCTATGGCGGAAGAGTAATACTATGTAAAGAATGGCAAATACATTGATCTTGCAAAGAGATGACACAGCAATACTTTCTAAAATCACTAGAAAGAAAATCAAAGCATATTCATGTAAAAATTCAATGGATTTCATCCTGACAATTTCTGGGCTTTAGTTATCCTGACATGCTCGATAAATGGGTATAAATACACACACACATCCATATCTCTATGTAGGTATAAATATATGTATTTCAATGTATCTATAGCTATATCTATATAGACATGCCTGAACTCCAACAAGCAATAGTTTACCATGGTGTCACAGAAAAAACACTGCATTTGTAGACAAAGCACCTAGATTCAAGTACCAGTTCTGCTACTTTCTGGCTGTTTGACTTTGGATAAGTCACTTAATTCTAACTTCTAAGATCTCTTATAGCTCTAAATCTCATGGCTTTTTTCATTGAATTCATTTACAGAGGAATGAACTTATTTTCATTGCAAGAAAGCACATATGATAATACACATTGTGTTGAGAATTGTCCATCTTTGCTTCCTTATAAATTTTCTTTTGTTCTCTGCTGTGCACTTTTTTATTTTGTTCTTTTTTCCCCTCCCCCAAAAGGCTATAATAGTTTAGATATGTTTCTCTATAGCTATAGATATAAACATACAGATATACATACATACATATATAGACATATATGTTCCCAAACATTCTACTCCTCAACTTTCTTTTTATTTTTGTGTATATCTCTTGTTTCCTATTTCTCTCTCCTCCTTTAAATTTTACTCACTATCTTGCCCTCCTATTATGAATGAATAAGTTCATTCCTCTGTAAAATGGTTAGGGGTTGAGGGGTAGTTGACTATAACAGAGATTACAGGCATGGGTCATCATACCTGGCTCCCTCCTTATCTTTTCTTCCCCCCCCCTCTTTTTGGAGGGCAATTGGGATTAAGTAACTTGCCCAAGGTCACACAGCTAGGTTTTTGTTTGTGTGTGCATTAAGTGTCTGAGGCCGGATCCGAACTCAGGTCCTTCTGACTCCAGGGCCGATGCTCTACTCACTGCACCACCTAGCCGCCCACCTCCTTATCTTTTCTATGGCTGACCCCATGCCTAAAATGCATTCTCTCCTCACCTTCTACCTCTTAGAATTCTTTGTTTCCTTCAGAACTCCAAGTGGTGGTAGTGGTGATAGTGGTGGTAGGTAGTAGTAGTAATAGTAATAGTAATAGTAGTAGTGGTGGCAGCAGCTCTCCTCTGTATAATGCTTAAATTTTACAAAGCACATCCTCACAAAAGTTCTGGAAAGTAGGGAATACAAATATTTTTACTGCTGAACCAATGAGGTAAGGTGACCTGGTCAAAATAAATTTCAACTGGGTAGGACCCAGATCCCTTAACTTCGATTCTAGTACTCTTTCACAGACAAGAAAACTGGGGTTCAGAAAGTTAATTCGTGGATCATGGTCACAACGGAGTCAAAACCTTAAGGGAAGCCTTCTGATTCCAAGTGCAATATTCTTCCTAATATACTGTACTACCTCTGGCATGAGCAAGATGTCTGTACAGAAGACCATAAATATCTAGCACTTCAAATTAAGAGACCTGAAAGTTCAGAAGCTCTACTCCTCCTGTCCCCAGTGTAACATGCGCCTGTGTTTGAGAAAGAAAGGGGGAGGGGAATAGGAAGAAAAAATAAAATGTAATAGGGGAGTTGGTACACCAGAGAGACATCCCCTTTCTGGAATTCACCCAAGGTCTGGCCTTTCATTTCAGAGGCCTACATCCAAGTCCTTGGTAACAGGGTTTTGTCAGGGGCACCTTGAAGTTCCCCTGACCTGTGCTGCTCCATGTTAGCAGCAAGAGACAGGAGACAGGCCCCTCTGACACCTATTTAACAGAGGCAGATGGAGAGTGGTATGTATGGGATACCTTTAATTCTCCCTCAGGAACACCCTGCAGTGCTGAAATGCAATTTCCACACGGCCCCTCCACACCAGAATTCACTCTGGCCATTACTGGCAAAAGGAAATCAAGCATCAAACAAGTGGAATGCCAGGACACAAATGGAGATTTACAAAGATTCAGAGAGCAGAAGAGGTTGCCTAGAATGGAAGGAGGACTGGAAACCAAAACACCTGATGATCAGTGGAGTTACTGGTGATAGCCTAGAGCACAGGAAAAGGGGGGTGGGGTCAAAGTATGGCAGCAGTGATAGCTCCTTAAATATAGGGCTACTGGGAGGGCCAAATGAGAAAAGGTCTGTAAAGCAAACCCTGAAGCAATATACAAACATCAGTTTTTATTGCTATTGTTAAAGTGTTTTTGGTTTGTTTGCTTTTTGGAGGGAGGTCTATCACCTGGAAGAGGGGTTAGATTTGGTCTGATGGGCTAAAGAGAGCAAGAATGAAGTTGAAGAAAGGTAGATTTCAAACCAATATAAAGAAAAATAAAGACTTTCAAAAAGTGGAAGAAGCTACCTTTGGAAGGGCCAGATTCCTCATTACTCAGGAAGGGGTAGTAGAACTCGATGACCTCTGAGTCCCTTTCAACTGTAAGTTTCAATGATTCTATGACTGTATTACCTTAGTAATACATTTGTTTCAACAAACATTAAAATGCCTAATATAAGTAACAGGAGAGCAAGATAGTGAGTAGAAATGAAGTAGAGTAGGAAAGAGGGATAAGAAACGAGATATGCACAAAAACAAAAGAAAGTTGAGGAGTAGAATGTTTGGGAAAGTATATGTCTATATATGTATGTATTTATGTATATGTGTATGTATATATCTACAGCTACAGAAAAACATATCTAAACTCTATTATAGCCTTTCAGGGGAGGGGGAAAAAGAACAAAATTTAAAAAGTGCACAGCAGAGAACAAAAGAAAATTTATAAGGAAGCAAAGATGGACAATTCTCAACACAATGTGTATTATTTATCATATGTGCTTTCTTGCAATGAAAATTTATTGTTGTGTATTTTGAATCCCCTCTTATGTTCTGCTATGCACATGACATGTTTTTTCTTTCTTTCTTTGTATTTAAGTTCCAGTATTTAGGTTTATGATATGTTTTTGTTTCTTTTTTCTATTCTGTATTTGTGCTCTGGCCCTTGAGTCCAAAATAAATTTTTTTAATGCCTAATATATTTACCAGAAGCAGAGTCCTATGTTCAGTTCACAAAATTTAAACAAAACACAACCCCTGTCATTCAGGAAGATCACAGTCTAAGCAGGGATATGACACAAATACAACTATGATATAAAATAATACCTAAATTATTTATAGAGGTGAAAACAAACTACTATGTAGGTGGAGAGAGAAGAAGGGAGAAGAAATCTGGAAAGACCGTGTGGTGGTAGAAAAAGCACCACTGAACTACAAGAGAAGTTTCTGTAGAAACTGAGGAAGACATGATCAGCATTGGCAAGATATCCTTAGATGCAGACAAATGTTTATTAATAATCCTGCATATACAAAATATTTAAAAAATAGGCTTAACAAGATAATTTCTGACAGCTCAAGATAACACAAAAAGCTCAAGCTATGTCATCCAACTTTCACACATGACCTAGAGGCACTGACTCCATTCAAGGCATGAAATACAAATAAATAATGAAAATTATCTTCCTAGGCTTAAAAGTGCTTGAACAATATTTTGAAATCCTTTGCCCAAAGTGCAGTGACTTGCAGGGAAGAGATAGGGAACGATAGAGAACAGCTGGAAAACTTAAATTACATTCACAACACAGCTAGCCCCAATACTGCTTCTTCCAACAAGCCTATAACCACAGCCCAACCTCCCCTTTACCTTAAGATGCAGAAGCAGCTCTTAGCTCCCGAAGATAAGCGGCAGAAGCCAAACCTCTGTTTGCTGTCAATGTCAGTAAGCACAAATGTGAAGTTCTGGCCAACTTGGCTCACTGTAAGGCTACAGGAAAGAAAGAACAAAAGGAAAATAAATTGTGCAACCAGTTCAGTGATAAAAATTATCTAATCAAACCAAGTCATTGAACCTGTAACATTTCCTTTCTCAGTGGGCCTATGGTTCTCTGAATGAACTTGCACATTTACATTTTTCACTAGAATTAAAGGAAAAGTAGTAAGGAAGTCAATCTCCGGGACCACCTTTAGAAAAGAATATATCACTGTACCTAAAACTGAAAGAAGTTAATTCCAGGCTCTGTCACTAACTAGTAGCATAGCCTATGCAAGTTAACTTATTGCTTGGAGTTTCAATTTCCTCATCTGGAATATGAGCAGATTAGAATATGTGACTTCTGAGGTTTCTGTCAGTTCTGGCATTCTATGTTAAGAGGAGGATTAGAATAGGTACTGGGTTTGGAATCAGGAAGACTATGTTCAAATTCCACTTTACACATTTGTCATTTTGTGGCCCTGGGCAAGTCACTTCAATTCATCTTGGCCTCAACTGCTTCATCTGAAAAAATGAGGGGAAAGAGGGCACCTACTTCAGAGGGTCGTGAGAATCAAATGCAATAATGCAGGGTGTCCCAAAAGTCTTAGCGCGGTTCCAAGATTTAATCATCTGAAACTACATAAAGACTTTTGGGACACCCTATATATGTAAAGCATATAAATTTTAGCCATGTTATGTTCTAAATTCCCTTCCAGTTCTGACATTCTATGTTTTTAGATCCATTCTAGCTCTAATGTTCTAAATATTCTGTGTTTCAATATCCCTTCCCGTTGTCACTGTTTTTTCCAAGGCTCCCTTCTACATGGGCTCTCTCACTCTTCACTTCATGTTCTATGATTACATGATTCTAAATGATGTCCTAAAAGTGCTTGGGGCTATTTAATAAAACCACTTACAGATATGAGGAACAAGGTGAGCATTCACTTTCCCAAATGCCATTTTCCATGTAAGATTTTTGAAGCCCAAAGGAGCTCATTTTGCAGCCCAGGAAAGCCAGATTGTTTAACAATGCAAGCTGCTTTTCCAAGATAGTGAAAAACAATGCTATAGGAAAGCATTAAACAAAGCAATGTTTTTACTGCATTAAAACAAAAATAAAAAGCACATCACACATATAGGCCTTAAAGTAAAATTAGAATGCAACGTCTGTTCTTTAAAAAAAAAAAGCACAACGACCAATAAACTACATTATAAACTAACAAAATATATGAAAATGATTTTAAAATTAACACTCATATAGCTATTTTAAAATTCCAATAGTGGAATTTAGTAATGTTCGTTCTAAAAGAGCCTTTAGGATGTGGAACACTAGAACATTAGGGTTAAGAGGAGCTTTGCCACACAGGTGTGAGTCCTTAGCTGAGAACTCCAAGGACAGCAGGGGCCTAATAAATTCTTGTTCAAATGCAACAAATGTCTCTGATAAGATTTTAGCATTAACAAACAGATTTTTTTTTCAAAATTTTCAATGGAATTTATGAACTTTTAAACTTAACCATTTTCTTTCCTATATTAAAACACTGAAAATGAATCTATGTATTCTGTCCTAAGATTAAAGAAATGCTCTTCCATAGAATTCATTTTACAAATTAAATGAATACTATTATCTAGGATAAGATGGTAAATAACAGTTGAAGTGCTCCTCTAAAGATAGCACTCATAATTACTCTTGTGTCCTTAGCACCATATAAGACTTCTAAAATCCAGTTCTTGTGAATTTATAAAACAAAGAAAGAAACCCTGGGTAAAAGATATATCTGTAAATCAAGACTCAAGGAGTCTTTGGGAACCTGAGCCCCTTTAATAGGTCTGATGTAGCGAGTCTTATTTGGCTGCATCATGCAAAAGGCACCAAACACCAATAGCCTCGACCTCTGCCAGCAGATGTGGTTTAATGAAGAAAGCCCAATATTTGAGTCAGGAGAGTTCAAGAACCAACTCTACTGCACAAGAATGAACCTCTATTTGCTCATCAGTCAAATGGGGATAATAATACTTATATTTCCTACCTCACTGTGCTGTTGCCAGGATATGATAATAATAGCAGCAGCTCACATTTATATAGAGCTCTATGGTTACCAAAAAGAGAGACCACCTGGCTAGCCAAAAAAGTGTTAAGACTTGGAGTCTGGGTTTTAATCCCAGTTCTGACACATACTAGCTGTGTGACCCCGGGCAAAGTCACTTCCTGCTCTCTAAGCCTTGACTGCTTCATTTTAAAAATAAGGGTAATACTATTTGGGCTACTGGGTCTTATAAGGAAAGCATTTTGCAAAGCTTAAAGCACTGTGGGAAAAGGAATTGTTCACCAACCATCCAGGGTTATGGTCAAGATGAAACAGAATGACAACCAGTGCCATTTCTGTGGGCCTCTAAGGTTTACAGAATGTGCTTCTCAACTGTCTGGGAGTGGAAATATGATTAGAACCATTCTACAGATGATAAAACAGGCTCAGGGGGAAGAAAGTGACTTGCACACTCCCACATGGGTAGTAGGTCACAAAGCTGGGATTCCAAACAGGATTCCAACCTAGAATATACAAGTGAGGTGGTGGGAAAAGTCCTAGATATGTAGTCACAGAATCTAACTCACTTCTTACTACCTCAGTAATTGGGGGAAAATTACTTCCCCATCTCTGGGTTTTGGCTTCTTTACCTTAAAATGAAAGGTTAGACTAGGACCCCTCGAGCCAGGATTCTAGTATACCTCACAGGGTCTTTCAAATGTTATCATGTGCAAGAAAGTATTTTGTAAACTTTTTTCATCTAAAGAATGTATGTATGTATGTATGTATGTATGTATGTATGTATGTATGTGTGTGTGTCACCATCCCCATTTCCCACATCATTTTCATCATCACTACCACCACCACCACCACCACCACCACCACCACCACCACCACCACCATCATCATCATCATCACTTTAACAAGATTTTCCCCTGACAAAGGAGAGGACCTATTTCAATTTAAAGGGGGAAAATTATATTGTCTGACGATTGATTGCTGAGGCCAAGAAAATTCAGGAGGAAAGGAAAATACTTTCTTCTGCCAGGTTTAACCAAGAATGTGAACAGAAACAAGGTAGCAATTTAAAAGGAACATAGTAATAAAACAGGTGTAAGTAATGCTATCCTCCACTCTGAACAAGCCAAGAGAAGAAACACATTTCTATAAAAGTTACAGAGCTGTCGAGGGGACACCCAATGCTACCTTCTTGTGGCTGTTATGTTTTATCTATAAAGCTTGGATGCGATGTTACTATGGTGACTTAATACTATGTTTTAAAGAAGGATTATATGATTAATTTTAACAAGGTTGAGAGCTGAGGATGTGTGAGAAACGAGACTCAAGCTCACATAATTAAAGTGATTGGGGACGAAAGCAAGGCTCGCTTGGGGGAGGGGAAGGCTCATGTGATTGAATTATTTTGCACAACAGGTCAGAAAAATTCTAAGTTACAAATGCGCCCCAGCTTTTTATAAGGTAATGCTTTGTGATCTCACAAATTATGTACCTTCATGAGTTTCACTCTGGGCTTGAGGTTCTAAGATGGTTAAAATAAACAGGCTCAGCTAGCATTCCAAAAGGGTTAGATGTTGGTCGGCTTGGATTGTGTCATGCCTACCCAGTCCTCAGTCCCAGCATGAGAGGCAGTGTAGTTGAGTGGAAAGCACTGGCAGAAGGCCTGGGTTCAAATCCCAGCCCCACCACTTAGTCACATAACTGGGCAAGCCATTTTTCTCCTATGGGATTCAGGTTCGTCATCTGTCAGATGGAAATTGCTACATTTGCCCTACTAACCTCATAGATCTACAGGGTGGAAGGGGCTTTGTAAACCTTAAGGTATTACATAAATGAGAACTGTTATAATCACTTGTCTTTTAATCTTTAAAGAAAAAAAAGACAGGATGAAAAGAGAATTTTTAAGTCGAAGGTTCTAGCAATAAGTCAGTCCTGACCTTGGGGATTCAAAAATATCTGGGTTCCATTTTTCATTCTGTATCTGTGTGGCCTGGGGCAACTGACTTTCCTTCTCCAAGCCTCAGTTTTCTCCTTGATAAAATGAAGATAACACAATCTACACTTATCTACTTCAAAGAGTTGTTTTATATTGTAACTGTAAGACCCTGGTTAAAGTATTTTGTAAACTGTAGTGTCACAGAAAAGCATGTTATTATTTTTAAAAATCAGAATGGGCAGGGGCGGCTAGGTGGCGCAGTGAAGAGAGCGCCGGCCCTGGAGTCAGAAGGACCTGAGTTCAGAGCCGGCCTCAGACACTTAATCCACACAAACAAAAACCTAGCCATGTAACCTTGGGCAAGTTACTTAACCCCAATTGCCCTAAAGGGCGGCTAGGTGGCGCAGTGAGTAAGAGGCCGGCCTCGGAGTTGGGATGACCCGAGATCAGATCCGGCCTCAGAAAATGAGCACCCACGCATAAATAATGACTAGCCATGTAACCTTGAGCAAGTTACTTAACCCCAATTGCTTTATTAAAAAAAGAAAATCAGAAGGGGCACTTTTCCCACTGATGCAAGTAATTTTTTTCATGACTTAGTGGCTAATTTGCTGTGACCAAAAGAAAAAACATCATCTCCTAAAGGTCAACATTCTGGTAACGAATCTCTCTTCATTTAGCTATGCTGGTCCTCCAGTAACAGACACACACTCTATCAGTCAATCAATTAACAAGTATTCATTAGGTTCTAACTAACTATGTGCCAACCATGGTACTAAGCTTACTCTAGGGAGATAACAGAAAGAGTAAAAATAGTCCCTGTTCACACAGATCATACATTCAAATAGAGAAAAAATTTTACATAGTTATATACAAGTTCCATACAAAGGATACAAGGTAACCTTAAAGAGAAAAGTACTAGCAGCCCCAAAGACAGGGATCCTGCACCACTGAACTTGGTAGGACCTACAGGAGCTTGTCCTCTCTTGGAATTGCCTCCAAGGTCACCTCCAGACTTCAACAGTAAGGTTTTAGTGGAAGAACAACAACTACACACTTCTATAGTATTTTACAGTTTAAAAAGTGTTTCCTTTAACACCTTTATAATGGATGTCATGAAAATATTATTATCCCCATTTTACAGAAAAGGAAACTGAATAGGGCGGCTAGGTGGCACAGTGACTAGAGCACTGGCCCTGGAGTCAGGAGGACCTGAGTTCTAATTCAGCCTAAGATACTTGACACTTAACTAGCTGTGTGTCCTTAGACAAGTCACTTAACCCCAACAGCCTTGCCTTTCCTCTCCAGAAAAAAAAAAAATGAAAGAAAGGAGACTGAAGCTCAGAAGTGATTTGATCATGCTCACATGACTAGGAAGTTGGACACCAGCCTGAAGCAACAAGGAGACATGAAAGTAGGGCTTTCATAAAGATCCTCCTTCCTATTCACAAATAACAATAATAAAACCAAGGATGAGGAAAGTGCAACTATCCTATTGCTTGGTTATCTGAGACCTCAAAAAGATTTTTATTTAAGACAAGAAGGATTACAGGAACATAGTGCAGGAGAAAGAATACTAAATTTGGATTCAGGAGACATGTATCCTAGCTCTGGCTCCATCACTAACTAACCTTCAAAGAGTAGTCACTCCTCTCTAGGCTTTCTTTTCCTTACCAATAAAAATCAAGGGGCTGGACCAGATAGCCTGTAAGGTTCCTTTCAGCTCTGATATCTTATGCTCCTAAAAGTTCTTTGTTTGGCTTATCTTTTCTCCTATGGAAGAAACTTTTATCATTTAAATCCTGGTGACTTAGATAGATCAGCCAGGAGAAAGTGCTCCCCTCTGTTGTATTTCTTTCTTTCTTTCTTTCTTTTTTTTTTTAAATAGATATTGAGCTTTTGGTTAACAACAGCTGGTAGTGAGACATCTAATTCTAAGAGAAGTGCACTTTAGGGGGCACCATAGCTTACAGAGGGACACTTACTTTTACAGACTTGGTTGTTTGTATGCTAATGAACAGTTGGGTAACAAATATCACCAAATGACAAAGCTCAAAACCAATATATTTTAAGATATTTCTCCTGGGGCAACTTCCAGTTAACTTATAATCAGGAAGTTCCTGTCAAACAAGAGTCTTAAAGGTTTCTGCATGGCAAAGGACTGATTCATCTTTCCACTTGTTGATACAGACTATAATAATTTTAGATATTTCTCCATGATGACTACTTTGGGAAAAGAATCTGATTCCTCAATAGTTTTTATTTTTATGTTTATCCTCAACTTCAGCACCAATTCTTTATCTTACAGTAATCAAATGATCAGAGAAATGTTAAGAGTTATAAGGGACTTGAGAACACAGAATATGAGAATACAAAACAAAGAGCTAAAAGAAAATTTAGGACAGAGAACAAAGTGTTAGAATTCAAAGGCTTTGAGAATGTGGAACTAACAGAACATAAAAAAATACATAAAAAATGTTAAAGCTCAAAAAAGACCTTTAAGATACAGACACATTGGAACTAGGAGAGATCTTAAAACAAAGATTGGTTAGTAGCTCATAGGGCCTTAGAGATCATATAGCATAAACTCCTCATTTTACAGATAAAAACACCCCCAAAATTGATTTACTTAAAGTTAATGGCAAAGCTATAAGGAAAACCAACAACTTCATTCTAGTACCATATTCTTTCATGCTTTCTCAATCCTTAAATTGAAAAATCCTTTCATAGTCTCTCAGGATAAAATTTCTTTGTGAAGTTTCTTTTAAAAAACAAAACAAAACAATTCTATTGTAGATGCCCAAAGTAGACCCAACTGGATCCTAACTCTCAGCAAGTCAAAAGAACCAAAACCAAAAATAGGAATATCTACAAAAACAATCTTATAAGGACAAAGTCAACACTATCCTATATCCTCTCATGTATCTTCAAAATCCATGTCAACATGAAGAACAAGGAAGAAAAGCAATGTTTATTCAAACCACAGAATCTAACCTTCATGCTGCCTGCCAAGTGATGGTTATTTCTGTCTCCTCCAGAAGCATCCATTTCATTAAATCTTGAAGAAGCTTCCAGGTATAGTATATAAATGGAATGCAGAGGCATGGACCATGTGGATGAAACAGTTGGATTCCAGGTATCACATGAGAGACATGGTCCATGGTAGCCAAGTCATCATCACCAAACATTTATGGAGCAGTTATATGTGGGCCAAGGTACTGAATCCCACGTGGCCACTACTTTTCTTTTCTTCTACTATCCCTGGTTTGGTTAAGCAAGAATGGCTTAATATAGAACCATCTGCATACTGAATAAAGTCCAAAGTCCTTAGCCTGTCATTTAAGGCTTTCCTCAACCTAGCTCCGACCTATCTCTCCAAGTTTATCCCCCATTTCTCTTCATGTATTCCATGCTCCATACAAAGTTGCTTGGCCATCTCCCTTTATCCCTCTAGGGCACATTCCTGCCTTCACATTGTATTTGCTGATGTTACCCATACCTGAAATATCCTCTCAGTCATCTCTACTTACAAATATTCTACTGACTCTTCAAGAGCTAGCTCAAATGCTACCTAACATCTTCTTCCAGGAAGCCTTCCCTCATACTTTCTGTCATAAATAACCTTCCTCATTTTATCCCATCAATATCAAAATATCTGTACCTCTCTTCTGCATTTATCATGTCCCAAGCAGTATATAATTATGAGTCTCATTTCCTTACTAGATTGTGAACCCCATAAGGACAGAGGGACCATCACCACCAGCACCCCATTTTATTTATTTCTTTAGCAACTCTAGTGCCCAGCAAAGCACTCTACACTGAAGAACGGAAGCTTCACAGATATTTGTTGAGTTGTTGTGAGGATAAAATGAGGTAATATATGTAATATGCTGCTAAACTCAAAGGGCTGTAAACTTTAGTTATGATTATTCATTGAACTGAGTGGCCCACTATATTTACTGTGTATTTTGTCTCACCAACACATATACCATGAAATAGGCTGTGGGAAGGTGATCATGTGTTATACTTCTGTATTTTGAATAGTATTGATCACATATAAGATGTTCAATAGGGTATTTAAGAATTTTTCTTAAGTATATAATTTCTATCACCATTTTTTTTAAATGGAGAGAATGTTACTTCTATCAATCTACTTCAGAGAAACAGTGTGAAGATAAGAGAATAACAAATAATATCAAAATTATGTATTTGCAAGAAGTTATATTATTGGTATAACTCTTGCTTTCAAATAGAAAAATCTTAAAATGACAAGCAAAATTTAATTTTTAAAAAATTGTTTCTCAGGTTCCTAAGTACGAGGCATTGTATTAGGTGTTTAGTCATACAAAAATTAAAATTCTACAATTCCAAGATATTACAATTAGCAGGTAATTTTATAGAACCTGAGAGCTCAAAGGGACCTCACAGGTCATCTAGTCCCTACTCAAAGTTTGAACACCTTCTACAGATCCACAAATAGTTATCTAGCCTCATCTGGACATTTCTAATGTTGGGAAAGTGGCTAACCTTGGAGACAGCTTATTTCATGGTATATCTGTTAGAGCTATATCTGAGAGCTCTATCTTTTAGAAAAATCTTGTCAACACTGAAATCTGCCTCCCTGTAATTTCTACCCATTACTCCTAGTTTATCTTTCTAGGATCAAACTAAAAAAGACTAATCCTCCTTTCACAGGATAAGCCCTTATAAGCCCTTAATTGTGTAGAGAGAGGATTCAGTTTTATGCCTTATTCTACCACTAACTTTCTTCCAGAAAAGTGTCTCCCCAGGTGAGTTTCCCCACCTATAAAACAGGAGGTATTGGCAAAGATGATCTCTAAGGTCCCTTCCAGCTCTGACATCCTAGGTTCTAATGTAGTCCTTCCAGCTCTAATAGTCTATGTTGTAAAGTCCATTTTTACTTGAATATTCTATGGACTATTAAGTTTTCTTACAAGTTATCTCTTCTCTATTTAACAGTGATTGGGCAAGTCCTATTTTTTTAAACTGACTAATAAATTATATGACTATTTGCTATGATAGAAAAGAAAAATGAATACAGGAATGACTAGGAAAACTTTTTTCTAAAAGAATCCACTAGGGAATTACTCTCTGACCCTGCTAGAATATACTCATATGTCCCACAATAATAAAACCAGAACCTGGAGTGCTTAGACTCTGGCTAGAGACAAACTAAGCTAAAATCCATTCATTTGCAGTATAAACTGTACTACTGATACTTAGAGAGAAAATCCTGGCATTAAAGTCTTTTGTATTTCTTGAAAGGGAACTAATTTATTAGTATCTCTAATCTAAACTAGACTAGATTAAATTTTGAAAAAGTTCAAATCTGGGAACAGAAAGGGGGTACTCAAATACCATGCTCCTATTAGGTTCCCAAAAATATTTTATTCTATCAAGAAGAATATTTCATCACACTTAAGGTGAAAGAGATCTCAGTAAAAGAGGGAACTACTGTAAAAGATTAAACTATATCACTAGAGTAACATTTCTGTCCCCAAATTATGCATGTGAAGGAATTATCAGCACTCTGAACTTAGAATATAGAATATTAAAACCCAGAATGTTATAGTAAGAAGCTTTAGAACTTAGAATGTTATAACAAAACACAAAATGTTAGAATATAGAGCATAAGAGCTGGAAGGCTCTTAGAAATTGTAGAGTCTAATCTCATTTTAAAGACAGATAAACTGAGGCCTAAAGAAGTAAAGTGACTTAAGCAGGGCCTCAAAGTAATGCAGTTGCAGAACCATGGATAGAATTGGCATCCAGAATTCAAGTCCAATGTTCTGTCCCCTGCATCATACTATTGTTCTATTAGTTTAAAAATACCTCAAGGACCTACAGTTGCATCAAAGGGGAGCTCCCTCTACCAACACAGATCATGACCTAGAATACAAAATCTTAGAGAGCTGCTTAAAGCTCTGGATGGTTAAGTGATTTGCCCATAGTCATATAGTCAGTAAATGTCAAGGAGGGATTTTAAGCCATGTCTTCTTTTTTTTTTTTTAATTAATTGGGGTTAAGTAACTTGATCAAGGTTACACTGCTAGTTATTTTTTATGTGTGGGTGCTAATTTTCTGAGGCCAGAATCGATCCCGGGTCCTCCCGACTCCGGGCCTGGCACTCTTACTCACTGCTCCACCTAGCCACCCCTAAGCCATGTCTTCTTAATTCCAATATCAGCACTCAATCCACTATGCTATGTCTGTCTCTAGTTTTAAAATATTCATTTAAAAATAAAAGCCATAGAAAAAAACAAATCCTTCCAAAATGGATCTCCATTTAACAGAAAGTCATATTTGAACTGATTAAATTGTTTTTCTTTATTAAAAATTCAACTAAATTCTTAAAAATGCCAGTTCCATTTGTCCCTACAAGTTTATCATCACCATGATTTGTACTATACATTTTATACTGAGTAAAATCTAGGTTTTACATATCATTGATTAATACAAATAAATAGGAAACTTAAATTAAATAGAAACCAACAAGCAAATACAATCACTTGGCCTGATCAGAAGACACAAAAAGGAAGAGAAATTTGTTTTGCTCTATCCATAATCTACTCATCTTAAAATTAAGGTCAATATTTCATTTAAGGTTGACTACATGTGCACTAACTGGCCTAGAAGTCCTTACCTAATTTCCCTCAGGTGGGAATACTCCTTTCTTCTTAAAATTTCTCATGGCCCTGAGCTTAAATGTCTCTTCTGTGTTGACCACATTTAACTGTGCATCATAGTTATGTGTGTACATGTCTCATCCACCTCTGCCAGTGGACTGCAGGCTGAGGGCAGTGGCTGGGTCAGTTCATCTTTGTATCCCCAACACCAGGCACAGTGTTGTGCACATAGGAGGCACTCTGTTGAATTAAATCAGGAATCCAATCAAGACCCAAATTATGAATGAACAACATGTCACAGAATCACAGAATGTGTCAGAGCCAAAAGATGCCACAGAGATCAGCTAGTGTGACTTCCTCATTTAAACAGGTGAGAAAAAAGTGACTTGCCCAAAGTTATACAATTAACAACAGGAAGCAGAGCTTCAGACTTGAATATGAATCACTTTACTCCAAGTCCAGTACCCTAGTCACTACTTGAGATTGCCTATCTGACTCATCATATCAAGAATGGAGAGGGATCACTCCATTTCAAGAGAAGTCAAGCATCTTTAAATCTGATGCACCTACAATTTCTGTTACTTAATATACATATATTGCCTCCCTCCTTTTCTTCATCCCCTCCCTCCCTCACTTTGTATCTCCCTCCCTTTCTCCTTCTCCTCCTCCTCTTCTTCTTCTTCTTCTTCTTCTTCTTCTTCTCTCTCTCTCTCTCTCTCTCTCTCTCTCTCTCTCTCTCTCTCTCTCTCTCTCTCATATACACATTTATATTATATCCAAAATGTATGAATTTCTATAATAACACTCACATGTTTAATATAATATACATAGAGAGTAAATAGCAGGAGATTAAACCCCAACCATGCTAACTCAGCAGTTTAAATTTGGCATTGAAATTAAATTCGTAGAATCTTTCATTCATAGAACCAGAAGAGACATTAGAGATGACCAAAAGGCATCATGGTGCAGTGAAAGAGCACTGGGCCTGGAGTCAAAAAGACCTGGGTTCAAGTTGTGACTCTGACACTCACAAGTTATGTGAACTTGGACAAATAAATTCAATTCTGGGACTCAGTTTCCTTACTTGTAAAATGGAGATAATAATCCTGCCATTATTACTTGAATGTTTTTAATGGGGGAAGAGAGGGCAAGGGAATGTGTATACCTCAAAGCATTATTATACACGTTATTATTATAAGGATAAAGTAACTACAGGGTTTCGAACTTGACAGAATCTTAAAGGTCATGGATTCCAGCACCCTCGTTTTCCAGATGAGGAAACCGAGGCCAAGAGAGTTTAAGCAACTTATGCAAAGTCCCAAAGACATAAAGTAGCTGAGTTAGAATTTGAAACTAAGTCCTCTGACTCCAAATTATGAGCTCTTGCTACCACTATACCACTGCTGCTTCTTCATTGTTATTATTGATACTATAATTTAATCTTCATTTCGCAGATGAGGAAAATGAATCCTACAGAGGGAAAATTACTGCACCAAGGTCACAATACATTAGCTAAGGAATCCATTGTAGATCTTTTGCCTCCCAGTCTAGGGCTCTTCCCACTATCCCACACTCCTCTACCAATGCACAGTTCAAACTTTTAAACTTTTTGATGGCCCATAAAATCCCCAGGAAAGAGGATATTGCAACTCTCTCCGGCACATAGGTGCTTTAAATCATAGTTAAACAGACAGAATGTTACAAATAGCATGGTTTTCATTCTCCATAGCAGTTTTATTGACAAGTGTTGTTTTTTTTTTCTCTCTTGTAAAGTTTAAAAATCTAACACTACCTGTCCACACAGAAGGGGAAACAAAACTTGGTCAAAGTCTGTAGAACTTCCTGTGGAGAGAAAAAGAGATAATTTATACATCTAATGGGAGCAATAAATCTAACATTAACCACAAGCGCCCAATCTTACAACTCTACCCCTGAAGAAATCTGAGACAGATGAAGAAATATGAGCTTTATCAATTACATGGGGAGGAGGACTGGGCAGTCAATCATGTGAAATAATAAACATGATCAAACTTCATTAAAAATGAAAAATTAATCAAGATTCACACATGGGCAAGCAGCAGGGGCCCGGCAGCAAAGCTCCAAAGGGAGGGAGGAGTTTGCATGGCTGAGTGTTAACACCCCTCGAGGGACCATCTTCAGCATGACCATATGGATCAGACTGAATAACACCAAACCACATGGGCTTGGCCTGGCAGGACCACTTCTGCTGGCACCATTTTTGCCTGTTACCTAGGAACAGAGGGGTCTGGGATTAGGAACCGCTTCCCAACATCAATAGGACCAATAACAAGAAAGAGATAAAGCCAATCGTTCTCAGAGATCATTTTCCTGAATGTGCTCATAATCTTTTCCTCCATTACAACCTCTATTTGCTTAGCTTTTGGTGAAAGTTTCTATTTGTAACCAATTTATTTTAGCATCAAGCTGTAACATTTTCAAATTGTTTTTATTTAATGACACCACTGTACTTGTCCTTGTTTACACACTTCCAGTTTATCAATTAAAGTAAACTATTATTTTAAATGTCTTTTTGAAATAGATAGATAGAAAACACTGAACACACTCTTCAGAAAGAGTAGAGAATGGAAAGGTGGAGTGCTACTTCAAAACTCCTCATTCTTTGGACAAGAAAGCCTTTCCTAAGTAAAAGTCAGAAAAATGTTAGTGCCAGAAGGAAGGTTGGGTCACAGAGAATAATACCATAAAACACAGAATGTTGGCCTCACCTGGGATGTATGAATACAGCGTGTTAGAACATAAAATATTAAACTTGGAAGTTTTAAAACATAGAATGTTAGAACATAAAACTGAATATTAGAACATAGGACCTTATAATGTCAGAGAGACTTAGAAAAGTCCTTAGTAAACAGAATGGTTGAACATAAAACCAAAAAAGGTCAGATCACATAAACATATACCCAGATAAATGCAAGAGACCACTGAAGTCAGCAAGCATTTTTTAAGTGCCTATCATATAAAAAGCAGAAAAGTTACACAGACAACCTCCTATGACAAACAAAATTTTTCTAGTTTAGCTTAACTTAAATGAAATACCTCATTGACACCATTAAAAATTCATTAATTGAAATGTTATAAAAATTACACGTGTATCCCTTTCATGAGTCTGCTTTGCTTTCCAGACATTTATGCTCACAAATTTCAGGACAAAATGGTGAGCACATTTTTATCATTTTAAGTCTTGGGTCTAAGTTGAAACAATCCTTCCTTAACTAAGTCCAAATCTGTCAGTGTGATGAAGTAAAGATCAGATTACAAATGTAGCCCTATTCCAACCAATGATAATGAGTTATCAATGCTAACTGGATTGATGATGCTCGCTTCATTTAGTTTTAAAACCAGTTCTATCACTCAAGAAAGAAACTCACATCAATCTAATCGTCTACTCAATGAAGCAGAAAGCACTTTGGCTTTCCCTGCCAGAGCATATTCCTCCTACATAATTCAATTGAGAATATTCTATTCTTTAAGATAGTTAGACGGGAACTACATTAACTGTACTACTGTTAAAAAATGAAAGCCAACACTAAATGAACTTTGATTAGAATGAATAACAAAGGAAAATTTCTCTCAATATAGTCTAAATTTCTGTCTGTACACTCGTCCTATCTTAGCTATGCTGTTTATAATAGTCTACATTCTATTTTAAAAGAGGATATCTTCTATTTAAAGATTAATCACCACCTAGCTCCCACAGAAGAAACTGCTTAAGACTGGAATTAAGGAGGAGCAAGGTCCTGGAGAGTTCTGCCAAAAGCATTCTCCATGTGGTCCTGAGCAACTTGTAATAGTCTATGTTCTTAAAGCACAAAGGTCATCAGGTCACAACCCACTCCACCTCCCACCCTCAGTCTCCAGTGGGTCCTTATTACCTCTAGCATCTAATATAAACTCCTTTAACTGGCTCTTAAAATACTTCCTAACCTAGCCCCTTTCTCTCTTTCTGGTCTTCTACAAACCTACTACTCCAACCATACTATTTCTTCCTTGCTATTCCATGAACACTACACTCCATTTTCCACCTGTACTTTAGTCCTGCTCCTCATTCCGCTCCCAGTAAAACTTAGATTTGCCCCCTGAAATCTTGGCCCCTGATATATGAACTTTGACCTTATCTTGCTTAGAATCAAGACATTAGGATACTTCCCTAACATTTGCCTATTAGTGTTTGGTTCCTTTCAGCTTGAAAACTCTTATGTTCTATGCTTGAATATTCTATGTTCAAAGGTCCCTTCTAACTCTGGTTCTAAGACTACTATACACAGGAATAAAGGGGTTTTCCTGGCCAGTAAGGACATTATTCAGACAAGTAATGTAGGGGAACATTCATTTTAAAGTCTTTAGGGCTCTCGACCCACTAATAACCGTTTATCCTATACATGTATCTTCCCAATAATTTAAACCAAAAAAAAAAAAAAGAGAGAGAATCCTCTTTTTACCTCAGGATCAAATTTCCTTCAAAAAGTATACTTTAAATGAAACCACTTCAGCATATATGCCAAATAGTCTGTAAAATTCAAACACATGTGCTACCAAAGGTATATAGACCACAAAGACTGGTCTCTTCTCTACCACCAAAAAGCTACAAATGCAAAAAGGACTTTTCCATTTTAAGCTGGAACTTTACTGATAAAAATGCTTCAAAGATATCTCAGATGAAGAAATACCATACCTACTACTACATTTTGTAGATTAAGTAGGCAGTTAACAGCACCAGCTTTAAGACTTTCTAAAACCTAACAGCTACAAATGTCAAAACATCAGGAATCTGTAATTTCATCAGTCAAGTAACTCAACCTGAGGTTCAGAGAAATTAAGTGAGTAGTTAGTAAATATCAGAAGTGGGGCCCAAACCCAAGAATCTCTGACTCCAAATCTAGCATTCTATCCATTGTATTACATTTCTTTCCCCAACATAGCAACATCACACTTTCTGATATAAAAAAAGTAGAGAAAGTCAAGAGAAAGATAGTGGCACAAAGGCTAAGGTGACTGGCTAGTACTCTGGCTAACAACTTCAGTCATCCTCAACTGCTCTCTTTCACACACTCCATACCCAATCTGTTGCCAAGGCTCATTATTTCTCCCTTCATGTCTCCCAGATAGGGCTCCTTTCCACGAACATAGCCCACCCTGGTACAAGCTCTCATCACCTCTTCTGGGTCCTACTACAAAAGTCTTCTAGTCAGTCTCTCTGTTTCAATATGCTTCCCACTCCAATTCATCTACCACACCACTGTCAAAGCGATTTTTGTAAGACACAGATCCAACTAAGGCATCTCACTGCTCAATGATATCCAGAAGCTCTTTATTACCTCCAGGGCTAATTATAAAGCCCTCTGTTTGTCATTTAAAGACTCCTCAGCCTGGGTATTTTCTACCTTTCTAGTCTTCTTACAATTTACTTCCTTCCACACATTCTCTAACACAGTTACACTGACCTACTTGCCATTCCTCACCATCACATAATGTCTCCTGATTCTACATTTTCACTAAGCATCCTCCAGGTCTGGTACATTATCCCTTCTCCCTTCTACCTCCTGCCTTCCCTGACTTCCTTCAAGACTCAGAGCAAACCCTGCCTTCTGCAGCAGACATCTTCCAATTCCCCACCACCGCTACTGCTAGTGTTTTGTCTCTAAGACTGCCTTCTGTTTACACTCCATATGTCTTACATGGATAATTTTGTGCATTTTGTCTTCCCCACTAGACTGTTAGAACCCTGAGGACAGGGATTCCATTTTTGCCTTTCTTTGTATCTCCAGTGCTAATGCACAGTGTCTAGAGCACAGTAAGTACTTAAAAATATCTGTTAATTGTATATCACTATTCGAAAGTCTATACTTGCCATTTCGCCATTTTGTCATTTCACCAGCAAGCCCACTGATGAATAATAACCCTGAGGCTAACTTAGAGGCAGTCAAGCAGCTCAGTGGACAGAACACTGAACCTAGAGTAAGGAAAATCTGAGTTCAAATTTAACCTCAGACACTAGATGTGTGATCCTGGACAAGTCAGTTAACTAATCAATCTATCTGGGTTCTCAACCATAAAATGTGGACAATAGCAGCTATCTCCCAGGGCTGCTGTGAAAATCAAATGAGACAATATTTGTGAAGTTCTTAGCACAGCACCTTAGTACGCACTTCATAAATGCTTGCTTCCATCTTTCTAGGCTTATCTTCCAGAAGAGAGCTACACGTTAGCACACTACAATGGATGAAAAGACAAGACACTAGTTCTACTCCAAGTGCTCCCACTTAAGAAAATCACTACCCCACCCTGACCTCAGTTTTCTCATATCTAAAACAAGAGGAGAGACTAGATGGCCTCTAAATTCCCTTTCCCTTTCCAGCTCCAAATATAGGACTCTATGACTAGATGATTTCAAAAGAACTCTTTAGGTCTCTCATTCTATAACATGAAATAAAAATCATTTTTTGAAATACAGTCTTTCATTTGGAAATGTAATCTGTAACTCAAAGGGTAATGGAGACACCCAGACAGCATTAAGTGAGCTGTAACATGACCAACAATGTCTTGCATGTAGGACGTGGTGTAAAAACAGTTAACATTTTCTGTCTCTCTCTCAATTCACCTCAGAAGGGAACTCCTATTAAATAAAAGTCCTCCATGATGAACACCTTAAAGTGTGAGGAGCTGCCAGAGCCACTGAGAGTTTTAATGATTTGTTCTAGGATAACACAGCCAATAGGTGGGTCTTGAACCCAGATATTTCTAATTCCAAATCTTGCTCTCTTTCCACTGTACCGCAGTTACCTCTCAATGTGAAAGTTATTATCCAAAAAATATATGATTGGAAAAGGAGATGGGGTCATTACATAGGGAAAACACAGGAGAAAATAGGAACAAATCAAAGTCCCCATAAAATACAAAACAAGCGGAAGGCATCCAAGAGATGGGTAGAGGCTCTATAGAAGATTTTAGGGAGGATGAAGATGAAGACTGCAGAGGATAGGCTGCAATTAACGAGGATGGAGGGAGTTTCTACCTATATAGATAAGCTCTGAGATCAACTAAGTAACCTCTCACCAAGAAATCACTCTTTCAGCCAAGAAGTGAACTTTAGTTTGGTCAGCAGTTCCAATGTCTTCTTGTGTTTAGTAGATATTAAATGTAAATTATATATACATATACATTCATATGTGGGTATATATAACTAGCTGTCATCATTATATAAAAAAAAGAGTTGTTACTTATGCTAAAGTATATTTTGTGTTTCCTTTTAAATAGGATAATAATGTTATAACTGGAAGGGACCTTAGAACAGAAAATGTTAAAAGGAACCTGAGACTATGGAGTGAATGCCATGGATAGAAGAGAACTCAGAGATCAGCCAGTCTAACACTGGGATTTCACAGAGAAGGGGACACAGGCCCAGAGAATGAAAATGAGAGGCCCAAGTACATAAATTGTTAGTGTCAGAGGCAAGACTGAACCACTGAATGAATACCTTTCTCATCCTTCCCACTCTAGAAAATATGACATCACTTTCAAATGAAAAATGCTACTCTTCAAATAAGACAACAAAGCCCTGCTTTCAATGTGATAACAGACAGTCTCTAAGCTACCTCATTGATTGTTTGCTTAGAAAATGTTCTCTATCAAGCAATTACATGTACTCCTTTTTATAAAACCTGTGTCTTTGAGTAGTGTGGTACAGTGGAAAGAAAACTGAATTTGGAGTCAAAAGCCCAAGACTGGAATCTTGCTAGTTTTGTATTTGGCAAATCATTTCTCCTCTATAAGCCTCAATTTCCCTATTTGTAAAAATTGAAGGGGTCAGAGTATAGAACTTCTGTTAGCTCTAACATGTTATAGTCCTATGTGCTACACAGATAAAATGGAAATGAACCGACTTGGGTGGGGGGTGGTATGAGCAAAGGAGAAGGGCAGCATCCGCCAGTTTCCAGGATCAATCCCAGAATTTATATTTTCACAAGGCTTTTTTATGTGCAGTTTGATTTCTTAACATTTTAATGAGCCAAAAAAAAAAAAAAAAAGTGAATCTATAGCTTCCAGTCACCACAGTTAAAGTGCAGAGCATGAACTAGATCCCAAGGGGAAGGCAGCCCACCATGTCACTACTGGCTTTAGGACATACACCACCTGGTTCCATGTCCCCAGGTTCCAACTCTTTTCATAATCAAAACACTGCTGACATTATAAACCCCGCACGGGTTTGCTAAAATCCCCCTCAATCAATACGGCCAACACATAACTTATTGGAGACAACAGTGGGCTCATTGATTAAGTTGAGTTCCATAGCAAAGTTTTCAAAATAAATGAGACAAGGATACAGCATTCAACCCCTTTGTGTCACAAGACAATTTATAAAATGGGCAATTTCCAAAAGGGCCTTTCTCCCCCTCACAAAACAGTCATTGAAGTAGGAAGAAGCCAGAACAGGAAGCAAAGAGAGAGAAGGGGGGAAAAAGAAGGAAGATTTACAAGTAACAGCAACTCACATTTCTATGAGGCACTTTACTATTTACACCCTTTCCTCATAACATTTCCCTGGAGATAAGTAGTACAGATATCATTTGTACTACACAGTTGAGGAAACTGAAATCTACACAGGTGAAGTGGCTTGCCCACAGTCAGTGAGCAGCACAGCAAGGACTTAAATGCAGATTTTTGGTGCCAATTATTGTGCTAATATATTGCCTTTAAACTATGTATTCATTACAATAAAATTTGATGTGTCAAGAGTGTGATATATCAACCAAAAGAACTAAGGTGATATTAGAATGCAATGATAGAAGTATAGTTTCCAGAACAAGGGAAGCAACAACAATGCTCCTATCCTTTGCCTAGTTAAACCATATCTAAGGTACATTATCTAGTTCTGGGTACCACATTTTAAGAAGAACAATAGCAAGCTGTACAGTTTGTCCAAGAGAGATCAATGAGGATGGTGAAAGGTCTTGAAAACATGGCCATAAGTGGACTGGTTGAAAAAATTAGGGATATTTAGCACAGAGAAAACTTGGGAGAAGGTAGGATTATAGAATCTAGCCCAAATCTTTCATCGTATGTATGAGGAAACTAAATGATCACCATCTTTGAGTATTTAATGTACTAATCTGCTTTAATATAAGAAAGAATATACAAAAGAGTCAGATTTTGATTCAATGTGAAAATAATTTCTTAATAACTAGGAATGTTCAAAAGTAGAATAGGATGCCTTAAGAGTTAGTGAATACACACCCTCAAACAGAAGTTGGGTGAACACTTATCAGGAATGTTACAGAGACTATTACTGCTTCAAGTACAAGTCATAAAATCAGATGTTATCTAGGCCACCCCCCTCATTTTACAGATGAAGAAACTGAAGGCAAAAACATTAAATGACTTTCCTAAGATCATCCAGGTAATACTTGGCAGAGGTTCGAATCAAGCCCAGATCCTCTAACTTTAAATCCAATGCTCTTCCCCTGTGCCACACTGGCTTTGGCAGCAGAACTAGATGATCTGTAAGACCCTTTCCAACCCTAAAATCCCACAGTTCTATGAAAACTGCTATTTCCACAGTATAATGAAAAGAATGAAAAAAATTCACACACCAAACCTCAAGCTACTGAGAATGCAATCCATCATCCAGCAGTTAGTACATTTGCAAATGGGACACACATAGCTCTCAAGATGATTTCTCACTCGACTTTGCATTCTCCCCAATTATCTGGGCAAAGGAATAAGTAAGTGAGGTCATTACAGTCTTGAAAAGGTGGGAAACAGGGCACTAAACTCTATTCTTCCTTCTAGAAGGATAGTTCTCTCATCTAGTCACAAAACTAGGTGAAGGGTTTTAAATTTATAATTTTTACACCATTACAGAGTCCTGTCTGGAAGCAAAACTTTGAAGGCTAGATTCACTGAAGTTAATTAGGATCATTAATAATGAGAAAGCTATACTATGTCGTCCTGAAAGGGGGAAGGGAGATCCTGCAAGGGCTATCAACATTATTAACATGTACTTTCTTTATTTGCTTTGCTTTGTTGAAACTGATAAACAAAAAATAAGTGAGTTTGGCAGCTAGAGAGCACACACACTTCCCTACATGTACATTTGAACATTCACACACACACACACACATGCATGCATACATATGCATAAGCACAGTATACCATGATTAAACTTTTTTAAAAGTTCATGATTTTTTGTGTGTCCTCTTTTAAAAATCAAGAATTGATATTTAAGAAATTTCTGAAAGTTATTAGCAGTTCAAAAGAAAAAGAAATATATGTGAGATCAATGTACAAACAAGATGGTAATGATCATGCCAGCAAACAAAATGTGTTTCTTTATGGCTTATTGGAAAAGTGATCTTCTATCAGGATACAATATAAGGAAGGCTGATGGGAAATGTGGAAAAGTTCTTTCTGTCCACAAATGGAAAAAGCAACATTATAACAACCTATGCTTTAGGATCCCTTCTATCTTTAACATTCTGTGTTCCATTTTCTAAGATTCTCTGATCTAAAGTCACCTTCCAGCTCTAATATTCTATGTTCTTGAGATTCAAATGGATAGATTGAGAGATCAATAGGGGAGAGACAAAAAGAGATTTAATTATCTCACTCTTTTTAAAATGAAGATTGACTACTATGTGGATCACAATTCTAAAACCTGAGATGCTACATTATAACTTGTAAAATTTTCTCTATTCAAATAGGCATAAAGACATACTGACCCTCAAGGTCTTATACTTGTAATGTGTATACACAACTAAAATTTAAAAAGCTACCTTGAAGACAATTGATTGCCTTAAAAGAAAAATTAAAAATACAAACACCTATAAGTCTACTTTTAGTCATTTCTACTTTTAAAAGGGGGCACTATTTTGAAGTTAACAGAAGTTTAAAATATTGATCAATAGACACCTATGTAGTAGTATAAATTATAAGTTCTTTAAATTTTAATTATCACCAAGATACTGAAAAACAGTAATTTCCTAAGTATAAAAACAAGAAGAACATTTTTTTTTACTCCAACTTAAGTACAGTGGAATAAGTATAGGATTTAGAGTCAGGGGACTTGGCTTTAATACTTACTAGTTGTGTGACTTGGGCAATTAACTCTCTGTGCCTCAATTTTTCCATATATAACATAGAGGTAATAATACTTGTTCTACATAGCTCACAGAGTTCTAGTGATCTTTGCACTTCATAAATTATAAAGAGCTATGGAAATATGAACTGCTTGAAAATAGGGTCTGTTTCACTTTTGTCTGTGTGTTCCTGGTGCTAAACATAAGTGCCTGGAACATAGAATGTACTTAATAAATATTTGTTGAATAAGTAAATTATTTAAAATACCTAATTGAATTCAAAATCTACATTATAGTTATGCACCAAACTATCTCTTCTGTAAGGAAAAAGCATTGATCAAATAAGTAATGTTATAGCTCAATCCTTCAACTGAACAAAAAGTTCCTGTCAAATTTTTTTTATTAATTCTATTGACATACTGCCTCTTAAGGAAGAAGGAATATCCCAAAAATATGTTTAAAGTCTCTTACAACTTTCCTGAATGGTGTCACAGACTTATTCTACAGGCACTAATTAGAATAAAAATAATGTAAACAGTGCTATGATTCCCAGCCTCAGTTTCTTTGATCTATAACATGAGGGGGTTGTACTAACTCTAAGGCCCTTTCCCAACAAAGAGTCTGCTCTAAGGCTCCTTCTAGTTCTAATACACAATAATTCTATGTATTTGAATATGAAACTATAGTTCTTGATTATTGAAAAAATCTTAAATTTTAATAAGCATCTACAAGTAAATTTCATATTAAAAATAGGTCCAAACAGAACAAACTCATGGAAAGGATTTGGAGAGACACTGAGCCCAAAGCTGCTTACTACTATCTGTCTGACTTTAAGTATGTCATGTAAATTCTCATGACCTCGGTTTTCTCATATATAAAATTAAGCAGTCAAGGGCCCTGCCAGCTCTAAATTTATCATGCTATAATCCAAAAACTATACCTTATAAATCCCCATCAAAAAAATAACAGAGAAAACTAAAGTTTTATATTTGGAAAAAGCAAAACTCATTTTATCCTTTTTTCTTTTCTTTCTCAACCAAAACATTAAAAACAAGGCAGAATTTCATAGTACAACTTCTATTGTTTCTTTTTATTGATTTAGAATTTTGAATAGAAGGGCTAAAAAGGGGGAAATTGAAATTTATAGTCATTATTAAATACTAAAAGACAGTTTCAGAGTGCTTCAAAAATTAATAAGTAATGTTGTTTTGTTTTGCAACTGCAACTCAAAATTGTCTCGAATATGAGAGAACTGCAGTCTGTATTGGTGGAGTGGGCACACATATTTATGAAATCATAGATCCATGAAGTATTGTTCTAAGTGCTTGCAATCTGCATCAAGGATATCAATAATCTAATTCATTGAGCTGAACATCCTTACAAAACAGTAATGAACTACAACTCTCAATATATTGTGACCTATACATATTTCTAAAATTTTGCTTAAATGGATGCTATTTTTAACATAATGTAAGCATTAGTTAGGAATGCTTGATGAAACAGAAAATTAATTTTAAAAGAACACAAAATGAAAATAGATCACATTAAGAAAAGGACACAAATAACAAAACAACATTATTTCAGTAAAGAACTCACTTGCCCTACATGGATACTATTTAGTTACTTCTCCCTCCATTCCAAAGAAAAAGAGCATTGATGGAAATACTATTTTGTAAGCATATTAAAAGCTGTCAGAATTTAAATATTTTAAATGCACACAAAATTGTGCACAGATGGGCAACTTTTCTGCTCACATTAGTCTAAAAAAAAAAAATCTTTCATTACCAAGCTCAAAGTCCTTGAATTTTTTAAACTTAATTGTGCCTCTATTTCTTAGAATTCACACCCCAAGGCCAAAGCTTTCCTGCCACCAGTCCTTCAAATCTGACTTGGACATTACACGGGAGGAGGCTCCAAGCCTCCCTGAGGTCTGAGCCCTTTCACCACATACGAAAAAGCAGTCGATAATGGGCCCGTGTTGAATTCACTGCTCTCTAAGGCTCCTCCTGGGACCCAGGCCTAGCAGATGTGATGAAAAAAAAAATCGTGTCAGAGAAAGTAGCTGGAGTTTGTGGTTTAATGACAACTTAAACCTTTAAACCAGTACAACCAAAGTACTAACAGGACAAACTGCTACCATTTTGCTAGTGCCAAGCTCCCCAATGAAATTAACACTTCTATCCACAACATCTCCTATAGCCCCACAAAAACCATTCTAATTTTTTAAAAATACATTTAGCAAATGCAAGTATTTGCTAGGGCCATGGGGATAGGACAGAAATATTTTAAATATAAGTCCTCGAATATATTTCATACAATTTTTATTTATACAATGTATTTTCTCATCTGTTAGGTCTGGATGCCTGAAATAAGGAAGAACAATATGATTATAAGATCGGAGCTAATTTCATGGCCAAAAGTCACCATGTGAATGTACACTATTAGCGAGCTAAGGATCCCAAAGAACCACAAAGACTAACAATTATTTTGAAGCTTTCTCAACTTTAGAAAAGGACTATTATAAATTATTTGAACTTCCCGGTTATTAAAATCCACTATCCAAGGGAGATTTGTTTAAACCATGAGTGGCTACAGTGCTCTACAACTCCTGAGAACTCTTTGTCTAACGTAATTACATGGTACTAAAAAATAGATTTAAGTGTCTACATGGGATAACATTTTCCAAATTCTATAATTCTGTCTTCAGATGATAGGCCTTTCTTAAACCAGCATTTCGAAAGCCCTATTCAGTCCCAATGGCAGACCCACTTAATCAGCAATCATTGTTCTGGTAGGCAGGACTTTGTTGTCAAGACAAGGGGGTAAGGGGGTTGGGAGAGAACCTTAAAAAAAATCCCCCCCCCAACTGGCATAAGAAAAAAAAGTGATCTTTCTCAAACAGAGCCAAATTTATGCAAATCTTTTATAAACATTCACAAACATTTATTTAGCTTTTGAAATGCTGGCCTCATTTGAGGGCATGGAAATGAGAGGGGGAAGTCGGAAAACGCCAAGGACAGCTTAGGGGCCCCGCCATGCTGCATAAATATTCACAAGGAAGATTATAGGATTCGTGTTCGGCTGTCTTAGGTTTCTCCAAAGTCCACATAGAATAGCAAAGAACACAACTAACGAGAAGTGGAGCAGATGTTAGACAATGCATCAGCCTCTTTTCCTCTCTCGCTTGGCTATACTTGGGCGCTTTTATATTTTCTTTCAATATGGTTAGGTCATTCAAGGATTCTCCTATACACTCTGTATTGTGGATACAGATCTATAAGCTGGGGCTCTGTCAGCTTTCCAAAAGTTTCCAATGAAAAGGCATTATGCAAATTTTACCTCTCTTACCCTCTTTCAGGGGGGAAAAAAAGAGAGAGCCTCCAGTATGTAGTCATTGGAGTATTGGAAGCCCCTGAATTCATTTCAGTGAGGCTGTGTTTGCCTTAGGGCCACGCTGCGTGTTTTGACAGTAGATCCCCCTAGATAGCTCGGATTAGTGGGGCTTGTTTAGATAAACTCCAAATCAAGGCCTTCTCTAGGTAGACAGCTAGATGTAGCTACTGAGTTTCCAGCTGCCTCCTCCTTTCATCCCCAAACAACTGCAGATTCACAGTAGCTATCACAGCCACAGGCTATGTCACATACATAAGTACAAAATTAAAGGACCGCTAAAAGAAGCCTTTGTAAGTCTTAGTGCTAAAATAAGGAATCTGTACTGCATGGTTTACGCAAATTATCCAGTGTACTTCCCAGTAAGGCACTGAAAATCGTCATCTAACAAGACATGTTAATAAAGGTCTCTAGGTGCCAAAAATGAATACCATCATGATATATTAATCTACACTCCCTCTTACTTACTCTTAGGTTTTATAATAGAACAGTTCTCTTACTAGTATTTTCTTTTGATATGCCATATTGTCAAGGAGGGAATAATATATCTGTGATGGTAATATTGGCAAACACAAACTCTAGCATGTCTGACCTGCTGGAAAAACAAGAAAGACTTTTTGAGACAGATTGGAGATGGACCATGTCTGTGGTTTGAGAACGACTCAGTTAAACTGGAAGTTCATGATCAAAAGCGCAATTACCAAAGAATGATTTTTTTTAAGACACAAACCATGAAGACATATATACATGGATACATATCCTATGTATATAGAAATAAAATGTTTGAGACTTGTACTTGCAGGAGGACTATCAATAAAATTAGAGATCTTTTAAATAAAATACTTTTTTTGTAATGCAAAAAATTCTATTTGTCTAGCATCAAGGAGATACTTGACACCGATAGAAGAATGATATTAAAATAAAGGGGAAGATAAAAAAGCAAAGCCATGAATTCTTCTTATTAATATCTAGTCTGCTCCATTTTCACACTGGTTGCCTCCCAACTTCCCCCCTCCCACAGGTCACCAATCACTTCTCCCCTTCCTTTGTGTTGTCTTTCCCCCACCAAAGTATAAACTCCTTGAGAATATGGAAAGTGTTGATTTCTAGTTTCTTCATCTCTAAGCACTTAAACTAAATGATACATACCAATTGCTTTAATAAATGTTTTATCTTTCTATGTAGAAGGAATTATTTAACAGTGAATGACTGATATGATCATGACTGCATTGAATTTTCTCCCTCTTCATTTCCATCTTCTGGCTTTTGTGGCTTCCTACAGTCCCACCTTTTATAAGAAGCCTTCTCAATTCCTCTTAATTCTAATACCTTCCCCCTGTTGACTATTTCCTATGAATCCTGTATATAGCTTGTCTGTACATAGTTATTTGCATGTTGTTTCCCTCACCTGACTGTGAGCTCCTTGAGGGTAGGAATTGTCTTTTGACTTTCTTCATATGCCTAGAGTACACTGGCTGGAACATAATAAGTGCTTAATAAATTTTACTGACTGACTAACTTTAAAGATGACATCATTTTATATACATTACATATAATAATATAAATGTATATGCATACATTTACATACATTATCTTTAAAGAAACACTATAAAACTAAATAATAACCTATTACAGGTGTTATTATTCTCATTTTACAAGTTAAGAAACATAGGGAGAATCAGAGTCAGGATGATTTGAGTTCTATGATCAGCATTCTATATACTACACCTCATTACCCCTTACTACATTATCAGTATAGAATTACACTATGGATAGGACCCCAACAAGAAATTATGCCCCCTTTTGCCTTTCAATTATATTCCAATTAAATTATAAGCTCTTAAATTACATTCAAGCTCCTCATAATAAAGATTTTAATATAAAAAGATGATAATCATAGATGTCATTTATATAGTGACTTAGAGCTTACAAATTTGTGATCAGGATTTAAAATCTGCTCAAATGCTTTATACACATTATACCATTTGATTCTCCCAATAGTCATATGAGACATGGAATAAAAGTACCATTATTATATACCCATCTGACAAATAAGGAAAACTACAACAGTAGCCTTGATGAGTTGGTGAGGCAGAAAAGGTAATCATTCATTTGGGGTTTCCTGCACCATCAACATAACTGATATTCCTCAAAAGACATAAGAAGATTGTTACAAGGGGACCGGTGTGTGGTGGGAAAAGTCCTGGATTTGGAGCCAGGAGGTTTGGGCTTAACCTTAGGTCTGCCAATTAGGAGCTGTTATTCTGGGCAAAGGCACTTTAACCATCTGAACCCCTGTTTCCTTATCTGGGGAAAAAAAAGACATTGGATGAAATTATAAGTGATATTACCATCCAACTCTACAATCTCTGTAGCTCTAGAAAACCAATGAATAAGCCCTCACCCTGCTGAGACTCTTTCTGCAAAGACTTAGCAGTATTTTATATATAATTGGGTTAACAACTGGAAACTTCTCTTGGCCATATCCCTTCTTCCTCATGGATAAAAATTTAGAGATTTGTTTCCTGGCCATGTATAGAATTCATTCCTATTTCTCAACAGATGAAAATGTTGTATAAACAGAAGCAAACAAGTTCTTGTTAGACATGTATGCATATCTCCTACCTCAGCAACCCCTGTTCCTTGACTAGTTGCTCTTTTTCTTTTGGCCCACCCATGGGATCATCACCCCATTTCTGTCATCCCCAGATCTCCTCATGGACTCTCACAGCATCATACACCATTAATCACAGGCTTCACAAAATTTAGAACTATATTTTATCTATGAGAAAACTAAGGACCAGAGGAGGGAAGCTATTTGTCCAAAGCCACATAGCTAATAAATAGTAAAGCCAAGAATAAAACCCAGGTTTTCTGCCTCAAAATTTAGTGCTTATGTTTGCATTATGCCATGTTGCTTTGTGCAAATGATGTCCAAATTTGTATCTCCAATTCTGATATCTCTCCTTTCCTCTAAATTCATATTCTTAACTGCTCACTGTATATTTTCAACTAAATGGCCCACTAATTCATCAAATTTGTCATGGTGAAAACAAAACATCATTTGGATTCCAGAAACTGAACTGATAAATTCAGATCTGTCCCCAGCAAAATTCTAGAAGAAATTATTAAATTTAAAGTGTCTAAGTATTTAGTCAATCAACAAGTGTCTATTAAGCCACATGTAAGCATATAAGTAAATATAAAGTAACCTGGCAGGAGAGGGTGCACTACTTGCTTAGGCAACAGGAAAGGTCTCAGATAAGAATGGCACTTGCCTAGCTCAGGATTCTAAGAGGTCTGATAAAGAGAGAATATGTTCCAGATATGAAAGAAAGGCTATGAAAAGACACAGAAACAGATGTGGAATATTCTGTATAAGAACCAAAGAAAACAAATTTGACTAATACAAAAAATTAATAAAAGGATAATTGTATCTAAAATAAGTCAGAAAATACAATAAAGGCTGGATACAGCCATATTATGAAGGCCTTTAAATCCCAACCTGAGGAGTTCACATTTTATCCTAGAAGTAAGCAGGAATCGATGGAAACTCTTAACAAAAGGAGTGGCATGGTTAGGAATGTCACTTTGGCAAATATGTGGAAGATGGATTAGAAAGGGAAGATTTGAGGGAGACAAAACCAATTTGAAGGTTATTGAAATAATTTAAGTGAAGAAGGCCTGGCGTAAGTTAGCAGCCATATCAGTAAAGAGAAGGTAACAGATGCAAGAGATATTGTGGAAGTATATTCTGTATCTATCTCAGCAACTGGGTGTTTATGGAGGCTGAGTGAGAATGAAAAGGTTGAAAACCGGTCCTAATCTGAAAACTTAATTAAGGTGACGGGAAGAATGGTACCCTTAATAGAAAAAAGAAAGTTAGAAAAAGAGAAACATGTGAAGGAAAAGTTAATAACTTCAATTTATACATATTAAGTTTGAGATGCCTGTGAGACATCCAGAAATGCCAAAAGACACTTTGTAATATGGGACCTGAGATCAGAAGAGATAGTAGGACTAGCTCTGTGAATCATCTAGATAGAGATGGTAATTAAACCCAGAGAGTTGATGAGATCCCTAAGTGAATGTACTTAAAGAGAAAAGGTCCAAGAAAAAATTTTGGTGTAATAATAATAGTAATAATAATAACAACAACAATAATAATTTTGGTATTATAAAAATTTGGTATAATAATTTTTAGATCTATATCTACAAAGACATACATAACAGTTTATCTAAATTTTCTATATCCTTTGATTTCTGAGCACAGCTAATACTTGAGAAGCTTTTGTTATATTGTACATGGGTGCGTCCCTTCATACCTCTAAATGTCCATGTGAAATAGATAGTCAAAAATTATTATACCGGTTTAAAAATAAGTAAATAGAGAGGAAAAGTAATTTGTCTGTGGAGCATATATCTGATATTCTGACGCTAAGCCTAGTGTTCTGACTCCAAGTCAATATTCTTTATACTATTACCACCCAGATGTGTCTTCCATGTTCCATTCCCATGCAGTGGTTAATACAATGCCTCATACCCAAGGGATGTTCAATAAATGTTTCCTTACTTAAGTCCAAAGAACTTAGATCTATTTTTATTTTTGCACCTAAATAGCTAGCTGCAGGCAAAGTTCTCACTAAGGCATACCCAGACAGGGCCGAGCAGGCTAAAAATACCTGTGCTTATAGTTTCTTTTTGACTATTCATAGCAGAAGGTAAATAGGCCTTTGGGAAAGTAGTGAATGTGGCAAATCTGTGCTTTAAGTGCCTTTTAGTTCCCCTTTCTCCCTTACTAATGGTGGTCTCTCACCCACCTGGAGGATCAGTTCCCTCATTTGATAAATGAAGAGGTTGAACCAAATGGTCTCTGAGGTACCTTCCAGGTCTGGATGTAGATCTTATGATCTTTCTGCCAAAAGTGCCAAGGACCTACTATCAGTCAGATGTATCAGTTGACTGACTCACTTATTCTTTCATATATTCAATAAATACTTTTAATTAAGCACCTAAATGAAATTCACTGTGTTTAGCTGGGCCTGGAAAGGAGAATTTGGTTGAATATTTATACAAAATAAAGACAATCCCTTCCCTCACAGGGGTGGGGAACCTGTGGCCTCAAGGCCACATGCAGTCCTCTAGGTCCTCAGGTGCAGTCCTTTGACCAAGTCCAAACTTCACAGAACAAACCCCCTTAATAAAAGGATTTGTTCTGTAAAACTTGGACTAAGTCAAAAAGCAGCATCCAAGGCTCTAGAAGACCGCAGGTTCTCCAACCCTGCTCAAGTAGCTTCAATTTCAATGGGAGAGCCAACACATAAAAAGCAGTGATGGTCACAGAGGGATATTTTGGTTGGAAAGTTACAGGGATAGTGAGCAGACATATAGAGAAGGATAGACACACTTTCTAGTAGCAACAGCAATCTTAATTTGGCTATGGTTCCAGAAACAGGAGAGAGGTTACAGTACAGAGAGAATATATAAGGCAGCTGGCAAAAAAATGTCTAGAGAGGAAAGTGAGGTGTTGTTGGAACTGGCCTGGCCTAATATAATGAACCACATGAGGTTGTGGTTGTCATTGTGTTTGTCTTTCATTCTCAAAGAGGACCATGACATCAGAGAGATGACAACATGACTTTGCAGTTGACTTTGATTTGAGTGAAGGAGGGCTGGGCAAGGTCACCAGCCTCACTTTCTCCTCCTGAGCCATATGGGTTCAGTCAGATATTCATCTGGATGACTGGAGATGTCCCATGATGCAGTGTGAGACACTGGACCTTTTAAGATAAGATCTTTTCAATCTGAGGTTCTCACTTTGAGTGAGGTGACACCCACTCAGCAAATAGGCCTCTTTAAGAAGTGAGTCAAGGGATGGCCCCTTTAATTAAAAAAAAAATCAATCCGTGAGGGGAAGACCCTCAGGGTTGTTGGTCAAAAGAGAAACAGGTACCATTGACTGAACCAGGAGGGCCCCCAAAAAAAGTCATTAAGTGGTGCTTGGGCAGGGACCTATGACTGTCCAATCTATGAGCTCCAGAGTGAAATAGGTTTAAAGTCCAGTCTCAGAAAGAAATCTAGCCAGTAAAACCCTAAGTTAACTAGGCAGCTTTCAGCCATCAAAATCTACCTCCCTTTGGAGACAAGAGGGAGATGGAGAGGGGGAGACGGGGAGAATTTAAGAGGGAAAGGGAGAAAGGATAAGAGAGAAAAGGGAGAGGAAAAGAGAGAAAGAGGGAGAGGCCACATGAGGTATTCATCAATGAGAGGAGGGGCTTCAGAATAAAAATTCTACAGATGAAAGTGTTAAAGTCCCAAGGATATGGGCTCTGGTCCCAGAAGCAAGATGGCTATCAAGAGAAACAAGATGACCAAGGAGGATATGGCCAGGGAGTAAAGTGAAATTATTAGGGAATTACTATTTGTAGGGTGCCATTTTGGGGACAAAAAAAAAAAGAAAAAAAATGAAGGAAATATAATTCTTCTCAAGAAAATGAAAATCTAATAAGTGAGATTTCTACAATGTAGCTCCACCTTCTACTCAAGAGAAATTCAACTATTCCAAACCTTGGCAGAGTCTTTAGGACAGTTATGACCAAAAAGAAAAAACATTCACCTAGTGGCCAACTTTCAAGTCATGAGCCTTTCTGCTAGTCCTTGGATAACAGATATAATCTACCACATGAAAGCCTTTCTAGTTTCTTCGTATTTGCCAAAGGTTGAGTGTCACTGTTATAGTCTTTACAAGCCCAACATCAGCTTCATGCTATGATGAAGCAGCAAAAGACAATTTTACTAAATGAGAGGGGAAGGAAGTATAAAGATGGGTAAAATACAGATCTGGTTCTGACATTCGAGGATCTAAGAGTCCAGAAGCAAAGCACATAACCAAATAAATATCATACAAAAAAAAAAATGCAAGTACATAGGAGAATAAAAAAATGACCACTTTCAATTTCAGGAAATTTAGGGGAGGATGGAAATAAAGGAGGTCTTCACAGGGAAGGAAGTATTTTAATAGAACCTGGAAGAATAGATATTTAGAAATTTGTAATTTCTTAATTTAAGATATATATATACATATGATAGAATATTAATAAAAATAAAATAAAACAATCTAAAAATAAAAAAAGAACACATAGGATGCAGAGATAGAGGCAAGAAAATGCACAATGTATTCAGGAGAGTAGCTTATTTTGATTTAGATGAGTTTCAGAATGTGGTCATTACCCAGGCACTGACCATTATAGAATATTCAGGCATCAGTTTAACAGATAAGGAGACATTTATTTGACACTCGGAAATGGTTAGCATTCAATCTCCACTTTCACAAATGAGGCTATGAACAAAACTAGACCAAACAACATGGTATAATGGAAAAATCAGTGGACTGTGAGCTAAGAGACTTGGACTTTTGTCCCATATCTGTAACTGATGATGTTATCTTAACCAAGTCATTTGGTCACTCTTGGCCTGTTTCCTCATCTACAGAATAAGGAATTGAACTAGATTATAAAGTCCCTTCCACTTATAACCATTCAAGTTACTCTCCAGTACTATCATAACTAGAAATTCTTCCAGATCTAACAATCTATTTTTTTTTAATTTTTTTGCTTTTAGGAGGGAAAGGCAGGGCAATCACCCTTCAAGAAATTCTCAAGGAAAATTGCCCTGATGTTTTAGACCCAGTGGGCAAAACAGTGGTTGAAAGAATCCACCGATCACCTCCTGAAAAAGATCCCAAAAAGAAAACTCCCAGGAATATTATAGCCAGGTTCCAGAATTCCCAGATCAAGGAGAAAACACTCCAAGCAGCCAGGAAGAAACAATTTCAATATTGTGGAAACACAATCAGAATAGCCCAGGACCTGGCAGCTTCTACACTGAGGGATCGAAGGGCATGGAATATGATATTCCAGAGGGCAAAAGAGCTGGGACTGAACCCAAGGGTCACCTACCCAGCAAAACTGAGTATTTTGTTTCAGGGGAAAATATGGTCATTCAGTGGAATAGAGGACTTTCAAGCATTCTTGAGGAAAAAACCAGAGTTGAATAGAAAATTTGACATCCAGACACAAGAAGCAAGAGATGCCTGAGAAGGTAATCAGGGAAAAGAAATCAAAAGGAACTTATCAAAGTTGACCTATTTACATTCCTACATGGAAAAACAATAACTGGGACTGATGAAACCTTTCTCAGTATGAAAATAATGGAAGAAGGGTATATGGTCATATGAATACATATGTGAATGTGTGTATATATGTTTACAGTTATACATGGATAAAGGGCATAGGTTGAATTTGTTGGGAAGGGAGGATACTTAAGGGGTGAAATTATGAGGTGAGAGAGGAAAGTGGCAAGAGGAGATGGGGAGAGACAGGGTAGGGTAAACTATCTCATGTAGAAGAAACAAGGGGAAGTGGTTGCAGGGGTGGGGAAGAACAGGAAGGCAAAAAGGCAAAACCATATTCTCATTGAATTTGGCTCAGGGAGAGAATGACATACATACTAAATGGGATATCTCAACCTGCAGCAGAGCAGGGGGAAGGGGGATGAGAGGGAGGATGATGGAGGGGAGGGCATTCTAGGGGAGGGGGGTTGGAAGTACCCATTATAGAAGAGGGACAAGATCAAAGTAGGGGATGGACCAGTTCGGGGGTAGGATGGGTGGGAGGGAATTATAAGCAGCCTTTTACAATATATCTACTATGGTAATGTTTTGCATAGCTATACATGTACAACACATACTGAATTACTTATCTTCCCAGAGGGAATGGGTGACAAGGGAAGAAGGGAATGGATCTGAAATTTGAGGTCTTAAAATTAAATGTTTCAAATATATAAATACTATTATTAATACTATTTTGCATGTAATTGGGAGATAAGATGTGCAGGCATTGGGGCACAGAGATTCACCTTGCTCTAATGGAAAAGTCGAAGGGGGTATGGGAGAAGATAGGGAGAGAGCAAATTGGATGAGGGGATATCGTGTGGGACTGCTATTCTGGGAATGGTGGGTAGGTGAAAAATGGGGAAAAAATTGTAACTCAAAATCTGGTGGAAATGAATGATGTAAACCAGAAATTAATAAAGCATTTGTTAAAAAAAATAAAATTAAATAAAAAAAAAGAATCACAAGAGATAGCATGATGAAGTAGTTAGAGAGCTATACTTAGATTCAGGAAGACCTGGGTTCAAGTACTGATTCTGATATGTACTAGGAGTGGGACTCTAGGCAAATCACTTAATCTCTCACTGCCCACAGGTAATTCTCTAACTGCTGAGTGGGTAACAACATTCAGTAGGAGGAGGAAGTTCCTCAATTTTTCCTTAAAATGGGTGGAGACATTCTTTGACACTGGGTTGGCTCAGAGTACTAAAGGCTTAGACTGTTGGGGTGAGATATATGTATATATAAATTTAGAAATACACAGATACACAAAATTACCATGTTAAAAACACATTTACTGAGAGAGTTGGATGATAAAGGAAGGCTTTGGGAGAACTGCCCAGGCTGGGGAAGAAAGATATGATATTTGTCAAATCATTTTTAAAAATATTTTAAGGGAATCTATTACAATAATCCAGTGAAAGAAAATAGATAATTCTGACTGAAGAGAAAAATGTGGGAAATGTTATGAATTGAAAGAAACTGATAGGTGAGAAAGAGGAAAGAGTTTGAAATGGTACTTAGACTACAACTTTAGAAGAGGAAGTCAATGTTTTCAAAAAGAAATAAAGTATGAGGGTAGAACTAGTGGAAGAAGAATGAGTTGTTTCAGACTTGAAGACCATTTTACCTCACAGGTTTATTGCAGGTAAAATGGTCTTTTTTCTAATAACAACCCTTTTGATTATACCCCTAATTCCATCCCTTCCTTTCTCTTCCAAGAACATCCCTCTTCAATCATTTTTATTTTCTCTTGAAATTTTCAATCTCTTCTTGAAAGAAAGGCTCCTTTCTGCCTATATGTCTATTACCCTTCTGACATAATATAACAAAACCCACTATTCTCTGGACTGGTTCACCCAGTCTAATGTTCTCAACCCTAGGAGATCTAGGTTCCTAGAGATATGTCATAAAACATTTATACTCAAATTTTTTCAGGGTCCTGTTGAGGGGAAATATACTTCCCCTACCCACCACTCTTGCTCTTGATACCCTATCCAATGGATTATCTGTGTACACAACCAGCTACTCATAAAGTAAAGCACCCGCACAATGTGTGGTATTCATAGTACCATCAACTGCCTCTCCCTTTCGACTGAAGGGTAGAGCAATATAATCCTTCCTGAGCCTCCCTTTATAGAAAGCACTGAATTTCCCAGCTACTGAATTTCTCATCAGCTACTCTGTGAGGTTTTGACTCCATGAATACCATGTGTCCCACAATGGGGCTTCCTTTTGTGTACTGTCCTCCTTCATTAGATGGTAAGCTCCATGAGGGCAGGGATAGTCTTTCTTTTTTGTATTTGTATCCCATGTATAGCATGATACTTGGCACAAAGTAGGCACTTAATAAATGTTTAGTGACTCCTGACACATCCAAATACTGGAAATCATGACATCTTTATGACACAGACATAACCATTTACTTAATACTAGGGCAAAAGAAACTGCATTATAGATACTAAGGCAAAAGACAGTCCCTGGCTTTGAGGATCTCACAATCTAATGGAAGAGAAAACAGGCAAGCAATTGTGTATAAACAAGCCATATACAAGATGAATAAGAAATAATTAACAGAGGGAAGACACAAGAATTAAGAGGAATTGGGAAAACCATCCTGTGGAAGTTATGATTTTAGCTAAGACTATAAAGAAAGGGAAGCCAAGAGGTAGATATGAAGAGGGAGAGCATTCTAGGCATGGGGAAGGGCCCAACATAGCCAATGAAAATGCCCAGAGCTTAAAGACAGAGTGTCTTGTTTATAGAACAGTTAGAACCAGTGTCAATGGATCAAATAGTATGTGGAGGGTGATGGTGAATGTAAAGTATATAAGAAGACTGGAAAGGTAAAGGGCAGGGTTGTTTATGAAAATCTTTGAGTATCAAACAGAGGATTTTGTATTTAATCCTGGCAGTAACAGAGAGTCACAGTAACAGAGATTGTGATCAACAATGTCAAGGGCTGCAGAGTGGTCAAGAAAGATGAAGACTGAGAAAAAGTCATTACACCTGGCAATTAAGAAATCATTGGTAACTTTGGAAAGGGCAGTTTCAGTTGAATAGGGTCAGCTCTCTACAATTGGTTTCTTTTTACCAGTAAAATATGAGGCAAGGTTCTCCAGCTGATAGGATGGAAGGAAGGAAGCCAGGAGATGTCTAAACAAATAGAAAAGATGGCAGCAAGGGCAGATAACAGAGAATGAATGTCACAAAAGTGTGACAGTTCTTTAAGAACAGTGTCAGGTTTTGAAGCTCAAAATGAGCAAGGCTGCAAGGAAAGCCAAAGGCAATAAAAAGGTGGAAAATTTTAAAACTATATAGAAAAGAGGAAGATTAAAGAAAGGATATAACCACTAGGATAATGATAACTAATGACAGAGAAAAGGAACTACTCAACTTTTATTTTACTTTTCCTTTCTCTGCCAAGGAAAATAATGTTCAAATTAGAAAAGAACAAATAAAAATGGCAAATAGGGACTTGAACCCCAAAACAAGTGGAAGGAAAACAAAAGATCATCTATCTGTACTTAACAAGTTCAAGTCAACAGGGCCAAATAGCCAGCAGCCCAAGGTACTAAAAGAACTTACACAAGATTATTGAATCAAAATGACAGAAAGGAGAGGTGCCGCAAGACTATACATGACCACAACTACAACAACTATATTTATATAATGCTCACTATGAGCCAGGCACTGTGCTTAGGAGTTTACAATTATTATTTCACTGATCCTCACAACAACCCTGGGACATAGATGCTATAATAATCCTCACTTTACAGATGAAGAAACAATGAAAACAGACATTAAATAACTTGCCCCGTCACATAGCTAATAACGTGCTTGAGGCCAAATTTGAACTCAGGTCTTCCTAACTCTCATTCAATAAAAGAGAGAGGAATTTGGAAACTAGAGGCCAAAGAGCCTGACTTCAATTCATGGAAAACTGTACAGGATAATTAAAGTGTTGGTTTGATGAAAATTTAGGAAAGGAATAAGTAATGACGAAGTGTCCATAAGCCTTCATCAACTACAGGTTATGACACTGTGATAGCATAATAATTTTTCTCAAATCTCCCACACTCAAAAATCTCATAAAAGGAAATGTACCACATACAGAATCCACAAGGTGGGAAAACTAAGATTTAAAAAAAAAAAAAACACTCTGGAAAAACATCAGAGAATGTCAATATCCCAGATCCCACAGACACTCTTCCCTACTCACACTATACAATGGGGACAGTAAGTAAATTTGCATGTTTACACTCCAGAGTTGAGCTGGCAGAGTCCCTTTGACAATCCAACAAAACAAGGACTCAGCTTAAATCAGCTTGAATCTACACCACCCTTACCCAAAAGAGGCAGCAGACTACCTTTGCCTAGCCACACAGATAGTGCAAGGAACAGCACAGAAGGTAATATTACACCACTACCACCACCCTATCCCCCAAGATTCTGGAAGAGCAGCAAGAAAACTACAGATTGGATCAAAAGAGAAAAGTTTTAAAAGAAAATATTATTAATTAAATTAGTTTAAAAACAGAGGTGCAATTGTAGAAGTTTTTAAAAAAAACAACCCAGGAGGGTACAGAACATAAAAAATATAATGGATAGTTTCTCTAAAGAAGCAAAGGCTTTGAAAGAGAGAAAAATAGATTGTGAACACAAAAAAATAGAGAAGCAGAAGAAAATGTCTGAAGAACAGCAAAAGGCAACAATTGAAAATGACAGAGGAAATACATAAATATTAAAGTTATTGGCTGTGAAAAGATAACACACAGAGATAACAAGGATTATAATTTCCCAAAAGAACATGACAAACCATAAAACTTGAATACCACACTAAAGGAAAAAATATAATCAAACTACCAAGATTTTTGAATATAGACAACAAAGCACTGACTGAATTCAAAAGTTCATTACCAGAGAAAAACTCAATGATAAAAACTCCAGAGCCATAGTAATTAAATTTCACAATTTCAATAACAAACAAATTCAGCAAGTGAAGAGGAGAAAGATCTTCAAATAAAAAGGACCACAAATTCAAATAACTCAGGATTATTCTTGAATCACAAGGAATAAAAGAAGAAAATGGGAATAGTAAATTACAAGAAGCAAAGGACACAGAAAAGCTAAATGAACAAGTAAAGCTATAGCTCACAAATTAAAGAATAACATATGAGGGGACAGAGTCAAAATGGCAGAATAAAAGTAGAAACCTGCTTGAGCTAGCACCCCAACCACCTCCAATACCTGTAAAAAAATTACTCTAAACAAATTCTAGAGATACAGAACTCACAAAATGACAGAGTGAAAAAAATTTCCTCTTGAGGGCAGCCTGGCAGACCAATAGGAAGGGTCTATTGCACCAGTCTGGAAACAGAAGACAGTCCCCTGTGGGACATGCCAGCACAAACAAGCGGTACAGACCATCTGGAGCAGACCTGAGGGGACTGAATCATTGGCAGCTATGGCAGTTTCCAGGCTTCTCAACCATAAATGCCAAGTAGAAAGCAAAAGGTCAGTGGGGAAATTCTGTTGGACCTGGGTGAGAGAAGAGCCCAGTCTGGCACCCGCCCCCTGACAACAGCAGTCACTGCAGTGGTAACTGCTTCCAGAGCTCTAGGCCCACAGATAGTGGGGGGACCAAGCAGCTGATTGGAGGATAACAGCAGGAATCTCTTTGCTGGTGCTGAGGCAGGATTCTCTTGCTTTGCCCTGCTTGGATCTAGGTCGCAGTCTTGAGCAGTGGTCCTGGGGTGAGGAGCATTGGTGTTGGCAGAACTTATTGAGGCTGTGGAGAGGCAGTCCTACTCAGAGTTCTGATGAAGGTGCCTAGAGAAAGCTCTGACAACAGCTGCATAAAATCCCAGAAATTTGGGACATAGCATTCTCCAATCTGGAAGTAGAGTTCTACCATGGCAAAAGCTCAAAAGTCAAGTAATTGGATGGCAAGATGAGCAAACAGAGAAAGAAAAATCAGACTACAGAATTGTTCTTTGGTGACAAAAATGATCAAAACATAGAACCAGAAGAAGACAACAAAGTCAAAACTCCTGCATCAAAAGCCTCCAAAAAAAATATGAACTGGTTACAGGCCATGGAGAAGCTCAAGAAGGATTTTGAAAATTAAATAAGAGAAGTGGAAGAAAAACTGAGAAGAAAAGTGAGAGTAATGCAAGAAAATCATGAAAAACAAGCCAACAGCTTGCTAAAGGAGGCCCCCCCAAAAAATGCTGAAGAAAATGACACCTTAAAATGGTCAATCAAATGGCAAAAGAAGTCCAAAAAGCCAATGAGGGGAAGAATGCCTTAAAAAAGCAGAATTGGCCAGATGGAAAAATAAGTTCAAAAACTCCCTGAAGAAAATAATTCCTTCAAAATTAGATTGGAACAAATGGAAGCTAATGGCTTTATGAGAAATCAAGATATTATAAAACAGATCCAAAAGGATGAAAAAGATAGAAGGCTATGTGAAATATCTCATTGGAAAAACCATTAACCTGAAAATAGACCCAGGAGAGAGAATTTAAAAATTATTGGACTACCTGAATGCCATGATCAAAAAAAGAGTCTAGACATCATCTTTCAAGAAATTATCAAGGAAAACTCCCCTTATATTTTAGAACCAGAGGGGTAAAATGGAAATTGAAAGAATTCACCAATTGCCTCTTAAAAAAGATCCCAAAAAGAAAACTCCTAGGAGTATTATAACCTAATTCCAGAGTTCCTAGGTCAAGGAAAAAATATTACAAGCAGTAAGGATGAAACAATTTGAGTATTGTGGAAACACAATCAGGGTAACAAAAGATCTAGCAGCTTCTACACTAAAGGATCAGAATTAAGGGCTTGGAATATGATATTCTGGAGGACAAGGGAGCTAGCAAGAATCACCTACCCAGCAAAACTGTGTATAACACTTCAGGGGGAAATATGAAAATTCAACGAAATAGAGGACTGTCAAGCATTCTTGATAAAAAGACCAGAGCTGAATAGAAAATCTGATCTTCAAATACAAGAAGCAAGAGAAGCATGAAAAGGTAAACCATAAGGAACTTATTCAAGTTGAACTGTTTATATTCCTACATGGAAAGACAACATTTGTAACTCATTAGACTTTTCTCAGTATTAGGATAGCTGAAGGGAATATGTGTGTGTATGTATGTATATATGTACATATATGTATATATAGGTGTGTGTGTGTGTGTGTGTGTGTGTGTGTGTGTGTGTACATAGAGGGCACAGGGTGAGCTGAATATGAAGGGATGATATTTAAAAAATAAAATGAAGAGGTGAGAGAGGAATATATTAGGAGAAGGAAAAAATGAGAGATAGAACAGGGTAAATTATCTCACATAAAAGAGGCAAGAGAAGGCTGTTACAATGGAGGGGAAGAGCAGGGAGGTGAAATGGAATGAGTCAACCTTACTCTCACTGACCTTGGCTTAAGGAGGGAATAACATACACATTCAACTGGGTATCTTTCCCTACAGGAAAGTAGGGGGGAAGGGATGATAGAAGGGAGGGCAGATTAGAGGAGAGGGTAGTCAGAAGCAAACACTTTTGAAAAGGGACAGGGTCAAAAGGATGGGGACAGGATAGGATGGAGGGAAATATATTTAGTCTTTCACAATATGACTACTACGGAAATGTTTTGCATAACTACACATGTATAACCTATATTGAATTGCTTGTCTTCCCAGTGGGGCTGGGTAAAGAAGGAAGAAGGGAGAGAATCTGGAACTCTAAGTTTTAAAAACAAATGTTAAAAAATTCTTTTTACATGCAACCAGGAAATAAGATATATAGGTGATGGGATATAGAAATCCACCCTGCCCTACAAGAAAGTAAGGGGGAAGTGGGGAATGGAAGGGACAAGGGGGGATATAAAAAAGGGAAGACTGGGGGAAGGGGTAATCAGTATGCTTGCCATCTTGGGGTGGGGGTAGGGGAGAAAATTTGTAATTCAAAATCTTGTGGAAATGAATGTTGAAAACAAAAAACAAATAAATTCTGGGAATTTTTTTTTTTAAAGAATAACATGAGAAGTCACAAGAAATAAGTAATGGGGGGTGGCTAGGTGGCGCAGTGAGTAGAGCATCGGCCCTGGAGTCAGAAGGACCTGAGTTCGGATCCGGCCTCAGACACTTAATGCACACACAAACAAAAACTTAGCTGTGTGACCTTGGGCAAGTTACTTAACCCCAATTGCCCTCCAAAAAGCAAAAAAAATAATAATAATAATAATAATAATAATAAGTAATGGATAAAGCAAAAGAAAAAACTTTGTAAAAGGAAGCAGCAAAATAATGTTGCTTATGCCAAGAGGTTGAGAGTAGGGAAAGGAAAATTTTGAACCCCACATGTAACTGGGAAGGGAAAGAAGAGAAACAAAAATATAAGTTAAGAGAAAGATGCTAAATTAGCCACAGAAGTAAAGTCAAGGAACTGAGCATAAATCATGCAAATGAGAAAGTAGAAAGTCAGTAGGAAGAGAATAGGGTCAAACAAGTATAAGTAAAATTAGGGGACAAAGTGATAACAAAAGAAAGGCATAACAGTTAATGCAATGCTATGAATAAACTAAACAATCATAAAAAAAAGTAGGATAGTAGAATAAGTAAGAAAACAAAATACAAAATGTTTTATACAAGAAATATTTACTATGTAAAAATGGAGTGGATAGAGCACTGGGCTTGGTGTCAAGAAGTCATCTTCCTGAGTTCAAATCTAACCTCAGATACTTACTAGCCATGTGACTATGAGCAAGTCACTTAACCCTGTTTACCTCAGTTTCCTTATCTGTAAAATGAACTGAAGAAGGAAATGGCAAACCACTCTAGTACTTTGCTAAGAAAGCCCTAAATGGGTTTATAAAGAGTTAGATATGATTAAAACAACTCAACAACAACATAAATCAAATGTAGTAGTAATCACATTGCCAAACAAAGCAAAAAGAAAAACTCATAATGTCAAGAGATTTTTTTAAATTACATTATCCTTAAAAATATAGTAAACAGTTACCAGAAAAAAATTAATGCATAAACCATATAATATGGAATCTAAATTCATAAAGGAAAAGTTACACAAATTACAAAGAGATATAGATATAGCTATGTATCTTCAGGATGGAAATATTAAAGAATATAAATATTTTTAGCACTGTATACTATATTTTTTAAAACAGCCAATGTACTATGGCACAAAAAAATTCTAAAATATATAAAAGCAGAAAAACTAAACATCCTTTACAGACCATAATGCAGTGAAAATAGTAATTTATATGAGGAATACAAGCAAAAGACCAAGATCAAAAATGTAAATTTAATGACATTCTGAATAATATGTGAGTCATAGAACAAATCACAGAAATGATTAATAACAACATGAAAGAGAACTAATATGAAACAACATACCAAAATTTCTGAATGAAGCCTTAAAAGCATTCCTCAGAAGAAAAATAGTATCATTGAAAACATAACTGAAAAAAAATTTTGATAAGATTGATGAGAACTAAGTATACAAAAAAAAAAAAGCTAGACTATCAACAGACAAACTTAAAATTAGCACAAAAGATGAAATCTTTAAAACTCAAAAAGAAATGGCTAATATAGAAAACAAAATAACTATAAAAATAATAAAAATTAAAACTGGTTCATTGAAAGATTAACAAAATTTACAGATCTTTACTTAACCTGATAAAAGGAAAAAATCAAATCACAATTTTTTAAAAGTATGAAATCAAAACAGAGAAGAAATAATATGAACTTCCAGAACTTATTAGACCTAACTCGGAGGATGTAAACCTGAATCCTCTCAATTCAAACTCACTCTATCACTATCTATCCCAAAGTCGTATTAGTGATATTTGATGAAAATTTTTCCCACACCTGACTATTTCTTTTCTAATTCTATCTTCATTAATTTTATTTTTTTTAAAAAAAGCTTTTTATTTTTATTCAATCAAAATTTTCAATTTTACCCTTTATAATCACCTCTATTGTCTTGTTTGGTTAAGAAACTCCAATTATAAAAGATATTTAATACTATTCTTTCCTAATGTTTTATAGTTTAACCTTTTTCCTTTACAGAAAAGGAGTATTTTGATTATTATGGAATATAGTATAAAGTGTTCTTTCTTCAAAATTGCTTTCTAGTCTTCCCAGAAATTTCTTACAAAAGGAGAGTTGCTTCCTAAGTAGTTTATGTTCCTGTTTTTTTTTTTTGTTTTAAAACAATGGATTACTCTTTTTAATTGCTCCTAGTTCTTGCTTATCTAGTCTCTTCCGTTGATTGACTTTTCTGTTTTTAGTCGTGACTCAATAGTTTTGGTGACTACTTACCTTTAATATAATTCACTATCTGATGCTATATCCACTACATACATATTATCCTCCACTATTTCCTTAAAATACCAGACTTTTTATTCTTTCAAATGAAATTTTGTCTAGTTCCAAAAAGCATATTCTTGATAATTTCATAAGAAATCAAATAACATATAAATAGATAATATGTAATTTAACGTAGGAAACTCATTTTTATCATACTGGAAAAGCCCAGCTATAAGCAGTGAATGTCTGTCAAATTATTTGTCTCCTCTTAGTTTTATAAAGCATGCTAGTTTAGATTTTATCCAAGTATATGACAAAGACTCCCATGCTATTCTCTTACAGAGAAGATGAAGTTATGTGGGCTAGATGACAATACCATAAGAATTATATGAATAGCCAGATAAAGGAGGCAGTGATTAATGGCTGGCTATAAACTAGAAAAGATATCTCTGCTGCAGTTTCTAAGATCTGGTCTTGGACCTAAGCTATTTAACACTTTTATCAATGAATTGGAGAAAAGTATATATGACTTGCTTTTCAAAGCTAGAGAAGGGATAGGTAACATACTGAATGACAGTTAAGATCTAAAAATATTTCAAGAAGCTAAAACAGTGGGCCAAATCTAGTAAGATGAGATTTAATTTAATTCACAAATATTTATCAAACATCTACTTTGTGCAAGGCACAAAGTATGCCATATGTTCCAGGGGTGGGAAGCTGTGGCCTCAAGGCCACATGAGGACCTCCAGGTCCTCAAGTACAGCCTTTTGACCGAATCCAAACTTCAAAGAACAAATTCCCTTAATAAAAGGATTTGTTCTGTAAAACTTGGACTGAGTCAAAAGGCTGCACCCAAGGACCTGGAAGGCTGTAAGTTCCCCCCATCAGAATATATATAAAGCCTTACTCAAATTCAAATAATCAACTTCACAACTGAGTGATGAGAAGACGTGGATAAAGAACAGTTCATCTGAAAAGATCTGAGAATTTCAGTAGATTGTTCAATGTGAACTGGCTATGGCATACAAAAACACTGTGCTATGGCATACAAAAACACTGTGCTATGGTATACAAAAACAGTTAACAATATTAGGATGCATGAAGAGAGAGTCAAGGAGTCCAGGAATAAGGAAGTAATAGTCTTGCTCTGGTCTCTGCTGTAGTCAGACCATTTCTGAAGAATTTTGTTCACTTCTGGGTGCCACATCTTAGGAAAAACATTAATGAGCTAGCCTTTGAAGAAGGGTGACCCTTGAAAACTTAACAAGAAGATCAAATGATGAATTGGGAGTATTTGGCTAAAACTATGGTGGGGGTAAGGAAAGAGACATGATGGTTCTGTTTAAGTATCTGAAAGTCTTGTCATGTGGAAGAGGATCTAGACTTCTGCTTGACCTCAGGGGAAGATCATTTGAGTAGAATTTGTAGAAAAGGAAGAATTAGGGTTCCTATAGGGAAAAACTTCCTAAATAATTTGAGCTGTCCCTGTGAAGTACATTCCCTCAAGAGGTAATGTATTCCCCCTCACTAAAGGTCTTCAAACAGTAGCTGAATAAAGATTAGTCAAGTATTCAACGACTGAGCCTTATGCATCAGACATTTCACCTCTAGGATCAGAGACCCAAGCACCAGGTCACTGCCCCCAAGACCAGAGGCTCCAGCGACTGACTCCCATCTCAATAATTCAGCCAAGACCAAAGCCTGAGGTACTAGACCACTTATTACCAGGACCTAATCTGTTATCATGGAGTCATTTCAATTATGTCCAGCTCTCAGTGACTCTACTGGGAGCTTTCTTGGCTAAGCTACTGGAGTGGTTTGCCATTTCCTTCTCCAGTTCATTTTACAAATGAGGAACTGAGACAAACAGGGTTAAGTGACTTGCCCAGGATCACAGAGTTAGCAAGGATCTGAGGCTAGATTTGTTTGAAAGGTAAGTGGTCCACTCTCTTATCTTTCACAGGAATCACTGAGGGCCCCAGGTAAATGGTATGGAATTGCAATTCCCACCTCTTATTCTTTTTCAATCCCTGTGATAGAATTCCTAGCTATTAAAGTGAAAACCTTCTAATCCCAGACTATCTTGGCCTTACTCTTACCTAGCCTGTTTCTCAACCTCAATTGCTACATTTATTTTAGGAGTTTCCTCCAGCACCTTAGCTCTCCATTTCCTCAACCACAACTCACATGCTCCTTTGTTTCACTTCAATCATATACTGGGAAGGTCACACTTTCAATACTGCCATCATCTATGAGTGTTAAACTTTCATCATCAAGAATTCTGAAATTCCTTTATTTGATAATAACTTATTATTCCATCTCTCCCTAAGCCTCACTCTTCCACAAATTCTTCATCTTCATTAAGATCTCCAGTCCATCCACCCCTCAAAATTTATCTAGGTTCTCATCCCTATCCTGACCTCACTTTCATCCTTTTCCAATCCTGATCCTAGAATTAGTCAATTCAACATAACACTTCCTCTACTCTTAAATTCCTTGACCTTGGGGTGGCTAGGTGGCGCAGTAAGTAGAGTGCCAGCCCTGGAGTCAGAAGGACCTGAGTTCGGATCCGGCCTCAGACACTTAATACACACACAACAACAACAACAACAACAAAAACCTAGCCGTGTAACCTTGGGCAAGTTACTTAACCCCAACTGCCCTCCAAAAAGAAAAAAAAAATCCCTTGACCTTTGAGAAGTGTTGTGTGATTTGACCAGATGAGACTCTGGGCAGCCACTGAGAGCCCCGGGCTTTGAAAACCCAGATGTTGAGGCTTCCCTCTCTCGTAACTGTGATTTTGGTATTGATAATGGTTGGACAGTTTGGAAGTCTGTCTGTTTGATCTGTCTGTATACTCTGGAGTTCAGGGTGCTGACCTTTTCCCCTGAACTAAATGATATATGTTTGTTTGATTAAAGTAAGCTTGTTAACCCATTTTGAGTTGCTTTCCTTTACAAAAGCAGATCTAAGAACCTGTGTTGGCAGTCACCCTGGGGATGTTGGGGTGCTTGCTGATACAAAAAAAAAAAATCCTACTGCCCTATTCTATCCTTGTCAAACCAAAATCCTGGATTACTTCCTATCATCTCCATTTTCTGGTCCTATTCCAAAGATACTAAATAATATAGGAAGATGCCCCATAACATGTTAACTGGGTCCACTACAATTTTGTTTTCTAATCTCAACTGAGCATTCACTGCAGCAAGGCAATCCTTGTATTCCAAAATGATTCTCTGCTGTACTAATCACTATTCTAAATCTTTTCTTTGCTTGGTTGCCATCACCATCTCAGAGGAACTGGCTTCACACTTTACTGAGAAAACAGAAACCACTCATTAAGAGTTGTCTCTTTTCACCTATTATAGACATCAAGACTCCTTGACATCATCCCCCCCATTCTCTATTCCTCAATTCACTCTGATGAAGAGATGGCTCTTCTTATACCCTTAAACCCACCCCTTTCTGACTCATGTGGCAGACTGACTCTGAAATCATCCCCTCTCCAGATAACCTTCAATCTTTCCCTATTTAGTGCTCATTCACTACTGCCTGAATGCTCTCCATCCTCAAAAAACCTTCATGTAACTCTTGCACTTCTTTCCTCCCAATCTATCAACCTCAAATTCTCTTCCTTTTCACAGCCAAACCCTTGGGAAAAGTTGTCTTTTCTCTTAACGTTTACTTCCTCTCCTCTCACTCCTGAGCTCCTGTCAATTTGGTTTTCTACCTCATGAGTCAACTGAAACTGCCCTCTCCAATGTTAACAATGACTTCTTAATATTCAAATCCAATTGTCTTTTTCTTAATCCTCATCCTCTTTAACTCCTCTGAAGCCTATTATTGTTTACAATTTTTCAGACCTTCATCATCTCTCACCTGGACAGCTACTATAGTTTCTTAACTGGTCCCTCTCCCTCAGTCTCTGTCCTAACTATTCCAACCTTCAAATAGCTGCCAAAGTGGTATTCCTAAAATACATCGAACCAAGTTACTATCCTGTTCAATAAACTGCAGTGGCTTCTTATAATCTCTAGGATAAATTCCTCTGGCCTTTAAAGTCTTTCATAACCTAACTTCAGTCTACCTTTTCAGGATAATAATACATTACTTCCACATTCATGAATTATTTGGCATTATGAACATGCCCCCATTCTCCCTAGACTTGTAGCCTTAATGGGTTGACTAAGCTGCATGGTACAGATAGAAATTCAAGGAACATGTATATTTCCTAGTCGTGGCTACACAACATGGACACCTGGAACAAAGATTGAAGTAGAACCATAATATTGTCTTGTTCTTTGGAGACATATAGCCTGCTCAAGGTCTGATTTAAGCAACAGAACTCTTCCAGTTTCACTGGTTAGATACATTCACTAAAGCCTGCATCTGGTAATGTGATAAGCTCTGTGTAAGTCAGCATGGTATTCTTGCAGTACAAAATATTGACTGGTAAGCTCAACATTTTTCTTTAACAAACCAACGAAATTATTATACCTGCCTCATCTTCCATGAACATTAATGCTGGGAAACCAAGATAAACCATGCAGCATGCATGACAGGTCTTCAATACTGAGTTTATGTATCTATCCCATTATAAAGGAGGATTGACACACAGGCTGCTGCACTCCAATGGGTTGGTCTTCAAGAACTGAGAATCACTTTTATTTCATGATGAAACATCAGAAGAATACTTTAGACCAGAGGTATAAAAAAAAAAAGCACTTTGATGAAATTAACATAAAGGTCAAATAAATTTGCTATGAAAGGTTTTAAAAATATTTCCCTTAATACAAATACAGATATTTTATATATTACTGTCACTGTCCTCTCCCTCTGCATAATTTTTATCACTGTTCTCTCATTAAGAAAATAAGTGTAAGGCAAGTACAGATTTGGTACAAGCTAGATTTGGGGGGGGGGGGAGGAGCAGGATAGGAGGACAGGAGAAGTGCAGTTTACATATGGACCAATGTGATATCTCCCAGGTTCTCTCTGCATAGATTTCTGTTCCTACCTTTACAAAAATTGTCTCATACTATATTGTAGGATTCTAATATCACAGATCAAGAATGGACAGGACAGTAGTAGCTATAAAGTCCAGCCTCTATATTATACAGATAAGGAAACTGAGACAGAGGTTAAGTGACTGTGCCCAGACATAACCTGTAAATGTCTGAGATGGAAAACAACACAACTTTTCCAGACTCCAAGTCCAGGACATAATTGAAAAAACAAGATCGGTTTAAAATTATACTAAGAAGAAATTTAACTCTGCAGTAAGAATTAAAGTTAACGGAGTTAATAAAAACATGTTGTCACTAGAAACCCATGATTAACTTTTCCCCTTGACCATTCCCCCTTCCTAACTTCTCTATTCAAGGGTACCTCCATCCTGCTACTAGTCCCCCAGGTTTGACCCCTAAGTGTCATCCTCAGTTCCTCATTCTTCCTAACCTCCTATATTCAATCTGCTGCCAAGGCCTATAGACTTTACCTACCTACCTTTTATAAACGCCCCTGTCTATCCTGTGACACCATCACCACCATGATATAGGCTATCATTATATCATTCTTAGAACACTGCAATAGCCTGAAATCTCTCCCCACTCCAATCCATGCTCCATTCAATTGTCAAATTGATCTTCCCAAAGCACGTATCTGACCATGTCACTACCCTGTTCAATGAACTCCCGTGGTTCTCTTTAGCCTCCAGGATCATACATAAAATCTTGTTTGATATTTAAAGATCTTCACAATTTAGCCCCTTCCTATACCTTTCCAGCCTTCTCACACTTTCTACTCTTCCCCCTTTCCATGTATTCTGTGATCCAGTGACACTGGTCTCCTCAATGTTCTTTGAAAAAGATACTCCGTCTCTTGGTTCTGGCCATTTTCACAAATGTTTACCCATGTTTGGAATACCCTCCCTCCACATCTACAACTTCCCTGGTTTCCTTCAAATCTCAGCTAAAATCTCATTTTCTATGAGAAACTTTTCCTAACACCCTTCAATGCAAATGCCTTCCATCTACTGGCTATCTCCACTTTATCCTACATGTATCTTGTATGTACAAAGTTGTTTGCATATCCTATCCCACATTCCACTGTCTAAGGGGCTCAATTAGTGAACTCCTGAAGAGTAGGGCCTGTCTTTTCCCTTTGTATTCCTAGTACTTAGGACAGTGTCTGGCAGACAGCAGGTACTTAATAAATGCTTAATGACTAACTTGATTACTTGACTAAATTATAGGAACAACAGGACATGCAACTAAATTTCTAAACTTTTATATATGGAAAGTCTCAAATTCAATGATGCATGACCATTTTAGGTATTCTTTCTTTGGAATGATAAATTTGATCACCTCATACCCATGAAATTAAGAAAGTCGACATATGAAGAAATAGGCAATGTTAGAAAACCTGTAAGGGGAGCGGAGCCAAGATGGCGGAGTAGAAACAGCTCATCCAAGCCACTCTGCCCCCAGATTCCCCCCAAACTATGTAAAAGGGGACTCTGAACAACTTCTGGAGCCCCAGCACCCACAGAACGACACAGAAAAGCTAACCTCCCGCTGAGGACAGCCCAGCAGCCCTGCAGGAAGGACCAGTGCAGCAGTCTGGGAGCACGGGGAGTCGAGTGGAGCGGAGCCCAGGTCCCCATGAGCCGAGGTTTTAGCCCCAGGGCGGCAGGGCCAGCAGCCGGCTGGAGAGACCGGAGAACACCAGCAGTTGTGGTGACTCCAGAATTATCAACATAGACATGCCTAGAACAAAGTAAGAGGTTAGTGTCCTATGGACTTTGGGACCAGTATTTGGGGAATACGTCGGCTTCCTCCCCTGGGGGCTAGAAGCCACTGAGGAGACACACCATTTTGTAGTTTTCAAAGGCAGCTCCAGCTCCTGGCCTGCAGAACCGTAGAGAGAGATCCAGCAATCAGTCTTGGGGGGTAATCACTCTTGCTTTAACCTCCCTGGATCTGGATTGTGATCTAGAGTAGAAGTCGTGGGTGGGTTTACAGCTTGCCAGAAACGGAAGTTGCCCCCCACACGTTCGGGACGAAAATTCCTCCAGCTGGCCTTAAAGCCATAGTGTGGCAACAAGCCCAAAAGTCAAGTAATTAAGTGGCAACATGACAAGGCAAAGGAAACAGAAAAATGCAACCCTAGACTCCTATTTTGGGGGCATAGAGTGGGAAAAGGACTGTGAGGTCAGAAGTCCTGCTCCAAAAGCCCCAGGGGAAAACATGAGCGGGTTGCAGGCCAGAGAGGACCTTAAGAAGGACTTTAAAAATCAAATAAGAGAAGTGGAGGAAAAATTGGAAAGAGAAATGAGAAGGATGCAGGAGAGGTATGAGGTGAGGGTCAACAGCCTGACTGAAGAAAATAACACCTTAAAAAATAGACTAACTCAAATGGCTAGGGAGGCCCGGAAGGGCATTGGGGAGAAGAATGCCTTAGAAAGTCGAATTTGCCAGATGGAAAAAGAATATCAAAAGTTCACTGAGGAGATCCATTCCTTCAGAGTTAGACTGGAGCAAATGGAAGCTAATGACTTTGTGAGAAATCAAGATGCTGTTAAGCAGATCCAAACAAATGAAAGATTAGAAGGCAGTGTGAGGTGTCTCATGGGAAAGACCACTGACCTGGAGAATAGATCCAGGAGAGACAATTTAAAAATTGTTGGACTACCTGAAAGCCATGATCGGGGAAAGGGCCTAGAAATCACCCTTCAGGAAATTCTCAAGGAAAACTGCCCTGATGTTTTAGATCCAGAGGGCAGAATAGAGGTTGAAAGAATCCACCGATCACCTCCTGGGAAAGATCCCAAAAAGAAAACTCCCAGAAATATTATAGCCAGGTTCCAGAATCCCCAGATCAAGGAGAAAATACTACAAGCGGCCAGGAAGAAACAATTTCAATATTGTGGAAACACAATCAGAATAGCCCAGGACCTGGCAGCTTCTACACTGAGGGATCGAAGGGCATGGAATATGATATTCCAGAGGGCAAAAGAACTGGGAATGAACCCAAGGGTCACCTACCCAGCAAAACTGAGTATTTTGTTTCAGGGGAAAATATGGTCATTCAGTGGAATAGAGGACTTTCAAGCATTCTTGAGGAAAAAACCAGAGTTGAATAGAAAATTTGACATCCAGACGCAAGAAGTAGGAGATGCCTGAGAAGGTAATCAGGGAAAAGAAATCAAAAGGAACTTATCAAAGTTGAACTATTTACATTCCTATATGGAAAAGCAATATCTGTGACTGATGATATCTTTCTCACTATGAAAATAATGGAAGGGGGTGTGGTCATATGAATACATATGTGAATGTGTGTGTATATGGTTACAGTTGTGTATGGATGGAGGGCATGGGTTGAATTTGTTGGGAAGGGAGAGTACTCAAGGGATGAAGTTGTGAGGTGGGAGAGGAGGGTGGCAGGAGGAGATGGGGAGAGACATGGTAGGGTAGACTATCTCATGTAGGGGAAGTGGGTGCAAAGGAGGGGGAGAATAAGGAAGGCTAAAAGGGCAAAACCACATTCACATTGAATTTGGTTCAGGGAGAAAATGACATACATACTAAATGGGATATCTCAACCTGCAGCAGGATGGGGGAAGGGGGATGGGAGGAGGGATGATGGATGGGAGGGCATCCTTGGGGTGAGGGGAGGTTGGAAGTACCCACTATAGAAGAGGGACAGGATCATGTAGGGAATGGACCAGGTGGGGGGTGGGATGAGTGGGAGGGAATTATAAGCAGCCTTGTACAATATATCTACCATGATGATGTTTTGCATGGCTGGACATGTACAACATATACTGAATTACTTATATCCCAAGAGGGAATGGGTGACAAGGGAGGAAGGAAATGGATCTGAAATTCGAGGTCGTAACATTAAAGGTTTCAAATATATATATAAATACTATTATTAATACTCTTTTGCCTATAATTGGGAGATAAGATGTGCAGGCATTGGGATACAAAGATTCATCTTCCTCTAATGGAAAAGTCGATGGGGGTATGGGAGAGGGTATGGGAGGGAGCAGATTGGAGGAAGCGATATCTTGTGGGATTACTATTCTGGGAGGTTGGGTAGGGGAATAATGGGGGGAAAATGATTGTAACTCAAAATCTGGTGGAAATGAATGATGTAAAACAGAAGTTAATAAAGTATTTGTTTAAAAAAATAAATAAATAAATATTAAAAAAAAAATGTAGTATCTCCAAATGAACACATTAATCAAGATTTTATGACACTTATGACACGTGTGTGTGTGTGTGTGAGAGAGAGAGAGAGAGTGTGTGTGTGTGTGTGTGTGTGTGTGTGTGTGTGTGTGTGTGTGTGTGTAAAACCCACAGACAGAGGAAGAGTGTTAAGTGGATTTATCAAGAAGCAATTGTCCAGAAATCTCTCTGAGGTCTGTGAAATTACAGAGGAAGAAATCACAACATGTGATGGCCTTTAATACAAAGCTAGATAGATATGGGGATTACCATTTTACATTAGTGATAATAGTGGGAAGAACACCAGATTCAGAGTTAGAAGATCTGGGTGCGAATCCTGTCTCTGACTTTACTAACCTTTGAGCACATCAGGTCACTTTATTTGTAAATGGTAATAAGAGAAGCAGCCACAGTTTCTAAAGTGCTTCACATATGTTATCTTACTTAATCTTCATTGCAACCTCATGAGACAAATAATACAGGCATTTTTAACCTTTTTTTTAAACAATGAAGAAATCGAACCTCAAAAGAAAAAATGACTTGCCAATAGTCATATGGCAAAAATGCAAGGCAATAAATTCCTCATCACGGACAACCTTTAAGGAAAGGCTGCATGACTTCTTGATGGGGATATTTAAACAACACTATAATACTATCCCAGAAATCATTCAATGCTATACCATCTTATATGCCTTAGAAACCATCTTAAGTGCCTACTAAGATGGATTCCTTGAAAGTACAATTAAATCCCCTTAGAGAGAGTCCAATGAATTCAGACACATCTTGGTATGGTGTATATTTAAACTGAACTGGGAATTAGGAAATCTGATTTCTAACATGGTTCTGCCCCCTACAAGTCAAACACAATAGTCAAATCTCTATTCCAAACAAAAACTCTTCAAAAGTAAAAGAAAAATTGAGTCACAGGAATTGAGAGGACATTTTTTAAAATTATTGGAAATAGTTATACTAAATATATTCTACTAAATGAAAACTCGAGACCAATGGAAAGAACAGGAATCCTAGACTCAAATCCTACATTGTGACTGACCATATGGGCAAACTTTCTTTCCTCCATAACAGGGATACTATTTCCATACTTTGCCAGATTTTGTGGCAGGTAACTTCTTATATTGAAAACCACTAAAGAAATGAAGCTAAAATTACTATTGATTTACAAAGCAAGGAACTTTAGAAGCATAAACCCATTGTCTATCAGAAAAACAGACATGTTCTGAGAAGCACTGACAAAGCAACTAAATAACACACCAAACTTGAAGTAGACTTGTAGAGCTTTAAAGCTAGAAAGAACCAAAGAATATAAACTCTGAGAACTAAAATGGACCTTAGAACATGGGTTTGGCTCAGAGACTTGTCATACCTAGAAGAGACCTCAGAACATGGAATGTCAGAAAAGAAGTGATCCTTGGGTTCCCTTCTTTTTACAGATGAGAAATCTGAGACCAAGAAGGTGAACTGGCTTGCAGAAGGATACACAGAGAGCTAGCAACAGATCCAGAATCCCTTCCTGCTTGATACACTGTCTAATTGTCGCCACTGATTCCTCTTTACCTACTCTACAGACTAGTTCCTCAAGCAGTTCCAACTCTAAAATGGAATTTCCACACACATAGCATTTTATCAATGAGGCCATGAGAAAAGTACAGGCACCTCTATCCCCGCCCCCCCCAGTCCCAGCTAAACATCTAAACGATCACACACCTGGGCAATCTTAGATACCAAAAGCGCCACTGGATGAAACCTCTTTAAGGAGAGCTTTGTTGTTACTGTACCAAAGATTACCACAGAGGTTTGGGCCCTGCAGAAATTGGGGGCTTTTATTATGTGTAGGAGAAAAAAATTTAGTTCCACCTGAAAGTCTCACTCCATCAAATTACCAAGACCTTTGACAACTATTAGAGAACCAGTTTTTAAGTTTTTGTGGAAGAAAAGGAAAAAAAATGACATGATTATATAAGAGCAAATATTAATAATATCTAGTTAGGATAGGGCTAAACCTGTGATTTCACTAAAACAAAAGAACTTGTAGGGGAGGAAAGTCTCTCCAATCTGTAACTTAAGAGAGCTACCTAGAACACCTGCCCAGGCCAACATGGTCAATGTATCAGAGGCTGAATTTGAACCCAGGGCTAGTGCTCACTACTCATTCATGGCACTATCCTCTCCATAGGAGAGACTACCAGATTGTAAATGTACTGATGCGTCACTGTGACATAGTGCCCGAGGTCCTGGGATGAGACACCCCTTCACATACAATCAAGCATTATAAATGAAACTGTTTCATGCTATGGCTCTCTTGATTGGGGCAATGATTAATTCCTCTGAGATGGGGTCCAATTTAGACACAGGTCGGTGTAGAGTACATCCAAACTGAACTGGGAGTTTTTGGGTCTCCCTGCTACTATTCTTCTTCTTCTTCCCTCTTTTGTGTCTACTCTTCATAGTATTTTTGGGATAAGCATAGACAGTCTTCCCCTACGCTCATCCTTTTTATTTGGCCAAATGTTATCACTTGTTTACATTTTCCTTTGTTGTATTGCACATGGGTTCTTTCAATGGCAGGTCATTGTGCAAGCAGGGCCTGTCTTTTGCCTTTCTTTGTATTCCCAGTCCTTAACACAATAGTTAGCCAAGAGTAGGTGCTTAATAAATGCTTACAGCTGAGTGACATATAATTTTATAACATTATACATTAAACTTTTTTAAACTTAAGTAACTGAAATTAACTTCTCTTAGTCTTAGTTCTTTCATATTAAAATGGAATAATAAAACATATACTACTAACCTTACAGGGCTGTTGTAAGGAAAACATTTTGCAAAACTTAAGGCACTAGAGAAATAGAGGCAATTGTAATTATTAGTATCATTTATTGAATAACTTCTATGAAGCTGCATACAGATTCAGTTGCAACTGTTGAGGTTTAACTTTTGTCTTAAGCAAATTAGACAACAAGACAATCAGTTTTTCCCATATCTTTTCACAAAAACCAAACAAGAAAATGCTTCAAAAAGCTATCACTGGTACTCTTTAATCAGATTTCCGCATCTACTTCCACGTAGGAATTGTTTGCTCTGAAGTAATTATAAGCCAAAGAAGTATGCCTGGTTTGAACAGACAGAAAACTTCATATTTAGGCAATTAAATCCAAGCCCAAAATGCCAATTTCTGTCACAATTAGCCCATGCTAAGCTATGTATGTGATGTCATTTTGGTGTGTAGATGATAAATATTTTCATAATTTGCCTAACTGAAATTTCAAAATCACACAGACCATGTAACACCATAAAGAAAAGGTACTTTTTTATTTGTTATTTTTCCCAATGCACCATGTTTCTACATTGCTTATATACAAGAAACACTGTTAGTTTCTATATAAAGATTTCCATAAAAATTTTATAGTTTCTATAAATGCTTAAAGATGGTTGGTTTCATTATAACCTCTGTTTCAGTGCCAGTGGAAAGAAAAATTACCTGCAAGTCAAAGTGAAAATCTACATAAGCAACAGCAGAAGAACGGAGCCCAATTCCTTTGTAAAGGACTGTGAGACACAAGCAATGTTTCATCCAACTAGAGACTAACTCATTGTAAATGGAGCTTCAAACATACTCAATTCCCATCTTTGCTCTCAGAACAAACAAGCTGTAAAAAGTACAACTGTGTAGGACCAAATTATTAATTACTGATGTTTAAGTATAGGATATAATAGCATTATAACTAATATCTGTTAACATGTTATGTGTAAATGCCTATTATACTTGACACACATTACAAGGCTATTTATAGAAACCATCCCCCAGATGGGTTGCTTACTAGTACATCTTTGTTCCAAACAACTATGTGCCAAGCACTATAATTACTGGAGACTAAGTTTAAAAAGAAATAATAAACCTGAAATCTGTATACTATCCTACTACCAAAGATGGGGTTTTGATGAGTGTAGCCTGGCCAATTTGCTAACATGTAATTTTAAGCATCCTATCTCTCTTAATTCAATTAGTATTCATTAAAGCAACACTAACCATGAGTAAAATTTTACTAATTATTTTTGTAATTATGAATGAATGCAGTAAACATAACAGTTATTACGGATCCTATCAATTAACTGCAAGTCAATTTTCAATAGGAAAGACTACTTGATTGTGTAGGACTTTTTAAAAATTCATTAGCATATTGATATTTTCTTAGTTTATTAAGAAAGAGGAGTTTGATAAGATTGTTCTGTATTTTACACTTTCTTAAGGCAAAATTCCCACAGGGCAGGTTCTCTTTTGAATTATATTATCAATAACTATCATATAAGGTTAGAAATTTGTTGAAAATCCAAAAACACAAAATAATTATAAGTTCCAATATATGTAATAAATAGGTTTAATCCTTAAAACCCATGTCAGTCTATTTCATGTTACCCTTGATCACTAAGGAACCTTTTCAGTCCAAACACTCTGTGTTTCAATATTT
>WOXC01001866.1:0-67842 GCA_011680675.1 Gymnobelideus leadbeateri | reverse complement strand
ATAAAAAGGAATTTACTTTCTTCTCAGCAGTGCATGGCACATACTCAAAAATAGACCATGTACTAGGGCATAAAAACCTCACAATCCAGTGCAGAAAGGCAGAAATATTAAGCTCATCATTCTCAGATCATGATGCAATAAAAATTATATGCAATAAAGGGCCATGGAAAGATAGACTAAAAACTAATTGGAAATTAAACAATTTAATCCTAAAAAATTGGTGGGTCAAACAAGAAATTATAGAAACAATCAATAATTTCATTCAAGAGAATGATAATCATGAGACAACATACCAAAATTTGTGGGACGCACTAAAGGCAGTTCTCAGGGGAAGTTTTATATCCCTGAGTGCATACTTAATTAAAGCAGAGAGAAGGGAGGTCAATGAATTGGACATGCAATTGAAAAAGTTAGAAAAAGAACAAATTGAAAATCCCCAATTTAGTACTAAATTAGAAATATTGAAAAGCAAAGGTGAGATTAATAAAATTGAAATTAAGAAAACCATTGAATTAATAAATAAAACTAAGAGCTGGTTTTATGAATAAATCAACAAAATTGATAGACCCTTAGTCAATATGATAAAAAAAAAGAAAGAAGAAAACCAAATTATGAGTATCAAAAATAAAAAGGGTGAATCTACCTCCAATGAAGAGGAAATCAAAAAAATAATGAGGAATTATTTTCCCAATTGTATGCACATAAATATGACAATTTTAGTGAAATGGATGAATATTTACAAAATCACAAGTTGCCCAGATTAACTGAAGAGGAAGTGAATTACCTAAATAACCCCATCTCAGAAAAAGAAATCAACCAAGCCATCCATGAACTCCCTAGGAAAAAATCTCCAGGGCCAGATGGGTTCACTAGTGAATTCCAATACTCTATAAACTATTTGGGAAAATTAGTGAAGAAGGAGTCCTACCAAACTCTTTCTATGACACAAATATGGTACTGATTCCTAAATCAGGAAGAGATAAAACAAAGAAAGAAAATTATAGACCAATCTCCCTTATGAATTTAGACGCAAAAATTCTAAATAAAATATTAGCCAAAAGACTCCAACAACTTATCACAAAATAATACACCCTGATCAGGTAGGATTCATTCCACGAATGCAAGGATGGTTTAATATTAGGAAAACCATCAGTATAATTAAGCATATCAACAACAAAACTAGCAAAAACCACATGATCATCTCAATAGATGCAGAAAAGGCTTTTGACAAAGTACAACATCCATTCCTATTAAAAACACTAGAAAGTATAGGAATAAGTGGAGCCCTCCTTAAAATAGTTGCTAGCATCTATCTAAAACCATCAGCAAGTATTATATGCAATGGGGATAAACTAGAAGGCTTTCCAATAAGATCAGGAGTGAAACAAGGGTGTCCACTCTCACCCCTCTTATTCAATCTGGTACTAGAAACGTTAGCAGTAGCAATTAGAGAAGAAAAAGAAATCAAAGGAATCAAATAAGGCAAGAAGTGACCAAGCTGTCACTCTTTGAAGATGATATGATGATATACTTAGAGAATCCTAGAGAATCAAGTAAAAAATTACTTGAGACAATAAATAAATTTGGTAAAGTTGCAGGATATAAAATAAACCCACATAAATTCTCAGCATTCCTGCACATCTCTAATAAAACTCAACAGCAAGAGATAGAAAGAGAAATCCCATTTAAAGTCACTGTAGACATTATAAAATATTTGGGAATCTACTTGCCAAAACAAACCCAGAATCTATATCATCACAACTACAAAACACTACTCACACAAATAAAAACAGATCTAAATAGTTGGAAAAATATCAATTTCTCGTGGCTGGGTCGAGCTAATATAATAAAAATGACAATTTTACCAAAACTAAACTATATATTTAGTACCATTCCAATCAATTTACCAAAAAACTACTTTGTAGAGTTAGACAAAATAATAACAAAATTTATTTGGAAAAACAAACGGTCTAGAATATCAAGGGAATTAATGAAAAGAAATGCTAGGGAAGGTGGACTAGCTATGCCAGATCTTAATCTGTATTATACAGCAGCAGTCATCAAAACTGCTTGGTACTGGCAGAGGTGTAGAGTAGTGGATCAATGGAATGGATTAGGTGCAGGAGACCCAGCAGTTAATGAATATAGCAATCTATTGTTCGATAAACACAAAGACCCCAGTTTTTGGGATAAGAATGCACTATTTGACAAAAACTGCTGGGAAAACTGGAATACAGTATGGCAGAAAGTGGGCATAGATCACTATCTAACACCATATACCAAAATCAAGTCTAAATGTGTGCATGATCTAGGTGTAAAGGATGATACTATAAGCAATTTGGGAAAGCAAGGAATAGTTTACCTGACAGATCTGTGGAGAGGGGAAGATTTTAGGACCAAACAAGAATTAGAGAGCATTATAAAATGCAAAATGGATAATTTTGATTACATTAAATTGAAAAGCTTCTGCACAAACAAAGCCAATCACCAAGATCAAAGAAGTGACAAAGGGAAAAAAGATTACATTTTGTCTCTGATAAATCATTTCTAAAATTTATAGAGAATTGAGCCAAATCTATATGAATACAAGTCATTCCCCAATTGATAAATGGTCAAAGGATATGAATAGGAAGTTTTCAGAGAAAGAAATTAAAGATATCTATAAGCATATGAAGAAATGCTCTAAATCACTATTAATTAGAGAAATGCAAATCAAAACAACTCTGAAATACCACATCTCTCCAGTCAGATTGGCTAAGATGACAAAACAAGAAAGTGACAAATGCTGGAGAGGATGTGGACAAATTGGAACACTAATACATTGCTGGTGGAGTTGTGAACTTATCCAACCATTCTGGAGAGCAATATGGAATTATGCCCAAAGGATTATAAATAATTTCATACCCTTTGACCCAGCCATACCACTGCTAGGGTTGTATCCCAAAGAGATCATAGAAGTGGCAGGAAGACCCATATGTACAAAAATATTTTTAGCAGCCCTTTTTGTGGTTGCAAAGAATTGGAAACAAAAGGGGTGCCCATCAATTGGGGAATAGCTAAACAAGTTGTGGTATATGAATGTAATGGAATTTTATTGTGCTATAAGAAACGAGGAGGTGACGGATTTCATAATTACCTGGAGAGACTTATACAAACTGATGCTGAGCGAGAAGATTAGAATCAGTAGAAATTTGTATACAATCACAGACATACCATATCTGTGACGACCAACTATGACAGACTGGACTCTTTTCAGCATTGCAGTGATATAAGTTAATCCTGAATGACTCAAGAAAGTGAGAATTGCGCCATCCAGAGATATAACTAGAAAGAATTGAGCCTGAATCCTGATGGAAGCAAACTAAATGATCTTGTTCTTCTCATTGTTTGGTTTTATTTCTTCCTTACCATCTTTCATCCCACCTAGTACTATATGCCTTTGTAATTGGAATAATGTCTAATATGAATGCATCTGCAGAACCTATACTGTACTATATGCTGTCATGAGGGGAGGGGGGAGGGAAGTAAAGGAAATTTGAAAATCAAGGAACTATGGAATTGAATCTTGTTAACTGAAACTAAACTAATAAATTAATAAAAAAAAAGAGCCTTGATATCATTATTCAAGAAATTTTCATGGAATTAATTAAATAATAAATATAATGAAACATCTCATAAGAAAAACAACAGATACAGAGAAGAGATAAAAAAAAACCTAAAAATAATTGGACTAACTGAAAGATATGATCAAAAAAAGAATTTTTGTACAATAATGCAAGAAATATCTAAAGTTGTCCTGAAACATTAGACCAAGGGGGAAAATAGAAATAGAAAAAAATCCACAGTTCATAACTTAGAAGAAATTCTATGAGGAACTCAAAGGTATATCATAGTCAAATTCTGAAACCCCCAGCTCAATGATAAATTATTAAAAACAACAAAAATTAAAAACAAAACCTTAAATATGATGGTCCCATAACTTAGAATTACACAAGACATAGTAGAGGAGACATTAAAGGAACACATGTTTAAGAAAACTTTATATCAAAGAGCAAAAATACTAGATCTCCAGCCAGAAATATACTTGCCAGAAAAGTTTAGCATCATTGCCAATGGAAAAATAATATGGATATTTGAACAATTGTCAAATTTTCAAGAATTTGTTTTAAAAAAATCCTGAATTTAATAGATTTGCCATACAAGATTCAAGAGAAATATGAGGTACATACACAAGATTTATTACTAGGGATTCAATAAAGACAGATGATTTACTTTTTATATATTTAAAATGTAAAATGTATGTTTATAATTCCTATCAATAATTGGGGAGCTCATAAGAAATATCAGGGTAAAGCTGAGTATAGTGTGAATTTTAAAAGCAAAACCATTTAGAAATTGCTAAAAAGATTAGTGATTTATACAAATGAGGTGCTAGAGGATGGATCAATACCGAGGAATTAGAAGGGGTCAAAGGGCTGGTAGTTCTGGTAAGCTGTTTTCATTAGCAGTGAGTTTAAGAGGGAACACATACAAACACACATACATTCATACATACATACTTACATTAATACAAATTTAGAAGAGTATAAAACTTCTAAATTCATAAGAAATAAAATAATAGTGGGATAGGTAGAAGGGAAAGGACTAGGAAGGGATCTTTAGAAGGGAGATTTAGGGGAAGGGGAGGTTAGGGGAGGGATACTTAGAAAGTCCTAGGCAAGTAATAGGAGGGCAAGGTAGCAGGTAGAAGTAAAGTAGAGGAGGCAGGAGGTTTAGGAAACAAGAGTTGCACAAATATAAAAAAAAGATCAGGTGTAGAATTTGTTTGTCAAAGTGTGTTTGTGTGTGTGTGTGTGTGTGTGTGTGTGTGTGTGTGTGAGTGTGAGTGTACTGGGGGAGGAAGAACAAGAAAAATGTGCACAGTAAAGAACAAAAGAAAACATACAAGTAATCAAGGAAAAGTCTCTCTTGAAATGAATATTTACTGTTACATATTATGAGTTCTCTCCTATGTTTTGCCATGTACATGCCATCTTTATTTTTCTGTAATGATAATATAACTTGAATTTGAAGACACCTTTGCATTGGCAAAGGTGGCAGGTATTTAGCACTTAGTAATTGATCATGCCTCTATTGGGAATACAGAAGGTATGAACTCTTGTCTCCTGTTGCTATTGTAACAGGAAGGGGTTGGCTGAAACAAGAAGCTAATGCTGTGTGTATATAAGGAAAATCCCCAGGAAGGGACAGTCAAGATGTCTTGGGACAAGAATCTGGAGGCAGAGCAGCTATAGAAGAGGGAATCAAGAACTGAGACAGAATTTCCTGTAAAGTTGTGGTGGTGGAGCTTCTTATAAACAGGAACTCAGGAGTCCAAGAGCCCAGAAGCCCAGAAGCCCAGGAACCTCCTTCCCCCAGGCTGGATAAGGTGATTCTGATTTTTTGAAGGAACTACTGAAGACTGAGGAAGCATGACCAGGAGGAGGAACTTTGTCTATTTGTGCTTTGGTTGAACCTTAAATTTCTGGGAGCAGAAACCGTGAAAAATTTGAGATGGACTGGATACTGTGAACTTCAGTGTGGAGTAGTACATACCTACTGGAAGCTCTCTGTCATTGGACCCATGTGACAGTCTGGCAAATCCAGGTAGAATCTGGAACCATGGAAGGGAATCCAGGGAATCTGAGAACTGCCCCAAGTCAAGATGAAAAGACCTCTTTGTGGGTACTGAGTAATGATGAAATTGTAGCTTACTAGTGACCTAGGGTGCAGGGTTTGTGTATTTTCTAATGATTGTACTTAGTGATTAATGATACTTAGTGACTATTGAATAAGTGACTGATTGAGTTAATTAAGTATGTCCCATAAGTGGGAGACTTTGACTATTGTACTTTGAGATGATTGTTCTTTGTTCTAAATATTGTGACCACTTTGGTGAAAACTATGGGGCCATTTTAATGATAGGCTGTTGTGAATACTTTATTGTGATTTTCAGTGATAACATATAATATTGTGATTGTTGTACCTTGATTTTCTGTGAATGTTTTGCTTTGATTTGTTATGCAATAGAGTGTTCACTAAACTGTGTAATCAGAATATTAAAAGCTGTTAACAGCAGCAGTCCTCTGGAAAGCTGCTTATTCATGGCTTTCCACTTTCTTACTTTGTATTTAAGTTTATGATATGTTTTTGTTTTTCTCTATTCTGTCTATTATTTTTAAGTTAACAAACAAAGAAAGAAAAAAAAAGCAAAAATAATAGGCTTCAATCTGCATTCACAAACCATAGTTGCTTCTCTGGATGTGGTTAGCATTTTCCATCACTAGTCTTTTGGAATTGTCTTGGATAACTTTATTGCTCAGAAAAGCTAAGTCTATCATAGTTGATTATCATACAATGTTGCTGTTACTGTATGCAATGTTCTACTCTTTCTGCTCATTTTACTCAGCATCAGTTCACGCAAATCTTTCCAGGTTTTTCTTTTTTTTTCCTTAAATCCATCTGCTCATCATTTCTTATAGAACCATAATATTACATTACATTCATAAACCACAACTTCATCAGCCCTTCCCAAATTGATAGGCATCCCCACACTTTCTAATTCTTGGTGACCACAAAAAGAATTGCTACAAATATTTTGTACATGTGGGTGCTTTCCCTTTTTTATGATTTCTTTGGACTACAAACCTAGTAGGAGTGTTGCTGGATCAAAGGGTATTCACAGTTTTATAGCCTTTTTGGCATAGTTCCAAATATCTCTCTGGAAAGGTTGGATCAGTTCATAATTCCACAAATAATATGCCAGTTTTCCTATTTTCCCACAGTTTTTCAAACATTTATTATTTTCCTTTGCTGTTGTATTAGTCAATCTGATAAGTGAGAAGTGGTATTTTAGACTTTTTTTTTATTTTGAGTTTTTCTGATCAATAGTGATCAAAATCATTTTTACATGACCTTTAATAGTTATCTCTATATGGGAGTTTGAAATCCTATTTCACTGAATGACTATTTCTTTCCTTTGATGTATTATGCTTAAGTTGGTTATAGTCCTTACTCCTTTACATTCCAGAATATCATGTTCAATGACCTATGATTATTTTATGTTACAGTTCCTAAATCCTGTGCAATCCTGATTGTGGTTTCCTGATATTTGAATTGTTTCTTTCTGGCCACCTGAAATATTTTTTTTTCATTTTAATTCATAGTTCTGAAATTTGCCTATAATGTTCCTTGGAAAGATCTCTTTCCTGAAGTGATCAGGGGATTTTTTCTATACCTACTTTCCCCTGTGATTTCAGGACTTCAGGGAAGTTTCCCTTGATAATTTCTTGAAAGATGCTGTCCAGGTCCTCCTTTTGATTATAATTTTAAGGTAGTTCAATGATTCTGACATTATCTCTTTTGGATTTATTTTCCAGGTCGATTATTTTTCTCTTGTGGTGTCTTGCATATTCTTCTTTTTTTCCTTCATTTTTTAAAATTTGTTTGATTGTTGATGTCTAATAGTCATTAGATTACACTTGCCCAATTCCACCTTTTCAGGACTTGTTTCCCTCAGTTAGGCTTTGTTTTTCTTTTCCTATGAGTTCAATTGTATTTTTTAAGTAGTTGTTTTCTTCAATGGATTTTTGCATCTTCTTTTCCATATGACCAATATTATTTTTAATCATTTTCTGCTTTTTTGTGTTTTTTCTAAGTTGTTAGCTTTGTTTTTCAAAATTCTCACATATTGCTCTCATTTCCATTCTTAATTTTCTTCTTTCTCTCTTATATGATTTTTAAGCTTTTTCTTAAAGTCTTAATTGAGTTCTTTCTGCACTCCCAAGCCAATTATTGATTGCATCAGCAAAAAAATTTTCAGAAGCAATTAATTCATGGATGTTTTTAAATGATCTCTGCAATAGAACAGAAGTAAATTGAGTAGTATTTGTAAAGAACTTGCAACCTTCTATTGTGTACTTTGTCTTGAACCACTACATATATGCACACATGCATCTATATTCACTAACAAAATTCAAATAATATTCACATTCATAAATATTATTTTTAGCACTTGAGAAGGCAGTTTCCTCCTCATATTGAACATCTCCTGTTTCTTCTACTAAATCCTCAATCAGAAAATGAATCTAGGCATGAATTATTGTAGAAATGATTAGGATAACTCAAAGTGACTTAAGTCATTTGTTCAGAAAAGATAAACAGACAAAACAGCAAAAAATAGTAAATGACTTGACTGTGGGCATTACATCAAAACATGAGAGACAAACTGAAACATTTTAGTAATTTTATATAATGATCAAAACTTCTGCTTTGTACATTACAAAGGGCACTTTAAAATAATCATTGTGATGAGTGACTGAAAAACCAACCAAACAAGAATATGCATTACATATTTTTGCTTATTGTTTTCCTGAAGAAGTGTCATGACACACATGAACTGAGAACATGTTTGCAATTTGAGATAATATTTTATAACCTATTCCTTTCAAAGGAAAGAAAATAGCTAAAGAACTGTTGACATGACCCTTAAATAGGAGGAGTCCATTTTTTTTTCCATGAGAGGTTGACATCAGGATAAGTTACAATTTCAAATTCCCCAATGGGTTTATAAGAGGTAGCAAGAGCACAGAAGAAAACAAATAATTAGTTTCCCCAAAATAACATTTATCTAGAATATCATGAATTTCATCATTATGCATATCCTGTTCTTCGCATTGTGGCTTAAAATACAAGCAATTTTATCTGTCTTTTCCTAAAGGATTTCATAAGTATGCTGCAATCAGTTTAGTTTATTTTAAGAAGTGACTAGGGAAGAAAAAATATCTATATATTATATTTTGTTCTAATACTTACTTATAGGTAAGCAGATAGCAATAGTACAGAATATGATCATTTACTAATCATTAAATTTATCATCTTTTATTCTAATGGTGGAATCTAACTAGGAATATGATTTCTGCACTAATTCTTGGCATTTCCTACATCATATATAGTTTAAGGCTTTGTATGCCCACCATCTCTTAAATTTGTTTGGTGGCTTAGTGAATAGAGCACTGGAGTCAGGAAGAACTGTGTTCAAATTTGACCTCAGTCATACTTAATTGCTATATGACTTAACCTTTATTTGCTGCAGTTTCCTCAACTGTAAAACAAAGATATTAAAAACACCTATAGGAGGCGGCTAGGTGGCGCAGTGAGTTAAGAGTGCCGGCCTCGGAGTTGGGATAACCTGAGATCAAATCCGGCCTCAGAAAATGAGCACCCACACATAAATAATGACTAGCCGTGTAACCTTGAGCAAGTTACTTAACCCCAATTGCTTAAAAAAAAAAAATATCTATGTCTATACTTTGGGGCGGCTAGGTGGCGCAGTGAGTTGAGCGCTGGCCCTGGAGTCAGAAGGACCTGAGTTCGGATCCAGCCTCAGACACTTAACACACACAAACAGAAACCTAGCCGTGTGACCTTGGGCAAGTTACTTAACCCCAATTGCCCTCCAAAAAGCAAAAAAATAAATAAATAAAAACACCTATAGGGTTGCTGTGAGGAATAAATGAGATAATACATTTTAAGTACTTAAAATCATGCCTGGCACATAGAAAGAACCATATAAATACTTAGTCATCCTCCCCGTTCCCTGTTGATGATATAATGTCAAGGCCTGTCTCTAAAACTACATGCTACTTTCCTTAGCCTTTGAAGTATTGCAGGTTCTTGTTAAGCTAAAGACTTCAATTAGATATTGAATATTTTCACTTGAGAAAATAGCAATTATAATTGGCATCTTCGTTACCATCTCAAATAGATCTAAATTTCTACCTTTCAAATATGAAAACTCCTTTGGTTGTGTTTTCTTTTTGATTATATAATGCCATTCTATTGTTTAGAATATTTTCCTTTCAAATTAAATTCAGTTACTTGATCTAGTAGACTCCTAGACTAATGATACATAATAAGAATAAAACATGCCTCAGTAAAAAGTCCTTTAGGAATAAATGGGGTAAGGTTGGTTCTGTCTTTTTTAACTGTTCTTATCATAGCTTCACAATAATTACACAGAAATGAATAGCTGCAACAAGTCACCAGGGACTCTTTATTCTATTTTCTATGGTTTGAGCAATATCCATTCATATATATTGTTTAAGATAAAATTGAACCAATTCTACTCATGTGTTTGGATAAGATCTCTCCATAGGGGGAAAAACAAATAAATAAGAAGAAAAATAAAACAGAATATGGAAATCATTAGAATGGATTCCAAAAAAAATCAAGGAAGTAAAAAGATGCAAGAAGTGAAAGAAAATACATAAAGGAAGCAAAAACAAAAAGGTACCAAAATGTGAGTAAAGATCAAGGAAATGAGAGGAAATGGAGAGAAAGATATTTAATTGTGATATAAGATATTGTATATAATGTTAAAATGGAAATGAAATACTTAGCAATGTGTAACCATAAATAATTAAAGAAAATGTCTATAAAGATTTCGGATAAGCAGGATATACATGCACACACATGAACATACATATATACATATACATACATACATACACAGATATGATAGTTTTGTCCAATGATCAGGTAATAATTTATTATCTAAAAAAAGCCAATAATGTTGCAAGGTTCAATTGCTGAACCATATTTATTCTCATCCCCATGCCTACTCAATATTTACTAATCATGCAAACATACTCACATTTATATCATATTTTTATAGCATTGCCTTTGAAGCCAGAATCAATCCTTTAGTTAATCTGTAACTTATTCTGATTCTACTTATATTACTATTGGCATCCCCCTACCATGGGATTACAATTTTTATTTCATCCTATTGCTTCAAAAGATTTGATTTTATTTGCCTAGGTAAATTCATTCATCTTACCTAGATGACCCAAACTCCAAGGCCCATTGGTCCTGTAACATTAAGAGCGAGCTTTAGTTTTAATTCAGAAAGGTGTGCATGTGTGTACATGTGTGAAAATGCAAACATATGTATTTTCTGGCCTACTGTTTCTCAGTCTAATACACTCTGTTTGCTTACATACCTTTTATACTTCGTGGCATAATTTTACTACTCCCCCATCCCTTGTCCAGAACCTTTAACTTCTATCAGCCATTTTTTTTCTTTCCATTAAACTTGACTGGAAAAAAAAATCCCTCGTTTCTTCTTAAATTGTGTGAATTTTCTTCTACAAGAAGGTAAGAAACAACTCATGACAAATACAGAAAATTTCACTTAATTTGTTTTAAATAAGTAGTTTAATGAATAAATTCATCTTCCCTGTAGCTATTTAATTTTGATATTTTAATATGTCTACCAGATGGGCAGTTATGTGACCTGGTGGATAGAAGGCTGGCCTGAATTCGGGAAAATTGATCTTCCTCAGTTGAAATCTGACCTCAGATGCTTTCTAACTATGTAAGGCTGGGCAAGCCAATTAACGCTGTTTGTTTCAGTTTCCTAATCTGTAAACAGATAGGGAAGGTAATTTTAAATGACTCCAGTATCTATGCTAAGAAAACACCAAATGGGGTCATAAAGCATCAGAAATGACTGAAAATGTTTGGACAAGAGCATCCTAATATAAAATAAGATTAAAACTGACAATGAGGATGAGGTTAAAAATAAATAAATAAGTATATAAAAATAAATAAATGAACAAATAACTAAATAAATGTTATATGGTATGCAATGAAAGAAGATAGCAAACTAATGTGTTCTGTCCTATTATTCTAAGAAAAAAGGTTAGTTTTTTACATATAATAAATTTATATATGAATGTACATACACAAACACAAATAAATTTATTTCAGAGCTATGAAATACTGCTGAAATATGACAGTGAATGATTTTAAAATTATAAAAAATATTTCTAAATCAGAGATAAAAATATTTCTATAATTTTTTTGTCTATTCCTTATTATTTTCCTCTTTTGACAGCAGTTAAATTCTATTTGAAAGATAAAATGTCATACTGTCATCAAAATTGACAGTATGTAAATTGGGAACATAATGCAACATAAAGAATGATTACTCAAAATTAAGGGGATGTCCATCAATTGGGAAATGGATAAACAAGTTATGGTATATAAATGTAATGGAATACTATTGCATTATAAGAAATGAGGAGCAGACAGACTTCATAATGACATGGAAAACTTATACAAACTTATGCTGATTGAGGAGAGCAGAACTAGGAGAACTGTGTACACAATTACAGACACATGGTATCTGTGATGACTAACTTTGATACATTAGGCTCTACTCAGCAATGCAAGGTTATAAGACAATTCCAAAAGACTCATGATGGAATGGTATATCCATATCCACAAAAAGGATCTGAATGCACATTGAAGGAAACTACTTACTTTCTTTTTTTGTTTGTTTGTTTCTTCTTTCTCATTGCTCAATTCCATTGGTTATAATCCTTCTTTACAACTTGACTAATGTTTAATGTAAAGTTATTTATAGATCCAATATTTGATTGTATGCCTCCATGGGGAGAGAGGAAGGGAGAGGAAGAGGGGGAAAATTTGAAACTCAAGGGGTTGTGGAACTGAATATTGTAAACTAAAAATAAATAGATAATTTTTAAAAAGGAATGATTACACAAGTGATTTGATTTGGAATTTCAAGGCAAAAGATTTGTCACTAATAATACCATATTTTCATTTGAAAACTTGTATTAATTAACATGAAAAAGTTTTTTTTTTTTTTTTTGCTTTTGTTTGGAGGGCAATTGGGTTTAAGTAACTTGCCCAAGGTTACACGGCTAGGTTTTTTTTTTGGTCGTGTGTGTTAAGTGGCTGAGGCCGGAACTGAACTCAGGTCCTTCTGGCTCTGGGGCCAGCACTCTGCTCACTGCGCCACCTAGCCGCTCCAAGTTTTGTTTTTTAAGACAATCATTTTTATTCAATGGGTATTTATTTTCTACTACATCCAAAACACCATGCAAAAGTGTTAGGGTTACAAAGATGAAAAATAACACAGTTATTTTCCTCAGGGAGATTAAATTTAACATAAATAATTATTCTATAAGCAAGAAACAGTCACTAAAATGTTGAGTAAAGAAATGACATGATCAAATTCACATATGAGGAAGATAATTTTTGGCATTATTGGCCATGAATTCATTTCAGATGAAATTTAAATCAGAAAAAAAAAATGGATATATTAGACATAGAAAAGAGACAATGAAAAGCTATGATTTGATAAGCACCTTTAAATATTTGAAGAAACTTAATGTAGAAGAAGAATGAGATTCCAGAGGGCAAAAGATCTGGGATTAAAACCAAGAATCACCTACCCAGCAAAACTGAGTATCAGGTTTCAGGGGAAAATATGGTCATTCAGTGGAATAGAAGACTTTCACACATTCTTGAGGAAAAAACAGAGTTCAATAGAAAATTTGACATTCAGATACAAGAAGCAAGAGATGCTTGAGAAAGTAAACAGGGAAAATAAATCATAAGGAACTTATCAAAGTTGAACTATTTATATTCCTACAAGGAAAAACAGTAACTGTAACTGATGACACCTTTCTCAGTATGAAAATAGCTGAAGAAGGTTATAAGGGATTATGAATACGTATATGAATGTGTGTATATATGTTTATAGGTATACATAGATAGAGGGCACAGGTCGAATTTAATGGGAAGGATGATACTTAAGGGGTGAAATTGAGAGGTGAGGAACATAAAGAGAAGAGATGGGGAGAGAAAGAATGGGGTAAGCTATCTCATGTAGAAGAGGCAAAGGAAAGTAGTTGTAGGGGAGGGGAAGAACAGGAAGGCAAAAAGGCAAAATTTTATTCTCTTTGAATTTGGCTCAGGGAGAGAAAACCATACATACTAAATGGGATATCTCACCCTACAGGAGAGTGGAGGAAAGTGGAATGGGAGGGGGGTTGATGGAGGGAGGGCAGATTGCGGGGGAGGGAAGTTGGAAGCACCCACTTTTGAAAAGGGACAGGATCAAAGTGGGGAATGGACCAGGTGGACGTTGGTTTGGAGGGAGGGAAATATAGTCAGTCTTTTACAATATATCTTCTATGGTGATGTTTTGCATAGCTACACATATACAGCATATACTGAGTTGCTTATCTTCCCCGTAAGGGTGGATGACAAGGGAGGAAGACAATGAATCTGAAATTCAAAATTTTAGTATCAAATGTTTTAAAAATATATAAATATTATTATTAATACTCTTTTACATAGAATTGGGAGATAAGATGGGCAGCCATTTCGGCAAGGGTATTCACCTTGCCCTAAAGGAAAAGTCACATAGTGTATTGGGGAAGAGATGCAAGAGAGCAGATTGGATAAGGGGATATCCTTTAGGACTGCTATTCTGGGGTCGTGTGGAGGGGAAAAATGGGAAAAAAAATTGTAACTCAAAATCTGATAGAAATGTATGATGTAAACCAGAAGTTAATAAAGCATTTGAAAAAAAATGTAAAACATTTGACTGAGTCATTGAAAGCCTTTAGATTAAGTCTGGTTTATAACTTGTCAGGTATAATGTAAAAGACATTCTTGCTCAGTTTTTTTTTTTATGTTGACCTTGAATAGATCATATTTCCAACTCTAAATTTCTTTGAGTCATTATGAACTTTGTCATTATTGCATGCATCTGTTGTTGTTTTTTTTTTTTTACCTGATTCTAAAGCTATGGATTACCTGAGGGCAAGGGAATACATTTAAGAGTAGACTGTGGTTGACCTTGGGAAAGTCACTTAAACCCAATTGCCTTGCCTTCCCCACTCCAAAAAGAAAAAAAAACAAACGGTCGTCTGTGGAAACCAGTTAAAAAAATGAATCTTGAATGCACACATCTGAAGGGACTACCTGGCTTTGATCCTGAAAGACCCCACTAATGGAGCAGGTTTAAACTGCTACCCTTATTGCTGTAGCTAGAAACTGAGACTGTCATTGTGATCACTTGTCACCCTTCCAAGCCAGCCTCTCTCAGCAGCCGTTATATAAAATAACTAATATAGCAGTTTCTCAGGGCTGTGCCTTGATGAGATTCCCCCTTTGTTGAAATGCACTTATTCATGCTTCTCCTCTGGTCCTTTTGGGCACTCCAATATATGGGTGCTGCATGGAGACCCTATATGGAAATTCTCTTACTCCCATTGAATGATATTAGCTTTTGCTGTTTTGAAAATCTTCTTTACTTCTGCTTGACAGCAATTAACTTCTCTGAGCCCCAGTTTTCACATTTATTAAATCAAAGGGATGGAATGGGTGATTTATGAAGATCGTTCAAATTCTAACATTTTATACTGTTTTATTCTTAGCTGACATTTGAGATGTCAACTGTCATGTTGAGATTCACAATGTTCATTGCCTTATTTAAGCCTCATAAAACATAATCTTATTTAAGCCTCATAAAAACAAGTATCCTCCTTTCTTATATAACAGGAAATTTAGTTTCATAAAAGTGAAATGAATTATTTAGGATTACACAAGAAATGTCTGAGAAAGGATTCAAAATCAATGATTCTTTTCTGATTCCAAGTTGAAGATTCGATCCACTATAATATTTGTAGCACAATGCTTTACACATAGTTAGGTGCTTAATGCTTGTTAAAGTTAGTATGAAGTAGTATTTTATCAGAGTTTTCAAATGAAAACTCCTCTTACAACACAATTTATACTAATAATGTAAATAAGTAAGCTGAGGCACAAATTGTATCTGCTTTGAAAGTTTAGAGAAAGGAAAAAAATCACTATTACCTGAGATAATCTTCAGGGAAAAAGGGGAATATAAATCAAGTCTTATCATATAGATACAATTTAAATAAAAGTACTGGAAATTAATAATACTCAAAGGAAAAAGCAGGGCAGGTAGGTAGCACAGTGGATGGAGTAAAAGGCCTGGAGTAAAGAGGACTTATCTTCCTGAGTTCAAATCTAGACTAAACACTTACTAGTTGTGTGTTCCTGGGCATGTCATTTAATCACAATTACATCATTGTTCTTACTTATAAAATGAATTGGAGAAGGAAATGGTAGACCACTACAGTATCTTTGCTAAGAAAATCCCAAATAGTGTCATCAAAAGTTGGATAGACCAAGCAACAAAGGATCAAGCACATTTTCCCATGGTATGTTTCTGTGTGTGTGTGTGTGTGTGTGTGTGTGTGTGTGTGTGTGTTTGTGTGTTTGCTACAATCTCTAGTCCTTCTAGGATTTAAACAAGAATGGAATAAGCAGGAGGATTTTTTTTTTTGGTAGTGTAAATAACATGCTTATTGTGATTTAAACAACAGCAACAACAGTAAACTAAGAGACTAAATATCCATAATCCAGCCCATGTTTTGCCTCCATCTTAGCATTAACTATAGGCAATTAACTCCTTTAAGCTTTAATCTCTTCAATTATAAAATGATAGCAAGGTGGGGAATGTATCCACTGTGAAAAGGAGAAGATGCCAGGATGTTGGCCAGGATGCTGACCAAAGCAAAAACAAAAGTAAGATAGTGGGGAAAGTGAAGTTCTGAAAGAGGTTTAGATGTGAGGAAGGAAAAGAGGAAAATTTTTTAGATCTAAAATTAGAAAGAAAATAAGGCAGATAGGTAGGAAAAATATAATATGAAGAGCATGAGAAGAAAAGGAAAGTGCAAATGGGTCAATTATGGTAGCAGTGAGAGAATGTTGAGCAAGCATATTTAGAAGACAATCTAGGAAACAAATCTAAGGATGGTCAGTTTACTTGCCAAGTCTCATAGGTAATAAGATATAGACTATTTTGTACATAGTCTCTCTGACTTCCTGACTTCACTGATGTGATAGAATATGTGATGCAAGATGCACAGGGAGGTAAATAGCCAGGCAGAGGGCATAACATGGTTCCTTCTCCATTTCTTATTTTAGTGGTAATGAGTGCCATTACATAAAAATATAGGAGAAACAGTACTAAGAAATTATACTTACAGAATTATGAACTAAAGTTTTATAGAATTGGGGTCTCAGGAATGATCTATTTCGGTCTCTTACCCCATCATCATGTGATCATCCTTTATTATTGTAGCAGCAAGTACCCAAACATCCCCAGGGTGGTGGCCAACACATGTTCTTATATCTGCTTTTCTAAAGGAAAGCAACTCAAAACGAGGCAACAAGCTTACTTTAATCAATCAAACATATATCGTTTACCTAGTTCAGGGGAAAAATATCAGCACCCCGAACTTCAGAGTATACAGACAGAAGGTACAAGAAAGAGAAACAGACCAACAGACAGGCTTCCAAACTATCCAACCATTACATCCATACCAAATCACAGTTACCAGAGAGGGAAGCATCAACATCTGGGTTTTCAAAGCCAGGGGGCTCTCAAAGGCTGCCCAGGGTCTCATCTGGTCAAATCACACAACACTTCCCAAAGCAAAGCCCCACATCAGGGATTATATAGTCTTCTCCTGGGTCAGAGAACGTGACCACCCCCTTGACACACTGCCCAATCACACAGCATCAAGATGTAGGCATTCCTGAAAACCAAGCCTCCTTCCACAGGCTTCATGTGAACACATTCAGCCTATTAGGGGGCAGAGTATATTTTCAAATCAAGGAAGGTTCTCATAGACTCTTAAGCTTATCAAAGGGCCTAGGGGCAGGGAAGATCTTTAAATTTGCATTTCCATTTCACTTTTCTTGAATACTCTCAGTGAAAAAGAATTCATTTTCTCCTAAGTAATCTTTGATATATTGGGGAAATGTAAATGTTTAGAGAAGTTAGTCTTATGTTGAATCAAAACTGCCTTCAAGTACCTCCCACCCATTCTTTCCTATGTGATTTTCTTTTCCCCCCTTTAGGCCCATTCCCTGCCACTGTCAACACCATATACACACATAATAATACCTACTACAGTGCTTGACATATACGGTGTAACACTGTGATCTCAGGAAATATTGATTGATTGTCTGCCATGAAGAACAAATCTTTTTTATTGATAAAAGAATTATAGGTCAATTTAAATTCAATATATCATTGAGGAACAGGTGAGAGAATTACTTTGAGTTATTCTTGTGAATTGTTCTAGTTTTAGCAAAGACTCCAGATTAAATGGTTAAAGAAAGTGCAAGTCTTCTTTCTTTCTTTTTTTTTCCCCCCTGGGTATAGTTTCTGAAGTTCACATTGTTGTATGTGTGAACAGTGTGACAGATTATGTTTAAGTCAGATCTCACTCACCTCCCATCCTCCAAAGAACTAGTCTGTCACTATTCTCAAACACTCACTAAATTCCTTTAAAGTTCAAAGCTGTGTCTCTGTATTGCTAGATATAACTACTGCCAGTGACCTGTCATGTTCTGAAAAATGGGGAATAATATTGCTTAAAATTGAAGGGGAGCTTTACAGTTTGTTGGAGCTGAGATTTTCATGAAATATGCACTCCTGAAAGAACACATTCATTGAAGGATATCTATTTTCTGATGCAGGTAAGATAGACTGATATCTCTAACAAATGGGAGAAAGACCTTTTCAAATTTGAATTTGATTCACTCACCATCATTTATGCTCTAATTCCCTTGACTTTTTGTATCACTTGAAATATAAAACATGAAATCACTTGTGTATTAGAGGGAAAATCTTATAACTTTTTAAATTTGCTCATTCAATAAAATAATAATCTTCCAAAATTATTTATTAATATTTTCCCCATTAGTCATGTTTTGGTAAGTACATGGATAATTAAAACAAAGATATAAAAAAGGCATGTTTTTAAGATACTTATGCTCTCTTCAGTGAGATGAAATAGAAAATATAAATAGTCATTATTAGCATAAGGAATAAAATAACTATTATTATAAGTCATGTAAATTAAATACTAAATATTGACTAAGACTTAATGAGGACAATAACTTGGAAAAGTTTCTATATCAGGAAATTTGAATTACACTCTGAGAGATATATCCAACTGAGAACAGCATTTCATTATAGACAGAATACAAAGATAGAAAAAAAAAGGCATAGAGGTAGAAAGGAACATTGAATATCTAAGAACTTGTGATTATAACTAACTGGAAGGAGGAAATGGTCATCATAGAAGAGTTCTGACAGAATATTGAAAAGGCAGATTTCAACTATACTGTGAAGGGCCATTAATGATACTTTGGAACTTGGCACTAGCTTTGTGGTTAATGGAAAGTTATTAAAGCTAATTGAGAAGGAAAGTGTTATGTTAAGATACACAAGATATCTAAAATAGGAACTAGAAAAATAGTGATAAAGCCATTGTAGTAACTTTAGGAATAAAATGACAAAGAAATAGAAATAAGTGGTGGAAATGGTAATGGAGAAAAGTGAACAAAGTCTCAAGTGATATTTTTGGGTGAAAAAGAATGGACACTTTTTTCAGTGACTGGACAGGGGTATATAAAGGAATGAGCTAGAGGACTATAATGTTTTTAACTTTGGTTCCTCAGAATTTGAATATTATTGATAAATATAGAAAAGTCAACTGTGTATCTCTATTTTGGACTAAGATGAGTTGAATTCATTTAGAGATATAGACTTATAATCTTTTAGATTTGAAAGAGGCTTTTGATATAAACTCTCTTTTTCTGTCAAAAAAAAAAAAAATGAACTTTACCGAAATGACAGAACTAAGACGTAGGAGGCCCTTAAACTAAACTGTTTATTGACTCCAAGGCCCCATATTCATCAAAATTAATTCTTGCTTAATTTTTACCATATAGGCAACGTTTTCATTTATGTAAGAATTGACTGTGGTAATAATAATTATAGTAAAGATAATAGTAATAAAGTGTGGTAACTACTATAAGGTAAAAGAGAAGGAAAAATGAGAAGGTGAAAAGAAGAAAATACTTAAAATGGCCCTTTTTTAGGGAGTTACTGAGAAATGGGGGGAAACAAGAAAAAAAAAAGATTGGAAAAGTATAATTCAATACTCTGAATCCAGGATGTGCTGATAATAATTTAACAACTTTCTCTACAAAAAGTACAATACATTTTAAAGGTTATTTTTTTATTATTAAGGTTTTCCTTATTACCTTACATATGTTGAAAACTTAGTAACAGGCTTGAAAGCTGCTTGGAATTCTATTCACTCTACTCCTTGACTGTATCCAAAAGGTGGTAGCATAAACAAGAAATTATAGCTCTTGCTCTCTCTTTTTTAAGGTTTATTTATTTTTTTTATTTTATTTCAATGTTTATTTGGAAAATATAGCAGACAAATTATATATCACAAAAGATCAAAATTTGAAAATGACGTCTTAAGCCATTTGAATGTGAGATCCTAGTCTCAGATCCTCTTAAATGACAGGAAATCAACAGATTATGTTATGACATTAGGTTTTTGGCAAATATGTACCTTGGTCAGAAAGCTTTAACTTAGGCAAACTCCCACACCACTTCCCTTCAGAATGGAGCTCAGCAGCCCTACAAACACTCCTTTAGAGACAAGAATAAGGGTTAGACAGACATGTGGTTCAGTCATCTCAAATCTGGGAAACTGCAGAGAGCAGGAACTGAGGGAAAGGGAGATAAGAAATTAATCCCAATCTACCATGGCTTGTTGGTAGGATCATTATAGACTAGTGAGTTACTAGGAAGATAGACATATTTTACAGAAGACTTTTCTCCTTATAAATTTTAATATGTATATGTCATTGGTATGTTGAAATGAATTAGCAATATATCATATTTAGTTAACCTGATCTACCAAATATGCAAGCTATTCTCTTTGATAAACATTTCAGAAATGCATACGGTTTTTATAGCCACCAAATGCTCATTAACCTGAGAGTTGCTCACCTCTAACTACTGGGAGTTATGTAGTTCTTTGTTAACAACTATTAACTTTAAGGTAACAAGACAACCACCCCCAAAATAAGTATGATATATCTACCAATTTCAGGGAGGGAAAGTGAAAATTGTAAAGAAAATGAGCTCTAGGATGGGGTAGCAGAATACTATTTGTAATGGATAGATTATAACAGTTATATTGACCTTACAGTGTAATGGATAGGGCCTAACTCTTGATGAGTAATTCTTGCTGCCAATAGAGAGACATCTTCATTTCAACTTTGTATTCTTAAAGATGTTTCCTGCTGGCAATAAGCAGTAGAGTGCCACATCTAGGATCACATAAACAGTATATACCAAAGTAAGACATAAACCCTAGTTCTCTTCATTCCATGACAAACTCTTTATTCACAAATAAAACAATTAAGCAATCAATCATTTAATGAGCATTCATTAAGAAGTTACGAGGGGGGGGGAGCCAAGATGGCAGAGTAGAAACTGCTCATCCAAGCCACTCTGCCCCCAGATCCCCCACAAACTATGTAAAAGGAGACGCTGAACAACTTCTGGAGCCCCAGCACCCACAGAACGACACAGAGAAGCTAACCTCCAGCTGAGGACAGCCCAGCAGCACTGCAGGAAGGACAACTGCAGCTCTCTGGGAGCCGGCAGCACACAGTGCGCAGAGCACGGAGCCAAGCAGAGTGCAGCCCAGGTCCCCGTGAGCCGAGGTTTTTGCACCAGGGCGGCAGGGCCAGCAGCCGGCTGGAGAGACCCCAGAACACCAGCAGCTGTGGTGATTCCAGAATTATCAACATAGACATGCCTAGGACAAAGTAAGAGGTTAGTGTCCTATGGACTTTGGGACCAGTATGTGGGGAATGCGTCGGCTCCCACCCCTGGGGGCTAGAACCTGCTGAGGAGACATGTCATTTTGTAGTTTTCAGAGGCAGATCCAGCTCCCGGCCTGCGAATTGTAGGGAGATCCAGGGAACAGTCTGAGGGGTAATCGCTCTTGCTTTAACCTCTCTGGATCTGGATTGTGATCTAGGGTGGAAGTCGTGGGTGGGTTTACAGCTTGCCAGAAACAGAAGTTGCCCCCCACACGTTCGGGACGAAAATTCCTCTATCTGGCCTTAAAGCCATAGTGTGGCAACAAGCCCAAAAGTCAAGTAATTAAGTGGCAACATGCCAAGGCAAAGGAAACAGAAAATGCAACCCTAGACTCCTATTTTGGGGGCATAGAGCAGGAAAAGGACTGTGAGGTCAGAAGTCCAGCTCCAAAAGCCCCAGGGGAAACCATGAGCGGGTTGCAGGCCATAGAGGACCTTAAGAAGGACTTTAAAAATCAAATAAGAGAAGTGGAGGAAAAATTGGAAAGAGAAATGAGAAGGATGCAGGAAAAAGTATGAAATGAGGGTCAACAGCCTGACTGAGGAAAACAACACCCTAAAAATAGAATAACTCAAATGGCAAAGGAGGCCCAAAAGGGCAATGAGGAGAAGAATGCCTTAAAAAGCCGAATTTTCGAGATGGAAAAAGAATCTCAAAAGTTCACTGAGGAGATTCATTCCTTCAGAATTAGACTGGAGCAAATGGAAGCTAATGACTTTATGAGAAATCAAGATGTGGTTAAGCAGATCCAAACATATGAAAGAATAGAAGGTAATGTGAAATATCTCATGGGAAAAACCGCTGACCTGGAAAATAGATCCAGGAGAGACAATTTAAAAATTATTGGACTACCTGAAAGCCATGGTCAACGAAAGAACCTAGAAATCACCCTCCAAGGAAAATCACCTGTCAAGGAAAATTGCCCTGATGTTTTACATCCAGAGGGCAAAATAGAGGTTGAAAGAATCCACCAATCACCTCCTGAAAAAGATCCCCCCCAAAAAATAACTCCCAGGAATATTATAGCCAGGTTCCAGAATCCCCAGATCAAGGAGAAAATACTACAAGCAGCCAGGAAGAAACAATTTCAATACTGTGGAAACACAAATCAGAATAGCCCAGGACCTGGCAGCTTCTACACTGAGGGATTGCAATACGATATTCCAGAGGGCAAAATTGATGGGAATGAACCCAAGGGTCATCTACCCAGCCAAACTGAGTATTTTGTTTCAGGGGAAAATATGGTCATTCAGTGGAATATAGGACTTTCAAGCATTCTTGAGGAAAAAAAACAGAATTGAATAGAAAATTTGACATCCAGACACAAGAAGGAAGAGATGTCTGAGAAGGTAATCAGGGAAAAGAAATCAAAAGGAACTTAACAAAGTTGAAGTATTTACATTCCTATATGGAAAAGCAATAATTGTGACAGATGACATCTTTCTCACTATGAAAACAATGGAAGAAGGGTGTGTGGTCATATGAATACATATGTGAATGTGTATTTATATGGTTACAATTATATATGTATAGAGGGCATAGGTTGAATTTGTTGGGAAGGGAGAATACTCAAGGGATGACGTTATGAGTTGAGAGAGGAAAGTGGCAAGTGGAGATGGGGAGAGACAGTGTAGGGTAAACTATCTCATGTAGAAGAAGCAAGGGGAATTGTTTGCAAGGGAGGGGGAGAATAGGAAGGCAAAAAAGGCAAAACCACATTCTCATTGAATTTGGTTCAGGGAGAGAATGACATACATACTAAATGGGATATCTCAACCTGCAGCAGAATAGGGGCAAGGGGGATGGGAGGAGGGATGATGGGTGGGAGAGCATCCTTGGGGGGTGGGGAGGTTGGAAGTACCCACTATAGAAGAGGGATAGGATCATGTAGGGAATGGACCAGGTGGGGGGTGGGATGAATGGGAGGGAATTATAAGCAGCCTTGTACAATATATCTACTATTATAATGTTTTGCATAGCTAGACATGTACAACATATACTGAATTATTTATCTCCCCAGAGGGAATGGGTGACAAAGGAGGAAGGAAATGGATCTGAAATTCGAGGTCTTAACATTAAATGTTTCAAATATATATAAATATATACATATATATGTATATAATAGTATATATAGTATAGTTATATACTATATATAGTATATATATATATATATATATATATATATACTATTAATAATACTCTTTTGCTTGTAATTGGGAGATAAGATGTGCAGGCATTGGGACACAAAGATTCACCTTCCTCTAATGGAAAAGTCTAAGGGGGTATGGGAGAAGGTATGTGAGAGAGCAGATTGGAGGAAGAGATATCTTGTGGAACTGCTATTCTGGGACGTTGGGTAGGGGAATAACGGGGGAAAATGATTGTAACTCAAAATCTGGTGGAAATGAATGATGTAAAACAGGATCTAATAAAGCATTTGTTTAAAAAAAAAGAAGTTACTATATGCTATGGATTAAGCTTTGGGCATATTAAGAAAAAGTTGGTACCTTTAAAGAGCTTCTATTCTAGAGAGACAGATAACAATATAAGTATTATGTGTTTTCCTTTGGATTATTTTCATAAAGAGGATTTAATAAAGAAAAGGGAAGGAAAATTTTGTGACTATGCACAGGGGTGTATATCAGAGCATGTGTATGTGTTTGCAGTGGGAGAAATTTATATTCTTCCCTCATAAAATCTCTTTATTGTTCCTCTTTTCCTTGACATTACCACTTCCCTAGTACAGGTCTTAATGCCTCATACCTAAATTATTATAGTAGCTTTCTATTTGGAATTCCTACCTCAAATCTCTCCATATTCCAAAAAATATTCTATTCTACTGTCAAATTGATCATTCTAAAATTCATGTCTATGCTTGTCATCACACTATTCAATAAGAAATAGTACCTTTCTATCATCTTTAGGATCAAATCTAATGCCTTTCTTTAGCTTTTAAACTCTCATAACCTGTTGCTTCTCTATTTCTCCATTCGTTTTTAAACCTCACTGCCACTTCAAGTACTCTCTGATCTGGAAGCACTGGCTTTCTTGCTATTCCTCACAGACAGCACTCTAACTGCAGAATCCATACATTTTCAATAATTGTTCTCATGTAAGGAATATTCTTCCCTCTTTTCTCCACCTCATGATTTCCCTGGTTTCTACTAGAATTTCAATGTCAGGGGGCAGAGCCAAGATGGTAAAGTAGAAATAGCACTTCCATAGCACACCTGCTCACACCACTTCCAAAATATATAAATGCGGAATCTGAAAAAAACTCTGGAGCTCCAGAACCCACAAAATGACAAAGAGAATCTAACCCCCACTGAGGACAGCCTGGCAGTCCAGCAGGGAGCAGCCAGCAGAGCATTCTGGGATCTGAGCCCAGGCCCATGTGAGTCATAGGTTTTAGCCCCAGGGAAACTCAGCTAGTAGCCAGCTGGAGGGACATCAGAACACCAGGTGCTGTGGCATTTCCAGAATTACCAACACATAGATGCCATGGACAAAGTGGGAGGTTAGTGCAGTATGGAATTTGGAACTCATTAGTGGATAGAGCACATCGGCCTCTTTCCCTGGGGGAGAGAAAACATGGAATAGCCAGCCCAGCTTGTACCATTTTGCCAATTTGGAGGTTAAGCTCATGACCCACAGACAGTAGGGAGATCTGGCAATCACTCTGGGGGGGGGGGTAGCTCTTGCTTTAACCTACCTGGATCTGGATTGCTCTTTGTGGTAGAGGTCTTGGGGAATACCACCAGTAGCTGAGAAAACCCCAGCGTTTGGAATGGAAGCACCCCTGGCTTGTAGCAGAGTCCTACTGTGGCAAGAAGCCCCAAAGTCAAGTAATTGACTGACAACATGCCTAGGAAAAGGAAAGGAAAAAAGAGAAAAATTCAACATTAGACTCCTATTTTGGGGGCAAAGAGTATCAAAGCATGGAACAGGGGGAGAACTGTGAGGTCAGAAATCCTGCACCAAAAGCTACAAAGGAAAATATGAGCTGGTTACAGGTAATAGAGGACCTTAAGAAGCAGATAAGAGAAGTGAGGGAAAAATTGGGAAGAGAAATGAGAAAAATGCAACAAAAGTATGAAATGAGGATCAACAGCCTAACTGAGGAAAATAACAACTTAAAAATAGACTAACTCACATGGGAAAAGAGGCTCAAAAAGGCAATTAAGAGAAGAAAAATTTAAGAAACTGAATTAGCCAGATGGAAAAAGAATCTCAAAAGCTCACTGAGCAGAATCACTCCTTCAGAATGAGACTGGAGCAAATGCAAACTATTGACTTTATGAGAAATCAAGATACTATTAAGGAGATCCAAACAAATGAAAGAAGATACAGCAACTTGAAATATCTCATGGGAAAAACCACCGACCTAGAAAATAGATACAGGAGAGATAATCTAAAAATTATTGGACGACCTGAAAAGAATGATCAAAGAAAGAATCTATAAATCATCCTTCAGGAAATTCTCAAGGAAAATTGCCCTGATGTTTTAGAACCAGAGGGCAAAAGAGAGGTTTAGAGAATCCACCAATCACCTCCTGACAAAAAATAAAAAGACCCCAAAAAGAAAACTCCTAGAAATTTTGTAGCCAGTTTCCAGAATTCCCAGATTATAGAGAAAATCTTGCAAGGAGCCAGGAATAAAAATTTCAATACTGTGGAAACCTAATCAGCATAGCACAGGATCTAGCAGCTTCTACACTAAGGGACTGAAGGGCATGGAATATAATATTCCAGAGCGCAAAGGATCTGGGATTAAAACCAAGAATCACCTACCTAGCAAAACTGAGTATCTTGTTTAAGGGTTAAATGTGGTCATTCAGTGGAATAGAGGATTTTCAAGCATTCTTGAGGAAAAAAAAAACATAGTTCAATAGAAATTTTGATATTAAGACACAAGAAGCAAGAGATGCTTGAGAAGGTAATAAGGGAAAAAAGAAATCAAAAGAAACTTATCAACACTGAACTATTTACATTCCCTATATGGAAAAACAATAACCATGACTGATGAAAACCTTCTCAGTATAAAAATTGACGAAGGTTATATGTGCATATGAATACATATGTGAATATGTGTCTGTATATTTACAGGTATACATGGATAGAGGGCACAGGTTGAATTTGGTAGGAAGGGATGATACCTAAGGGGTGAAGTTAAGAGATGAGAGAGGAATGTCGAAAGAGATGATGGGGAGAGACAGGGTGGGGTAAACTATCTCATGTAGAAGAGGCAAGGGAAAGTAGTTTTAGGGAAGGGGAAGAACAGGAAGGCCAAAAGGCAAAACCACATCCTCATTGAATTTGGCTCAGGGAGAGAATGACATACATACTAAATGGGATATCTCACCCTGCAGGAAAGTAGGGGGGAGGGGGATGACAGGGGGGTTAATAGAGGGGAGGCCATGCTGGGGAAAGGGGTGTAATGGAAATGCGGATTTGAAGATCTTCCTTGCCCCTAGGCCCTTTGATTGGCTTAAGGCCATTTGATTGGCTTAAGTGACTTTTTGAACCTTCTTTAATTTGAAAATATACTCTACCCCCAATAGGCTGAATGTGGTCACATGGAGCCTGTGGTAGGAGGCTTGGTTTTCAAGAATGACCACACCTTGATGCTGTGTGATTGAGCAGTGGGTTAAGAGGGTGGTTACATTCTCTGACCCAGGGGAAGGCTATATAATTCCTGATGAGAGGCTTTGCTTTGGGGCTCACTTTGAAAAGTGTTGTGTGACTTGACCAGATGAGACTCTGGGCAGCCACTGAGAGCCCCCTGCTTTGAAATCCCAGATGTTGATGCTTCCCTCTCTGGTAACTGTGATTTTGGTATTGATAATCGTTGGACAGTTTGGAAGCCTGTCTATTTGATCTGTCTGTGTACTCTGAATTTTGGAGTGCTAACCTTTTCCCCCTGAACTAAATAAACAATCTATGATATATGATTGATTGATTAAAGTAAGCTTTTTAACTGATTTTGTGTTGATTTCCTTTTGAAAAGCAGATCTAAGAACCTGTGTTGGTAGCCACTCAGGGAATGTTAGGGTGCTCGATGCTACAAGGGGATGTTGAGGGCACCCACTTTTGAAGAAGGACAGAATAAAAGTAGGGGATGGACCATGTGTGAGGTGGGATGGGTGGGATGGAAATATAGCCAGTCTTTTACATTATTTCTACTATGATAATATTTTACATAGCTATACACGTACAATATATACTGAATTGCTCATCTTCCCAGTGAGAGTGGGTGACAAGGGACGAAGGGAATGGATCTGGAATTCAAAGTTTTAAAATTAAATGTGCAAATATAAAAAAAAAAAGAAATGCTAAGTATGTGAAAGCACTGCTTCCCTCTATCGAATAAAAATGTTAGTTAAGAGGCAGAGCCAAGATGGTGGAGTAGAAACAGCATTTCCAATGTTCTCTGCCCCACACAAATATCAAACAATGTGAAAGGGGACTCCGAATGACTACTGGAGCCACAGCACCCACAGAACGGCACAGAGAAGCTAACCTCCTGCTGAGGACAGCCCAGCAGCCCTGCAGGGAGTGGCCAGCGCAGCGCTCTGAGAGCAGGCAGCACAGCCCCCTTGGAACCAACAGCGCAGCTCGCAGAGCCGAGCCCAGGTCTGAGGTTTTAGCCCCAGGGCGGCTGGGCCTTCAGCCAGCTGGAGGGACCCCAGAACACCAGCAATTGTGGCAATTCCAGAATTATCAGCACAGATATGCCTAGGACAAAGTGAGAGGTTAGTGCCCCATGGACTTTGGGACCAGTATTTGGGGACTGCGTCAGCTTCCTCCCCTGGGGGCTAGAAGCTGCTGAGGAGACACGCCATTTTGTAGTTTACAGAGGCAGCTCCAGCTCCCTGCCTGCAAACTGTAGGGAGATCCATCGATCAGTCTTGGGGGGTAATCACTCTTGCTTTAACTTCCCTGGATCTGGATTGTTGTCTGGTGGGGGAAGTTTGGGGTGGGTATCCAATTTGCCAGACTGGGTGGAAGCTTTACAGAGGCCACCCAACTGGCGGAAGTTGTGAAGACCCCATGTTTGGGTGGAAGCTCCCCTGTCTGGTGGCAGAGTCCTACTGTGGCAACAAGCCCCAAAATCAAGCAATTAAGTGGCAACATGCCTAAGCAAATGAAATAAAATAAACAGAAAAGTTCAACATTTGACTCCTATTTTAGGGGCAAAGAGGCTCAAATCATGGAGGAGGACTGTGAGGTCAGAACTCCTGGACCAAAAGCCCCAAGTGAAAATACAAGCTGGCTAAGGGCCATAGAGGACCATAAGAAGAAGATAAGAGAAGTGGGGGAAAATTTGGGAAGAGAAATGAAAAAGATGCAAGAAAAGTGTTAAATGACAATCAACAGCCTGACTGAGGAAAATAACACCTTAAAAAAAAGACTAACTCAAATGGCAAAAGAGGCTCAAAAAGGAAATGAGGAGAAGAATGCCTTAAAAAGTCAAATTTTCCAGATTGAAAAAGAATCTCAAAAGCTCACTGAGGAGATTCATTCCTTCAGAGTTAGACGGGAGTAAATGGAAGCTAGTGACTTTATGAGAAATCAAGATACTATTAAACAGATACAAACAAATGAAAGAATAGAAGGCAATGTGAAATATCTCATGGGAAAAACCATTGACCTAGAAAACAGGTCCAGGAGAGACAATTTAAAAATTATTGGACTACCTGAAAGCCATGATCAAAGAAAGAACCCAGAAATCATCCTTAAAGAAATTTTCAATGAAAATTGCCCTGATGTTTTGGATCCAGAGGGCAAAATAGAGGTTGAAAGAATCCACAGATCACCTCCTGAAAAAGATCCCCAAAAGAAAACTCCTAGGAATATTATAGCCAGACTCCAGAACTCACAGATCAAGGAGAAAATACTCCAAGCAGCCAGGAAGAAACAATTTCAATATTGCAGAAACACAATCAGAATAGCCCAGGACCTGGCAGCTTCTACACTGAGGGATTGAAGGGCATTGGTAATGATATAGAGGGCAAAAGAGCTGGGATTGAAGCCAAGGGTCACCTACCCATCAAAACTGAGTAACTTGTTTCAGGGGAAAATATGGTCATTCAGTGGATAAGAGTACTTTCAAACATTCTTGAAGAAAAAAACAGAGTTGAATAGAAAATTTGACATTCAGATGCAAGAAGCAAGAGATGCTTGAGAAGGTAATCAAGGAAAAGAAATCAAAAGGAAATTATCAATGCTGGACTATTTACATTCCTACATGGAAAAACAATAACTGTATTTGATGAAACCTTTCTCATTATGAACATAATTGAAGAAGGGTACATGGCATATGTTCACAGGTATACATGGATAGATGGCAGAGGTTGAATTTGATGGGAAGGGATGATTCTATTTTTTTTTGGAGGGCAATTGGGGTTGGGTGACTTGCCCGGGGTCACGCAGCTGGGTTTTTGTTTGTGTGTTGGGTGTCTGGGACCGGATCCTAGCAAGGATCCTTTTGGCTCCGGGGCCGGTGCTCTACTCGCTGCACCACCTAGCCACCCCAAGGAAGGAATGATTTTTAAGGGGTGAAGTCAAGAGTTCTGAGAGGAAAGTGGCAAGAGGAGATGGAGAGAGACAGGGTAGGGTAAACTATCACATGTAGAAAAGGCAAGGGGAAGCGTTTGCACAGGGAGGGAAGAACAGGAAGGCATAAAGGCAAAAGCATATTCTCATTGAAGTTGGCTCAAGGAGAGAATCACATACATACTAAATGGAATATCTTACCCTCACTCACTGTCCTGAGTAGGGGAAAGGGGGATGAGAGAGGGAATGATGGAGGGGAGGGGAGGTTGGAAGTACCCACTATCAAAGAGGGACAGGATCAAAATAGGGAATGGACCAGGTGGGAAGTGAGATGGGTGGAAGGGAAATATAAGCAGTCTTTTACAATATATCTACTATGGTAATGTTTTGCATAGCTATATATGTACAACACATACTGAATTGCTTATCTTCTCAGAGGGAGTGGGTGACAAGGGAGGAAGGGAATGGATCTGAAAATCAAAGTTTTAAAAATAAATGTTTCATAAGATGTCCAGGTATTGGGGCTCAGAGATTCACCTTGCCTTAATGGCAAAGTCAAAGGGGGTATGGGAGAAGATATGGGAGAGAGCAGATTGGATGAGGGGATATCTGGTGGGACTCCTGTTCTGGGGTGGTGGGTGGGGAAAATGGGGGAAAGATGTAACTCATAATCTGGTGGAGATGAATGATGTAAACCAGAAGTTAATAAAGCATTTGTTTAATTAAAAATGTTAGTTTAATATAGAAAAAGAGTTAAACTAAGAACATGAGTAATTATACAAACATTATGAGAGTGTAGTATTATTTTACAAAGAACTGATGATTGCAGAAGAGTAATTTGACTTTTTAGTTGTGTGGTTCTCATTTATTTATTTAATAACTGTTTATTTGCATACTTTATGTAATCTAATATTGTCTTCTCCCCAATATTTGTAAAAAATTAGCATTCACTTAAAATTTAATTCAAAATTATCTCTCTTTTTACTTTGCTTCATACCCTCTCCATCCCATTAAGAATTCATGGAATTTGGTATAGGTTATACTTGTGCATTCATTCAAAATATATTTCAATGTTAGTCATGCTGTAAAAGAAAACACAGACTAAAAACAAAAATTTAAAAAAAATTAAGACATATAATGTCAAGGAAATGTATACTTAGCACCTTGTTGCAGTTATTTAATTATTTAGCAACTTGGTTCAGTTCAGTATTTTAGCCTCGCCCGGATTATATCAAGTCTTTGTAAGAAACAGAACCTGTGAACCCCACAGTAGGAAGGACTTGCCAAAGACAGGAATAGGAAGTATGTCAGAAGTGGGTGGAACAAGGTGGTGATAAGGACCGAATAAAAGTAGGCGCATAAGCTGGGATAGAGTAGAGCAGATAAGAGAACACTTGTGGGACTGAGATTCTGTTTGTCTGCTTGTTTTGCTGTGTTTTGTGCTACTTTGTATAAAATCCCTGGGAAATTACTAGAATCCCTTAAAGAGGATTTGTTGTTGTTGTTGTTGTTGTTGTCTGTGTACAGAAATTCCAGAGGACGGTTCCAGACATCCTGGGACTATGCTGATGATTTGTATTGACTTCTCAGCCCTTGTTGTTTGGTCTGTTTTGATTTCACAGGCAGATAGTGAATTGATTATGTTGTTGGCAAAGTGCATGAATCTTGTTTTGGCCCTGGGAAGATTAGCCTTCCCAGAAACAGAAACTGTGAAGGCCTTCAGGTGGACAGGACACTGTGAGCTTCAATATAGAATACAAACAGGATGAGTAACTAGACAAGGAACTGGATGAGGAGCTGAGAGCTGCCTACCTTTGTATCCAGGTGACAGTTGGATAGATTCAGGTAAGGGCTGGACCCATGGAAGAAGAACCTTGGAATTTGGGAGTCAGCCTCAGAGCCAAGATGAAAAGACTTCTCCTTGTGTACTTAGTGCTGACTGACAAGATCATGATTTACTGTGACCTAGCAGTGGGCGAACTTTGTACTTTGTACCTTCAGGTTTTCTTTGATAATTTCTTGAAAGATATTCTTTGAGTGCTTTTTAAAAGCATGACTTTCAGGTATCCCAATAATTCTCAAATTATTTCTCCAGGTGCTATTTTCCACACCTGCTTTTCCTGTGAGGTATTTTAAATTTTCTTCTGCACTTTTATTCTTTTATTTTTTTTTTAGACTGTCTTGATGTCTCTCAGATTCATGAGCGTCTATTTGTCTGATTCTAATTTTAAAGGAATTATTTTCATTGGTTACTTTTTATACCTTCTCTATTTAGTCAATTTTAATTTTTAAGGAGTTGTTTTCTTCAGTTGATTTTTTTTAATTTGGTCACTTGTATTTTTTTTTCAAGGAATTGCTTTCTTCAGTGAATTTTTGTCCTCCCTTCATGCTGTTGACTCTTCCTAGAATAGCTCAGCTTTTTTTCCCAATTTTTCTCCGACCTTGCTTATTTGACTTTTATAATCCCTTTTAAGTGCTTCCAAAAGATTTTCTGGACTTGAGACCAATCCATACTCCCCTTTGAGGTTTCACATATAGGGCATAATGACATTCTTGTACTCTTCTGAGTTGTGCTTATATCTTCCTTGTCACTATATTGTCTATGCTTAAGGTTCCTTTTTGCTTATTGCTCATGTTTTTGCTTTTTCATGGCATTTAACATTGAGCTCTGCTTTTGGAATGCGGTAGACTATGTGTGTAAGCTTTTTATGCTAGATGAACCTGTTCACTAGTATATGAACTGAGGTCTAAGGTGCTGATGGCTTGCTCTTTGTTCTGGTGTGGCCTTGCCTAGATAAGCCTGTTGTTGCCTGGTTTTCAGAGCTGGCAGTTTGCCTTATGCACTAGTACTGGAGGCTTGAAAGGTGGTCTTCTGTTCTACTGGCCTGATCAGCTGGGACCTACATGCCTCAGTTACTTATCTGGACTGTACTCAAAAGTTTCCCACTGGCTTTCTTTCTTTTCTTTATTTTTAAAAATGATTTACTAACTTCTGGTTTACATCATTCATTTCCACAAGATTTTGAGTAACACATTTTTTCCCCATTTTTCCTCTACCCACCTCCCAAAAATAGCAGTCCCACAGGATATCCCCAACTCCAATCTGCTCTCTCCCATATTTTCCCCAATACATTTTTCGCCTTTTACAGTAGGGCATGGTGGATCTCTATGCCCCAGTGCCTGTATATCTTACTTCCCAATTACATGTAAAATAATATTGCCAATAGTATATATCTATATCTATATCTATATCTATATCTATATCTATATCTATATCTACATCTATACCTATATCTATATCTATATCTATATCTATCTATCTATCTATCTATCTATATTTAAAATTTTGAATTCCAGATTCATCCACTTCCTCCCTTGCCACCCACCTTATTGACAAGATAAGCAATTCAATACAGATTGTAGATGAGTGCCTAATTCAAAACATTACCACAGTAGATATATTGCAAAAGACTGATTGTATTTCCCTCCCTCCTATCCCACCTCCCACTGGTTCTATACTCTACTTTGATCCTATCCCTTTTCAAAAGGGGGCACTTACAAGTTCCCTCCCGCCCATCCTGCCCTCCCTTCCATCATCCCCCTCTCTTTCCTTCACCACCCTACTCTCTTGTAGGGTGAGATACCCTATTTAGTGTGTATGTCATTCCCTCCCTGAGCTAAATTCAACGAGAATAAGGTTGACGCATTCCCTTTTGCATTCCTGTTTTTCCCCTGGAATGTAACTATTTTCCTTTGACACTTCTATATGAGAGAGTTTAGCCCATTCTGTCTCTCCCCATCTCCTCTCATTATATTCTCTCACATCTTAATTTCACCTTTTAAGTATAATCTCTTCCTATTAATCTAGTTGTCTGCCCTCTATCTACATATAATTGTACATATATATATACATATATATGTATATATATGTATATATACTGTACATACATATGTATACATACACATTTTATATATATATATACATTTTCGCATTTGTATCCATACACCCATATATCCTCCTCCTCCTCCCTCTCTCTCTCTCTCTCTCTCTCTCTCTCTCTCTCTCTCTCTCTCTCTCTCTCTCTCTTGCTCTGTCTGTATATATAATTATTCTCATCCTGAGAATGTTTCAGAAGTTAGAATTATAATTTTTCCATGTAGGAATGTAAAAATTTCAGCTTGGATTAGTTCCTTATGATTCCTTTTCGATATTTACCTTCTCAAGCTTCTCTTGCTTCTTGTAGCTGAATGTCAATTTTTCTATTCAACTCTGTTTGAATATAAAAATTTGAAAAATGAAAATGATGCTAGAAAATTATGAAAGGAGAGTCAACAGCCTGACTGAGGAAAATAATGCCCTAAAATAGACTAACTCAAATGGATAAAGAGGCTGAAAAAAGGCAATGAGGAGAAGGATGCCTTATAAAGCTGAATTTGCCAGATGGTAAAAGAATCTCAAAGACTCACGGAGGAGAATCTGTCCTTGGGATATAGAATGGACAAAAGGGAAGCTACTGACTTTTTGAGAAATAAAGATGCTGGTTAATAGATACAAACAAATGAAAGAATAGAAACAATGTGAAATATCTCATGGGAAAAACCACTGACCTGGAAAAGAGATCCAGGAGAGATAATTTAAAAATTATTGGATTACCTGAAAGCCATGATCAAAGAAAGAACCTAGAAATCATCCTCCAAGGAGTTCTCAAAAAAAAAAAAAAAAAACAACTGCCCTGATGTTTGAGAAACAGAAGACAAAATAGAGGTTGAAAGAATCCACAAATCAGCTCCTGAAAAAGATCCCAAAATGAAAACTCCTGTGAATATTATACCCAGGTTCTGGAATTCCCATATCAAGGAAAGAATATCACAAGTAGCCAGGAAGAAACAATTTAAATTTTGTGGAAACACAATCAGGATAACACAGCATCTGCCAACTTCTACACTGAGGGACTGAAGGGCATGAAAGATGATATTCTGCAGGTCAAAGGACCTGGGATTAAAACCTAGAATCACCGACCCAGCAAAACTGATTATCATGTTTCAGGGGAAAATATGATCATTCAGTGGTTTAGAGGACTTTCACGTATTCTTTTAGGAAAAAAAAACAGGCTTGAGTAGAAAATTTGACATTCAAATACAACAAGCAATAGAAGCATGAGAAGGTAAACAGGGAAAAGAAATCATAAGGAACTTACCAAAGTTGAACTATTTACATTTCTAAATGGAAAAATGATAATTGTAATTGCAGAAATTTTTCTCAGTATGAATATAGTTGAAAGGAATCGAAATATATATTGCAGGTATACATAGATAGAGGGCACAGGACCAATTTAATAAGAAGGGAGTATACTTAAAATATGAAATCAAGAGGTGATAGAGGAATATAATGAGAGGAGATGGGGATAGACAGAATGGGGTAAACTATCTCATATAGAAGAAGCAAGGGAAAATCAGTACAATAGCGGGGAAGAACAGGAAGGCATAAAGGAATGGGTCAACCTCATAATCATTTAATTTGGCTCCGGGAGACTATGATATACACACAAAATAGTGTATCCTACCCTACAGGAGAGTAGGGGGTCAGGGGATGAGAGGGGGGGGATGATGGAAGGGAGGGCCGACTGGGGGGAAGGGAATTTGGAAGCACCCACTTTTCAAAAGGGCAATAACATAATACAGAATAGAACAAGGTGGGATAGGAGGGAGGGAAATATAATCAGTCTTCTACAATATATCTACTATGGTAATGTTTATATATATATATATATATATATATAAACATATATATATATATATATATATACTATTATTAATACTATTTTACATGCAATTGGGAAAGAAGAGTACGGCATATCCAGGGGGACTTCTTTTTTGGGGAGGTGGGTAGGGGAAAAATGAAGAGAAAATTGGCATCACAAAATTGGTGGAAATGGATGAAGTAAAACAAAAGTTAATAAGGCATTTGAAAAAAATATTATTCCAAGAAAGAGTTCATAAGCTTCTCCAGACTGTGTAAGAAGTCCATACTCATGATGGAGAGAGAGAGAGAGAGAGAGAGAGAGAGAGAGAATCAGGACCTAGGAGTTGATGACGGTAGCAAAATTCTCTCTCTCTCTCTCTCTCTCTCTCTCTCTCTCTCTCTCTCTCTCTCTCTCTCATATGCACAAATAGGCAATTGTAGAAAGTTTTACTGATATTCTATTTTCATAGAAAAAAAAAAATAGGTGATCAGGAATTTATTTGAACTGCCTATGAAAAAGAGGAAGCCTTAAAAATATATTATGCTTTTATATTGCTTTATGTTTCCCATAGTGTTTCCCATACTAATTTGGATTAAGGTTAAATTTACAGCAAAGGGAAATTAATTGCCTCATCAGTGACATTAATGATACATAATCTCTTTAGCTGAAAATGCATATTCAAAACAAGATAAGCTAATATATTCTGACTTTAGATAGAGAAGTTCTTGAAAAATACTGTCATTTCATGTGTTCCATTTTGTAATGAACAAATTGTAATTAAAGAATTCAGTTTCTAAACATGCAAAATGAGACAAAATATGAGAATGAAGTTAACAAGAGTGGGGCATTTTTAGTGCCATAAATTTACCTCAACTTAGAGCAATTTTCAAAACTGCATGTAAGCTGAACTTGCAAACAATAGAAAAAATGCAGATTATATGTAAAATTACCCTTTTTGCATGAGTAATTATATGTTTTTTTTATGCACCATTGGGCAAAATTTTGAAAATGTAACATCTGAAGTTGGCTTCTTTTATTTCTTTCTCTTAAACACAAACTATTTTTATAAAATCCTTAGCAATTAAAACTATACTTTCTAGATTTAACTTTAGAATTTTGAACACTGGTGTTATTTATATATTACTTGCCTTTCAAGTAAATGAAATAGATTTGTATTAATTTTTTCTCTTTTCAATCTCAGCCTCTTTTTGCCCCTAGGATGCTGTCAATTCTCTTTTTCCATTGCAAAGTTCCAAAAAATATTCTTGTTTCCCCTGTTAAGATGACTATTGTGCATTTTAAGTAGATATAACCATACAATGGTCTGAAGTAATAAAAAAATTATAACTATTTTCTTTGTTATCAAGGAGAAAAGGCTCTCAGCCTCAAACCTGCCTTTTTTTCCACACAACTGCAAGACAGGCATTGGTTAGGGTTTTTTTTTTGTTAGTTTTGTTTTGTTTTCTTTGTTTGTTTTATTTTGTTTTGTATTTTTCCTGAAAGATCGACAAGATATCATTAAATAATATTTATTTAAAAAAGAACCTCTGTTAGGTAGATATTTAAATTATCATTTTCTTTCATCCAAAGGGCAGTGAAATAGTAGAGAGGTGTGTAGTGCATTTGGATACAATGTCATATTTGGGGGTAGAGCTGGAACAAGAGACTTTATTAACATAAAGGAAATTCTAAATTGGAAACTGCTACCAATAAATTTATATTGGCACCTGCTCTATAATATATGGCCTTAGAGAACTGTCTGCAATAATGATTTATCACATAATCATAAAATTTAAGTCTTGATATGTAATGGAGATAATCTACTCAAAATATTTTATTTTACAGATGAAGAAACTGAGAAACAGGGAGGTAAGGTGACTGGTCCAAGAACAGAGATGGTAAGGGGCTGAATGGATTTAAACTAAAGTCTTTTGAATCTCAACATAGCATCTTTCCATAGCATTCTTCTATCTTCTAAACCGATCCATTTATTTCATGCATATCTGACCAGTCACATCCTGATTCCAGAATTGTTATTGATTCAGGCAAGACCTAAAAATTTAAGCCTTGCAATTTGTTGGGTTACCTTAAGGAAAAAATAAATCTGACTACCACCTCTAAACTCAGTTTAAAATAAATTCCTATCTCTATTTCTAGGCAAGTTTTCTCAATGACAAAATAAATCTGCAGAGCAGGCTAATTTTAAAATAACTAGGGTAATCTGGACTTCAATGGAAGAAAAATCTAAGCTACTCAGTCTTTCAAATCTCATAACATTCAAAGGTGAATTTCCCATCCCTCCTCTGTGTCTGATGAAATTTCTTTTTCAAAGCAGCATTTCTAAAGCCTTATGAGAGCTTGACTAATTTACGAAGTAGTAATGAGTATTGATGAGGAGAGGGACAGGAAATATGGAGAAAAGTGGAGGATGATTAAAAATAGTTGTGAGAAAATCAAAATAAAAGGCTTATCTGATTGTGGCAGTGATTTAAGGTTATCCTTAACTGAGCTTTTAAAAAAAATATATTTCAAAAAGCACAAACAGGTATTTAAAAAAATTGCATGAGGCTCCAAGAAGTGGGATATAATTTCCAGTTTCTTTGATTAATGAGTAAATTCCCTGTTCTTAGGTGTTACCTATTTGTTCAGAAGCCATAGAAACACCCTGGCTTAACCAGCTTAAAGAGAATTTTTGACTTACTTAATTAGCTTCTCTAGAGCTGCTAATAAAAAACACAGCCTTGACTGTGAACCATGTAATTATTTTGACATTGATTCTCTCTCTTGAATATCTTATTCTTGATGACATAATTTCTTTACATCAATCTCTGGCTGGTGATTTTACAAACTCTAAATCTACCACTATAAGATGAACATGAATATTTTATCTTCAGCTAAATCACATGTAAAGAAAGTAGGTATCTATTTAATTCTAAAATCTATAAACACCTAATTACAAACTGTATCATGCCTGATTGTTTATGATAGGATAACAGAAAATAAGACCAATTTATTTTTGAAAAATATTAATCTTTACTAACTTTGTCACAATGGAACTTAAAACTTTTTTGTTGAGCAGAACATATGTAAATACTAATATGGGTACAGCAGGTCATTGTCGTGGACATTTTCAGCAGTGATGCAGAATATTACATTCAGGCCTGCTTAACCTGTTGGAATACGGCCCATCTCTTCATATAAGGTGAATTTAAATTTATTCCTTAAATTAAATTTCAAAGAAGATGAAGGTCCTTCATCACCTAAGTACATTAGGAGATTTTGCTTCATTTTCCATATGTTTGTATTCGTGTCTCTGTGTGTATAGATATTGCGATTTGAATTCATTCATATTTATGTAATAAAATACATGGTGAATGAGAATACTTCATTAATCCAATTGTTCAAAGAAGGCTTAATTAGTTAATAGATTCTAGAAACATGGGGAATAAATTTTTAACTAATTGTGAAAAAAAATAAAAAACTTTTATCTATTAGCAAGCTATTCAGAAATGTGTTTCTAATTGAATTTTTAAATATTCATCCAGATGCTTATCTATATAGAGATGCAATCTAATTCCAATTACTTTCCAAAAATAAGAAATTTTTCTGTGCATGAACCATATTATATAAATTTTAATTTCCTATCTTGGATATGACGAAGTCAAATTTACAGTTTCTGTACTCAAAGGAATATGCTCCCTACTACATTTTATGTCCCCCAAAACTACTAATTTCCTCAGTGTAAATTTCTCTCACAGCTAGTTTGCTAATAGATTTTTTAAAAGAAGATTTTTTATAAATACACTAATACAGGTAAAGAATTAGTCTATTTTTAGTCAGTTAAAAGAAACATATGCGAATCTGTTCCTATATATTATAAGATATTGTACCTGAATTCAGGATGAACAAGGTTTAAAGTTATTCTATGAACTATAGTAACTGCATGGTTCTAGAGATATTATTTAAATTATTTGCATCACAGGCAGATCCTTAGGGTCCATTTAATAAGGAAAGAGCAGAAGTGGATGGAAATCTCACTAAGGGAATACCTGAAGTTAATGAAATAATACCATCTTCATGCATTTGTATATCATTGCAATATTTATATAGGCAATAATGTTTGATGCTTGCATTTATTCATGCCTTAAAGGGGAGACAACTTTAATATTATAACTGCACCCCCCAAAAAGATTACAAATATAGACAGTAACTAATTACATGCGCTAATTTTAGCATATGTAAAACTATAGAAGGTAATTTATCAGTGCTTTTCAATTCCTCTTATGGTGGACCTTGCTCTCAAACATCATATGTTGTCTTTACCTATAATTGTCATTGCTGCTTTACTACCGTTGGCAACATATTCATTTTATTTTGTTAGGGCAGTATATATCAAAGAAAAGAAAATATAATAACTACTGATAGCTTTAATGCTTGTGAATCACATTCACTAAGGTCTTTTCCTATACTTCTTTTAGTATTAAGAGGTCATTTGATTATTCCTTTCAAGGGTCAATCACACTTTTATGTTCCACTAACTTCAAGGAGAGATAGACATTGTGATAAATTTTCAAGTGCCTGTGGCCACAGTGCACCTGGGAACCTCATCAGAGTTCCAAGGTAGAAAAGGGTGCATGTGGTTGCTCACAGAACAAATAGTCCAGTGAAGAAGTAAACACATTTCTACTTAGTTCATACCACCTAGGAAAAACTAAAAATGTAAAGATACCTAGAATTATCTCCGAAAAGAGTTGCACAAAAACCTGAAGCTTAAAACAGTGCCAAATCCATTTGGCAAGCAGAATCCCACTTTTATATAAAATTAAAAATGAAGAGAAAGGCTGGCAAAATGAGGGAACATGGGGGGAAAATCTGACAATAGAAAATTACAATGGTGACAAGGAAGATCAAAGCACACACTCAGAAGAAGAAAAGAAAGTCAAAACTCTTTCTTACAAAGCTTCAAAGTAAAATATGAATTGGTGTTAGGTCAATGATTTTGAAAATCAAATGAGAGAGGTAGGGGGAAATAAGGGAAGACAACTTAGAGTGATATAAGAAAAGTATGAGAAAATTCAACAGCTTGGTAAAGGAGAAAAAAGTTACTGAAGAAAATAACACTTATAAAACAGAATAGAACAAATGGGGAAAAAAAAGCTTTAAAAATGAGAAGAATGCCATGAAAAGCAGAATGGGCAAGTGAGTGAAAAAAAGACAAAAAAAAAAACAATCACTGGAGAAAGAATTCCTTAAAAAATGAAGTGTCCAAATTGAAAAGGAAGTACACAAACTTGCTCAAGAAAACAATTCCTTAAAAAAATTGGAACTGTATGAGTGGAGTTTTTTGACCAAGCAATGAATTTATGAGAAATATAAAACAATAAAAGAAAACCTAAAGAATGTAAAAATAGAAGACAATGGGAAATATTCCATTAGAAAAAATAAAACCTGACCTGCAAAATATAAGTGGGGGAGATGAAAGCCCCTTTCAGGGCTGTACATGTACAATTATATAAAACACATTTCCACAATAGTAACATTAAAGAAGAAACAGAACAAAAGGGAAAAATCATGAGAGGAAAAAAAAACACCGTGCTTCAATCTGCATTCATATTTCATAGTTCTTTCTCTGCAATGATTAACACTTTCTATCATGAGTCTCTTGTGATTGTCTCATATCATTGTATTGCTGAGAAGAGCTAAATCTATCAAAGTCGATCAATGCACAGTGTTGCTGTTATTGTGTAAAATATTCTCATGGCTCTGCTAATTTCACTGAGCATCAGTTCATGTAAATCTTTCCAGGTTTTTCTGAAATCTGTTTGCTCACCATTTCTTATTAACAATAGTATTCCATTATATCCATATACAACAATTTGTTTAAACATTCCCCAATTTTTGGGCATCGCAATTTCCAATTCTTTCTTACCCACAAAAAGAACTGCTGTAAATATTTTTGTGCATGTATATCCTTCCTTTTTCCTTTGTTTAGGATTAATTTGGGATACATACCTAGGAGTGGTATTGATAGATCGAAGGGTTGTAAATCCAATCACAAGCAGCTCTCCATAGGACATCTTCGGTGAATAGCCGTAAGGTTCTGATCACATAGTATAGTGAATTCTCTATTCATCAGTAAACTAAGACAAAACATTTACAAAAACCAAAGCAAAACATTCCCAATGATATAACCATTTATCACTAAGGTGGCCACATAGTTTAAAACAGAATATATTATTTAGTAAGTCCTTAATCATGCCTAAGGAGCAATCCTCCTTAAGGGACACAAATTACAAAGGTCAAAGTTTTCCCAACTCTAGTTCCCATTGTCTTAATCTCTCAGTCAAAAAGTCTTCTTCTTTCTTCATTGGATATTAGTTTCCAATAATCCTTAATTCAATAATACTTAATGGGTACAAGGTACAAAGTACAAAGATGTCCCAACCTATGCCACAGTAAATCATGATCTTGTCACTCAGCACTAAGTACCCAAGGAGACTTGTTTTTCATCTTGCCTTGAAGCTAGCTCCCAAATTTCAAGGTTCTTCTTCCATGAATGGGTCCAGCTCTTGCCTGAATCTACTCAACTGTCACCTGGATTCACAAGAAGACAGGTCAGCTTCTCATCCAGCTTCTCACCCAGTTCCTTATCCAGCTCCAGTTCCATATTGAAGCTCACAGTGTCCAGGCCACCTCAAGTTGTTTGCAGTTTCTGTTTCTGGTAAGGCACATCTTAACAGAGCCAAACAAGATACATGCACATTGCCAGCACCACCATCAATTCACTATTTGCCTATGAAATCAACACAGACCAACAATCAAGGTCTGAGAAGTCAACACAAATCATCAGCATAGTCCCAGGACCTCTGAAACCCTCCTCCAGAACTTCTGTAAACAGACAACAAGAAAATCCTCTTTCAGAGCTTCCATAAGTCCCGGGGCTTATGTACAAAGTATCACAAACACAAATCAACACAGACAAAAGAGACAAAAAGAGTACTAGTCATCACAATCTTTCCCATTCTCAGTTCTGCTCAGTCCCAGCTGTGTTCAAGCTTTTTATCTGTCATTAGCTTCTTCCTCTTCCTGTCTTTGGCAAGTCCCTCCCACTGTGGGATTCACAGATTCTGTTCCTTAACATAGACTTGATATAATCAGGGCAAGGCTCAGAGATGCTTGAACTGAAACAAGGTGCAAAATAAAAGAGGTGCTAAGTATTCATTTGTTTGCCTTTACAAGGGTATGCAAAGTTGTATTGCCCTTTGGGCACAGATCCAAATTGCTATATTAAATTTTTGTTAGATCACAACTCCACGAAAAATTCATTAGTGTTTCAATTTTCAAAACATCTCCAACATTGATCATTTTACCTTTTTTTTTAGTAGTCAATCGGATAGATGTGATGTGGTGTCTCATATTTGTTCTAATTTGTATTTCTCTAATTAATAATGATTTAGAGCACTTTTTATATGACTATAGAAACTTTTCATTTCTTCATCTGAAAACTACCTGTTCATAACATTTGACCATTAATGAATTGGGGAAGGACTTTCATTCTTTTAAATTTGATTTAATTCTCTATATATTTTATAAATGAGGCCTTTATAGAAAAACTGGTTATAATTTTTTTTTTTTTTACCAGCATTTTGAGTTCCTTTAATCTTGAAGGAACCCTGATTTGGGGAAAAATTTTATAATTTAATGTAATCAAAATTATACATTTTGTATTTAATAATGCTCTCTATTTAGTGTTTGGTCATACATTCTTCCCTTCTATATTGATCTGACTGATAAACTAGTCTTTGCTTTCCTAACTTCCTTATAGTGTCACCCTTTATGTCTATACCATGTACCCATATTGGTCGTATCTCAGGATATGAAGGAAAAAGATGGTCTCTGACTAATTTCTGCCATTATACTTTCCTGTTTTCCCTGTAGGTTTTGTCAAATAATAAGTTCTTACCCCAAAATCTGGATTCTTTGGGTTTCTTAAAAATGCATTACTATAGTCATTTGCTACTGTCTTCTGCAACTCACCAATTCCACTGATATACCACTCTATTTCTTAGCCAGTATGAAATAGCTTTGATGATTGCGTCCTTATAAAAGAGTTTTAGATCTGTTACAGCTAGGCCACAATCCTTTGCATTTCTTTTCATTAATTTACTTATTATTCTAGACCTTTTATTGTTTCAGATCAATTTTGTCATTACTTTTTTTTAATTCTACAAAAGAATTTTTGGTAGTTTGTTATGAACTTAATAAGTAAATTAATTTAGGTAAAGTTTTCATTATTAATATAATAGTTTGACAAATCCATGAGCAACTTATATTTTTTTTATTAAATTTTATGTATATATTTCGTTTACATGATTCATTTCCACAAGATATTGAGTTACAAATTTTCTCCCATTTTCCCTATCCACCACCCCAAAAGAGTGATCCCACTGTTTACCCCCTGCTCCAATATGTTCTCTTCTATAACCTCCCCATCAGCCCTCCAAATTTCCAGTAGGGCAAGATGGATTTCTATATATATATATATATATATATATATATATATATATATATATATATATATAGTGAAAGACTGACTATCTATCCCTCCATCCTACTCTATCCCCTACTTGTTCAATTCTCTACTTTGACCTTGTCCACTTTAAAAGTGTGTGCTTCCAACTTACCTCCCCGGCCCCAGCCTGCCTTCCCTTCCATTATCTCCCCTCTCTTATCCTTCCCTTCTACTCTCCTGTAGGGGGAGATACCCTATTTAGTGTGTATGTCATTCCCTCCCTAAGCCAATTTCAGTGAGAATAAGTTTGACCAGCTCCTTTGAAGTCTTGAATATCATACACCAAGTTGTTTGACCCCTCAGCTGGAAGAGCCTGTGCTATCCTGATTGTGCTTCCACAATATTCAAACTTTTTCTTTTTTGCTGCTTGTAATATTTTCTCCTTGGTCTTCCAGAACCTGGCAATAACAGTCATAGGAGTTTTCTTTTAGGGATCTTTTTCAAGAGGGGATGAGTTATTTCTTTCAATTTCTGTTTTGCCTTACAGTTCTAAAACATCAGGGCAAGTTTCCTTGAGAATTTCTTAAAGGATGATTTCTAGGTTCTTTTTTGATCCTTACTTTCAGGTAGTCCAATAATTTTAAAGTGATCTCTCCTGGATCTATTTTCTAGGTCAGTGGTTTTTCAAATGAAATATTTCACATTGCCTTTTGACTTTTCATTTGTTTGGATCTGTTTAATAGTATATTGATTTCTTTTTTTTTCTTTTGCCTTTTGGAGGGGAATTGGGGTTAAGTAAGTTGAACAAGGTCACATGTCTAGGTTTTTGTTTGTGTGTGCATTGTCTGAAGTCGGATCCGAACTCAGGTCCTTCTGACTCCAGGGCCAACACTCTATTCACTGCACCACCTAGGTGCCCCATATTGATTTCTCATAAAGTCACTAGCTTCTATTTGCTCCATTCTGAAGGAGTGAATCTCATCAATGAACTTTTGAGATTCTTCTTCCATCTTGAAAATTTGGCTTTTTAAAGCATTCTTCTGCTGTTGGCTTTTTGGGCCTCTTTTTGACATCTGAGTTAGTCTATTTTTTAAGGTGTTATTTTCTTCAGTCAGGTTGTTGGCTCTCTTTTCATGATTTTCTTGCATCATTCCCATTCCTCTTCCCAATTTTTCCTCCACTTCTCTTATTTGGTTTTCAAAATCCTTCTTAAGCTCCCCTATGGCCTGTAACAAATTCATACTTTTCTTGGAAGATTTTGTTGCAGGGTTTCTCACTTCATTGTCTTCCTCCTGTTCCATGCTTTGGTCTTTTTTGTCCTCAAAAAAGGAGTCCAAAGTTGCATTGCTCTGCTTGCTTTGCTTCTTTTTCTTGCTCATTTTGCCACTCAATTATTTGGCTTATGATCTTTTTGCCACAGTAGAACTCTGCTTTGAGAGAGGATAGCTTGGTCCCAAAATTCTGGGGTTTTCTCAGCTGCCAGATGTATTAGTTAGGTGCCCTCTCAGAAGCCTCCACTGGCTCTTGCTGAGTGTTCACACACCCCAGGACCTCTACCCTACTCTGTGATCCAGATTTGAGAAAGTTAAATCAAGAGTGATTACCACTCAGGTTGGTTGCTTGGTCCCCTTACAATCTTCAGGCCAGGAGCTCTGAAGCAGTCACATGGCAACAATTGCTATGCTTCAGCTACGTCTTCCTCTAGGGACAGAGGCTATACCACACTCCTTGACACCCTGTTCTGACAATGTCCACACTGAACTCTCATTTTTTCTTTGGAATTTATAGGTTGATAATTCTGGAACCACCACAACTGCTGGTGATCCACTTTCCAGATGTCCCTTCAGCCAGGGCTCATTGTGGCTGCCCTGAGGCTAAAACTGCATACTCATGGGGGCTAGACATGCTTCCAGAGTGCTGGGATGGATCCTTCTTCTCTGCCTGCAAGGCTGTCTTCAGCAGGAGGTGTGTTTCTCTCTGTCACTCCTAAAGTTTGTTTAGAGTCATTTTTATACATATTTGAGATGGTTATCAGGAGTCATACAGAATTTTCCTGCTTGTATGCTGCCATCATGGATTCACACATCCCTACCCCCCCATATAACTGATATTTTTCTATTTAGATCTGACTTTAATTGTGTGAAAAGTGCATGGTAATTGTGTTCATATTATCCCTGCATTTGTCTTGGCATGTAAAATACTAAATATTTTGTGTTGCCTACAATTATTTTAAATGTAATTTCTCTTTCTATCTCTTGCTGATGGGTTTTGTTAGAAGTATGTAGACATGTTAACGATTTATGTGGGTTTATTTTATATCCGACAACTTTGCTAAAGTTATTCATTTTTTCAAATATTTTCTTTTAGTTGATTCCCCTGGATTCTCTAAGGTACCATTATCCTTACTTCTCCCTCCTTCTTGCTATCTCCTTCAATCCCTCTCCCAGTATTCCATTCCTGATCTATTTCAAGAAATTAACTCCACATAAACACATCCAGACATTTGCTCATCTACATTTTTTACATATACAGTTGCCCAAAATATTTCCATATTAGTCATGTTGTAAAAGAAATTCCATACCAAAGAAAAAAAAAAGGAAAATAAGATTCAAAAATATATTTTGATCTGTATTCAGACTTCACCTGTTCTTTCTCTGAAGGTGGATAGCATTTTTCATTATAATAAGTCCTTTGGAAGCTCATCTACAAGTCATCAATAAATTTATTAACTGTGAAGGTCTTGCAATATACCTATCATATCCCTTTTCCTCATTTAAATTATTATATATATTTAAATACTTCAGACTGTGTTGACAATACTCAACTCAGTTTTGCCTTTGTGATGAATCCTATGAATTTGTTATGAAATCTTAATTGGGTCCTAATAGCAACCTGCAAATTGTTTTACAACTTTCTAATAAATTCTATATCCCAGTCACCATGAAGAGTTTTACAAACTTAAAAAAAATATTTATTTAATTAGTTTTAGTTTACAAAATTCAGTTCCACAATCCCTTGAGTTCCAATTTTTCTCCCCCTTTCTTTCTCCCCCCCCCCCCCACGGTAGCATGAAACCCGTAAAATGCTTCTGTAAATACCTTCCCATTAAACATTAGTCAAGTTGTCAAGAAGAAGAATAACCGATAGAGTGAACAATGAGAAAGAAGGAACAAAGCAAAACACAAAAGAGAGAAAACAAATAATTGCTTCAATCTGTATTCAGCCTCTGTAGTTCTTTTCTCTGGGTGTGGATATCCCTTTCCATCATGAGCCTTTTGGAGTTCTTTTTTTTTAAAGCAATTGGGGTTAAGTAACTTTCTCAAGGTAACACGGCTAGTCATTATTTATGTGTGGATGCTTATTTTCTGAGGCTGTATTCGATCCCGTGTCATCCCAACCCAAGGTCGGCGCTCTTACTCACTGCGCCACCTAGCCACCCCCTTTTGGAGTTCTTATAACTTTGCATTGAAAGGAAACTAGTCTATAAATGTTAGTCATCAGAGATAAAATGTATCTGAAATTGGGTACAGAGTTCTCCTGGATTTGCTCTCTTCACTCAACATCAGTTTTTATTATGAAGTCCATCTGCTCCTCATTTCTTATAGCACAATAGTATTCCATTACTAATACATTCATATACCACAAGTTGTTTAGCTACTTCCCAATTAATGGCCATCCCCTTCAATTCTAATTCTTTGCCACCACAAAAAGAGCTGCTATAAATATTTTAGTACATATGGGTCCTTCTCCCACTTGTATGATCTCTTTGGGATACAGCCCTAGAAGTACTATTGCTGGGTAAAAAGGTATGCACTATTTTATAGCCCTTTGGGCATAGTTCCCAATTTACCTCCAGAATGGGTGGCTCACCTCATAACTCCACAATAATACATTAGTTTTCCATGTTTCTATATTCTCTCCAGCATTTATCATTTGCCTGTTTTGTCATCTTAACTAATCTGACAAGTGAGATATGGTACTTCAGAGTTGTTTTGATTTGCATTACTCAAATCAGTAGTGACTTAGAGCAGTTTTTCATATACCTGCAGCTATCTTTATAATTACTTCTTCTGAAAATCCCCTGTTCATGTACTTTGATCATTTGACTTGTATTCTTATAGATTTGACCCAGTTATCTGTATACTTTAGAAATGAGTCCTTTATCAGAGAGACTGCTTGTAAAAAAAAAAAAAAAAACGTTTCCTAATTTTTCACTTCCCTCTTAATTTTGGTTACATTGGCTTTATTTGTACAAAAAACTTTTCAGTTTAATGTAATAAAGTTATCCATTTGGCATTATTAAGTTCTCTATCTCTTGTCTGGACATAAATTCTTCCCTACATCATGAATCTGACAGGTAAACTATTCTTTGCTCTCCCAGGTTGCTTACAGTATCAGTCTTTATATCTAGATTGTGCACTCATTTAGACTTGGTGTCAGATATTGGTCTATGCCCATTTTCTGTCATAATACTTTCTTGTTTTCCCAGCAGCTTTTGTCAAAGAGTGAGATATTATCACAGAAGCTGGAGACTTGAGGTTTTTCAAACAGTAGATTCCTACTGTTCATTGACCACTGCATCACTGATCCACTATAATACCAACTTTTTAATCACTGCTCAATACTCACACCATGCTCCCATGGTGTGCTGAGGACATTGCCTCATAATTTACCCAGGGGAAAAATGAGACTATTCTCCAAGAACTTGCTTTATCCCCCTCCTCCTCCTCATCTCACATCCCTAAGACAACTTTCTCTACTCATTATTATCTCAGTGATGAGGTAGCCCTATTCATTGATAAGACAAATCTCTTTTGTACAAACTTTATAGAACATGTGATACCATTCCTCCTGTATTCTTATGTCTATTGTCCCTTGCTATTATCATCACTTCTCTGATAAACTCCCTGAGAAAGTCATTTGCAATCAGTAGCTCCTCATCATCATCTTCCATTATCTTCTAAAAATTTTTGTAAATTTAATTTTAGTTTCATCATTCAAAGGAATATGTTTCTCTCCAAAATACTGATTCTAAAGTCGCATCCTTCTCTTCTCTACAGACTATGATACTGTCAATCATCATCTCTTCCGAATTTATCTCTCCTTTCTAGTTATTCATGACACTTCTCTCTTTGTTCTCCTCCCATATGTCTGACTCCCCCTTCAGTGTCTCTTGCTGGATATTCTTCTAGTCCTTTCCCACTAAACTTGGGTGTCCCCCAAGGGTATGTGAGGGGTCCTCTTCTTTTCTTTCTCCATAACATGTCTTTTTTGTATCTAACCATCTTCTTTGCAATTTTATTAATATTTCAAAAAAGATTCATTTTATAGGAATATATACATACAAATAAATACTAAGACTATGCATCTGTGTATACATACACATATATACATATTTGGATATAGTTTACATATAAATATACAGCTATATTCTCTTTCTTAAACCCCCATCCCTCATGACGCACTGCATTTAGGACATCTAAAGTTAGAATTCGAATGGATATTAAAATTTCATTGACAACTCAAAATATTTGAAACAGATCTCATTTTCTCCTCTGGCCCCACAATACTCCTTCTCTTCCAAACTTCTCTATTATTACTGAGAGTACCAACATCCTCTTAGGCACCATCACAGTCTTCACTCACACCTATCTAATTTGTTAAATCTGTTGCAAAGCCTTAATGTTTCTACCTTTACAAAATTTCTAGTCTCTCTCTCTCTCTCTCTCTCTCTCTCTCTCTCTCTCTCTCTCTCTCTCTCTCTCTCACTCTCTATCAGATTTTTATCACTCACAAGTCTTCTACCCTCTTCCAGGCTCTCATCACCTTATATTGGGACAATTGCAATACCCTTCTGTATGGTCTCTCTGCCTTGTCTATCCACACTCTAATTCATCTTCAATTCAACTTCCAAAGAAATTTTCCCAATGACAAATCCAATTATATCACCTTACTCCTCATGAAAGTCCATGGAGTGTCTCCCTATTACCTTCGTGCTTAAATAGAAATTATTTAATGGACATGTAAAACCTTTGATAACCCACCTGCTTTATTCTTTTCCAATATGTTTTTTCTTTTTTTCAAATGCTTTATTAATTTCTAGTTTACATCATTCATTTCTGCCAGATTTTGAGTTACAATTTTTCCCCATTATTTTCCCTTCCCCTTACCTCAGAATAGCAGTCCCACAGGATATCCCCTCATCCCATCTGCTCCCTCCCATATCTTCTCCCATACCCCCTTCGAGTTTTTCAGTAGGGCAAGGTGAATCTCTGTACCCCAATACCTGTATATATTATCTTATTTCACAAATATATGTAAAATAGTATTAATAATAGTGTTTATACATTTTTTAACATTTGATTTTAAAACATTGAATTCCAGATTCATTCCCTTCCTCCCTTGTCACCCACCTTTATTTTGAAGAAAAGCAATTCAGTATATGTTGTACATGTGTAGCTATGCAAAACATTACCATAGTAGATATATTATAAAAGACTGACTATATTTCTCTCCCTCCTATCCCACCTCCGACTTGGTCTATCCCCTACTTGAATCCTGTTCCTTTTCAAAAGTGGGTGCTTCCAACTTCCCTCCCCCTTTGGATACTTCTTCCCTTCCAACATCCCCATCTCATCCCCATCCTCCCTACTCTCCTGTGGTGTGAGATATCCTATTATGTATATATGCATGTAATTCTCTCCCTGAGGCAAATTCAATGAGAATAAGGTTTTGCCTTTTTGCCTTCCTGTTCTTCCCCTCCTTTGTAACCATTTTCCCCTGCCTCTTCTATATGAGACAATTTACCCCATTCTTTCTTTCCCCATCTCCTCTTGTTATATTCCTCTCTCACCTCTTAATTTCACCTTTTAAGTATCATCGCTTCTTATTAAATTCGACCGTGTCCTCTATATATGTATACCTGTAAACATATATATGCATATTCACATATATATTCATAAGCCCATATACACTTCTTTAACTATTTTCATACTGAGAAAAATTTCATCAGTTACAGTTGTCATTTTTCCATGTAGAAATGTAAATAGTCCAACTTTAATAAGTTCATTATGCTTTCTTTTCGCTGTTTACCTTCTCAAGCAACTCTTGCTTCTTCTATGTGAATGTCAAATTTTCTATTCAACTCTGGATTTTTCATTAAGGTTGCTTGGAAGTCCTCTATTCCACTGAATGACCATATTTTTCCCTGAAACATGATACTCAGTTTTTCTGGATAGGTGATTCTTCATTTTAATCCTGGCTACCTTGCCCTCCAGTATATCATATTCCAAGCCCTTGTATCCCTCAGTATAGAAGCTGCCAGGTCCTGTGCTATCCTGATTGCATCTCCACAGTATTCAAATTGTTACTTTCTGGCTGCTTGTAATATTTTCTCCTTGATCTGGGAATTCTGGAACCTGGCTATATTATTCTTAGGAGTTTTCTTTTTGGGATCTTCTTCACTAACTGATTGGTGGATTCTTTCAACCTCTATTTTGCCCTCTGGTTCTAAAATATCAGGGCAATTTTCCTTGAGAATTTCTTGAAGGATGATTTCTATGTTCATTTCTTGATAATGGTTTTCAGGTAGACCAATGATTCTTAGATTGTCTCTCCTAGATTTATTTTCCAGTTCAGTGTTTTTGTTTTTTGTTTTCCAATGAGGTATTTCACATTGCCTACTTTTATTTCATTTCAGTGAGCTTTTACGATTCTTTTTCCATCTGGCAAATTTGGCTTTTTAAGGCATTCTTCTCTTCATTGCCTTTTTGAGCCTCTTTTTCCATTTGAGTTAGTCTATTTTTAAGTTATTTTCCTCAGTCAGGCTGTTTACTCTCATTTCATACTTTTCTTGCATCTTTCTCATTTCTCTACACATTTTTCTTCCACTTCTCACATCTGCTTCTTAAGGGCCTCTATGGTCTGTAACCATCTCATATTTTCATTTGTGGCTTTTAGTGCAGGATTTCTTACCTCACATTGCTCGTCCTGTTGCATGCCCCAATCCTCTTTGCCCCCCAAAGAGGAGCCTAATGTGGAATTTTTCTGTTTATTTTGTTTCCTATTCCTAGGCATTTTGCCAGTCAATTACTTGACTTTTGGGGTTGTTGTCGCAGAAGGACTCTGCCACCAGCCAGGCGAGCTTATGTCTCAAACACTAGGGTTTTCTCAGCTACCAGAAGTATTAGTTGGGTGCCCTCTCTGTAGCCTCCACACACTCTGGCAACATGGTCAATCACCCCAAGACCTCCACATCAGACCACAATCCAGATCCGAAAAGGTTAAAGCAAGACTTATCTCTTGGTGCCCTACAGTCCACAGGCCAGGAATTGAAGCTACTGCATGACTGCAGCTTCACTGAAGGGTTTCAGCAGCTTCTCACCCCCAGAGAATGTCCCCATCACACTCTCCCAACTAATGAGTCCCAAACTTCACACTGAACTAACCTTTTACTTTTACCTTGACATCTATGTATTGGTAATTCTGGAAATCCCACAGCTTCTGGTGTTCTGGAGTACCTCCAACCAGCTCCTGTTCTGGATGCCCTGGGGCTAAAATCTCAGACTCATGCAGGCCTCTGCTCAGCTCCCAAAGCACTGTGCTGGCTGCTTCCTGCCAGGCTGCCCTCATTGGGAGGTTAGTTTCTATGTGTCATTTTGTGGGTTCTGTAGCTCCAGAGTTTCTTTAGAGCCCTCTTTTACATGAATTTTGAAGTGGTGGGAGCAGGAACTGCATGGAAATGCAGTTACTACTCCGCAATCTTGACTCTGCCCTTCCCCATTCCAATCTTTTTTATACTTTTTTGTTCAGTATTTCCAGTCATGCCCAACTCTTTGTGATCCCTCTTGGGGTTTTCTTGGCAATGATATAGAAGTGTTTTGTCATTTCCTCCTCTAGCTAAAGTGAGGAAACTGAGACAAACAGAGTGAAACGACTTGCCTGGGCTCACATAGCTAGTAAATTTCAGAGACCAAATTTGATCTGAGATCTTTCTGACTCCAGTCCTGGCACTCTATTCAATATGTCATTCAGATTTCCATAGCAGCTTTATAAATTACTTCCATCTAATCATTTTATAATTCATCTACACTGGCCTACTTGCTATCTGCCCCCCCCCCACTCACACACAAAAACTTAACTCAGAAGTCTATGCCTAATTTCTCTCCTCTCTCATTTCTGTTCCCTATCTTTCCTGACTACATTAAAGTATCACATCATAACTTCCTTTCTGTAGCGTAGATTTCAAATCTGCATTTTCCCAAGTGCTTTGCTTCTGAGATCACCTCCCAATAGTGCAATGAGTTATTATCTGCTAGAATGTAAGTTCCTTCAGGCTAGGGACTGAAAATATTTTCTTTCCTTTATTTTTCTTACTGCCAAGTATTTGCTATTTTTAAGTCATGTCCAACCTTTAATGATCCACTTTTGGATTATGCGGACCAAGCTATTAGAGTGGTTTGCCATTTCCTTCTCCAGTTCATGTTATAGATAAGGAGTTAAGGCAAAAAAAGGTTAAGTGACTTGCAAGGGTAACACAGCTAATAAGTGTCTTAATCTAGATTTGAACTCAGGAAATCTTCCTGACTCCAGGCTCTGCACTACCTAGTTGCAGTGTGCTTAGTATAATGACTGCAAATTCTTGTTGACTGATTTACTAACTGACTGGAATATGTTGTAATCTAGCATTGAGTCCATAATTTTATGAATTTATGTATTACTTGGCATATTTAGAAATTCTGGGTAGTAATTCAGTCCATTTAGCATTTGCAACAAACCTTCAAATATTTTCTGGATTTGGCTGATATTTGTCAATGTTTGAGCCTGGCTCTTTCAACTGAAGCCACAAGAAATTTATTTTCTTTAAATGTTAATAATAAAATTCATTTCTGCTAGCCCAGAAGAAGTTACAAAGGCTATTAAGATAACTTTCTCCAGGGGGGATGAGCCAAGATGGCAGAGTAGAAACAGCACTTCCACAGTGCTCCAGCCCACAAAACTTCAACATCATGTAAAAGATGACTATGAAAAACTTCTGGAGTTCCAGCACCCACAGAATGACAGAGAAGCTAACCTCCCACAGAGGATAGCCGGGCAGCCTGGCAGAGAGCAACCAGCACAGCACTCCAGGAGCCAACTGTGCAGCTCTCTGTGACCTGACAGAGCCAAGTCCAGTAGCCAAGCCCAGAACCACATGAGTCAGACGTTTTAGACCCAGCGTGGCCCAATCAACAGCTGGCTGGAGGGACCCCAGAATACAAGCAGCTGTGGTGGTTCAAGAATTATCAACACAGATAGGCCTAGGACAAAGTGAGAGGTTACTGATCTATGGACTTTGGGAACAGTATTTGGGAATGTGTCAGCTTCTTCCCCTCAGGGCCAGAACCTCTGAGTAGCTCCTGCACAGCCACCATTTTACAGCTTTGGTTGCAGCATGAGCTCCTGACCTGAGAACTATAGGGGGATCCAGCCATCAGTCTGGGGGGGGTAATTGCTCTTGATTTAACCTCGCTGGAACTGGATAGTGGTATGGGGTGGATGTCTTGGGGTGTGGTTCCAGCTTCCCAGACTTTGTGGGGGCTTCAGGGAGGCCACCCAATTAATACTACTGGCAGTTGAGAAGACCCCAACATTTGGAACAGAAGCTCCCCTGCCTGGTGGCAGAGTCCTACTGTGACAACAAGCCCAAAAGTCAAGCAATTAAGTGGCCAGATGGGTAGGCAAAGGAAACAAAATAAAAAGAAGAATTGCACCTTAAACTCCTATTCTGGGGGCAAAGAGGATCGAAACATGAAAGAGGAGGAAGACTATGAGGTCAGAAATCCTGAACCAAAAGCCCAAAATGAAAATATGATTGGGTTACAGACCATAGAGGACCTTAAGAATGATTTTAAAACCCAAATAAGAGAAATGGAGGAAAAAATTGGGAAGAGAAATGAGAAGTATGCAGGAAAAGTATGAAATGAGAGTCAACAGCCTTACTGAGGAACATAACACCTTAAAAAGTAGACTAACTCAAATGGCAAAGGAGGCTCAAAAGGTCAAATTCTCAAAAAAATTGGTCAGATTCTCAAAAAAAAGGTCAGATTCTCAAAAAATTTGGTCAAATTCTCAAAAAAAGGGTCAGATTCTCAAAAAGAATCTCAAAAGCTCACTGAGGAGATTCATTCCTTCAGAGTTAGACTGGAGCAAATGGAAGATAGTGACTTTATGAGAAATCAAGATCCTGTTGCATAGATCCAAACAAATGAAAGAATAAAAGGCAATGTAAAATATCTCATAGCAAAAACCAATGACCTGGAAAATAGAGCCAGGAGACATAATTTAAAAATTATTGGACTACCTGAAAGCCATTATCAAAGAAAGAACCTATAAATCATCCTTCAAGAAATTCTCAAGTAAAATTGCCCTGATGTTTTAGACCAAGAGGGAAAAATAGAGGTTGAAAGAATCCACCTATGTCCTCCTGAAAAAGCTCCCAAAAGAAAACTCCTAGGAATAATATAGCCAGGTTCCAGAATCCCCAGATCAAGGAGAAAATACTACAAGCAGCCAGGAAGAAAGAATTTCAGTATTATGGAAACAATCAGAATAAGACGGGACTTGGCAGCTTCTACCCTGAGGGACTGAAGGGCATGGAGTATGATATTCCACAGGGCAAAGGATGTAGGATTCAAACCAAGGATCACATACCAAGCAAAACTGAGTATTTTGTTTTAGGGGAAAATATAGTCATTCAGTGGAATAGAGAACTTTCAAGCATTCTTGAAGAAAAAAACAGAGTTGAATAGAAAGTTTGACATTCAGACACAAGAAGCAAGAGATGCTTAAAAAGGTAAACAGGGAAAAGAAATCAAAAGGAATTTATCAAAGATGAATTATTTACATTCCTACATGGAAAAACAATAACTGTGACTGATGAAACCCTTCTCATTATGAAAATAATTGAAGAAGGGTATTTGGGCATAGGAATACATCTGTGAATATGTGTATATATGTTTACAGGAATATATGGATAGAGGGCACAGGTCAAATTTGGTGAGAAGGGATGATACTTAAGGAGTGAAGTTAAGAGGTGTGAGAGGAATGTCACAAGAGGAGATGGGGAGAGACAGGGTGGGGTAAACTATCTCATGTAGAAGAGGCAAGGGGATGTGGTTGCAGAGGAGCGGAAGAAAAGGAAAGCAAAAAGGCAAAACCATACTCTCATTGCATTTGGCTCAGGGAGAGAATGTACTACATAGTAAATGGGATATATCACCATGCAGAAGAGTAGGTGGAAGGGGGGTGAGAAAGGGGATGATGCAGGAGAAGGCATGCTGGGGGGAGGGGAGGTTGGAGGCACACACATTTGAGGAGGGAGAGGATCAAAGTAGGGAATGGAGCAGGTGGGGCCTGGGATATATGGGAGGGAAATATTATCAGTCTTTTACAATATATCTACTATGGTAACGTTTTGCATAACTACACACGTCCAACATATACTGAATTGCTTATCTTTCAAGAATGAGTGGGTGACAATGGAGGAAGTGAATAGATCTTAAATTTGAAGTTTTAAAATTAAATGTTTCAAATATATATATATGAAGAATGTCTTTCTCCAAATCCCAGGTAAAACATTCAAAATATTTTTGTGATGTAAATTATCTTAAGCAGAATGAAGTATAGCAATCAGGTGTTTTTATTTAATTGGATGTTGATAGACATTCTAAATAATGCTAAATATGTGTTATATTCTAGTAAATGAATGGTAAAATAAATGAATAGTAAAACTTGATCTTAAAAAATTTGATTGTTACATTTTTCACAAGTTCATAGTAATATAATCTGGTATTCAAGCTAATTGTCATTCTCTTTGCATAAAATCTTTCTATTTTTATGTAGGCTTAATGAATTCAAAATTATAATACTGTAGCAATTGGAAAATTTGATTATGTTTTATAAAACATGTGATATTAAGCACAGAAGTATCATTTTTTAAAATTAACTGATAAAAATTCATCAAATTATAATTATTACAATTATAATTCCAGGACTGCTTAGACAAGTGGAAAAGGAAAATTAAAGTAATAATATGGTAAATGTAGACAAATCTGCTATCAACTGACTTACTCAGAACATTATTTGAATTCCCACGTTAATTCTAATTGGTATAGATACATAAATATTCGAAACAATTTGAATGTTTAACTGCTTTATTTCCAAAGTAGAAAAAATAATAAAGAAATGTATATACTATCACACAGACCCAAATATATATATATATATATATATATATATGTGTGTGTGTGTGTGTATAGATATATATATATAGATAGATATATATCTATATGTATATCTATATCTATATCTATATCTATATATAGAGAGAGAGTAAAAATCATTAATAATAATATATTCACACTATAAAAGCAGACTATTAAAACTAAAGTATATTGGAAGTTTGGAGATACTGCTTCAATTACATTTATGTATGTATGTATGTATGTATGTATGTATTTGTTGGAAGGGTAAAATATTGACTCAAATATTTCAGAAGTTATGGCAATCATAACTTCTGCAAAATATATCCACCTTAATATGTATGAATTCCATTTTAAGTTAGGTATTTTATAATTTTAATTTTCATTGTCCATTTTCCACATTTTTGTCTGTTTATATTTTAACATTTATAAATGGCAGGTTCTGCAACTCTTTTACAATATTCAAGTATGTGAATGACAGATACAACAAACTTTTACTGAGAACTTATATAATATATTTATTTCCTAAGGAAATACAGTAATATGAATGGCATCAATATTAACCATTAGGATAAAATTCAGCTAAAGAGGATGAAGAACAGGGAAAAAAATAAAAGAAAAATAAAAATAATCTCGATTTTCCCCCATATAGTGAAATATTAAATGTCTAAAGTTCATTTTAACTTGTTAGTGATACTTATCACTTTATTGGTCCAAGCTTGGTGCATTTTTTTCCAGTGTGATACACTATTGAAGGTGTTACACCAAGTTATAATTTTTTAGATTGATAAAATTGAAGAGATTTTCCACAATGAGGAAATCACAAATAGATGAAATATGGTTCAGTTTAAGAATATGCTACAGCATTATAAAATGAAAGATTTAGGACAGAAAGGATTATGAGATGTTGTCTAGTGCAAGCACTTCATTTTATAGATAAGATAGTTTAGGAACTCTGTCCAAGGACATATAGGTTGTAAGTTACGAAGGATTTGAACAAAGTCCCACTGACTCTACATTAATCAATCTATCCATCTCCACTGTTGTCTTATCTTCAAATCTTCAAATATAGAGTTGTGCTGATATATTATTCAGACTACTTGGATTTTACTATTTGAATTTTAAGGTTTTGAAATTTTATTACAGTAACTTTGTTCCTGGAATTACTATTATTTGAAAACTAAAAGAGCCCTATACAAAGTTTGTTCCTTAATCATAACTTGGAAAGGGAGTTGGTGCAGCCTATAGATTGCTGAGTCTGGAGTCAAGAAGGTGTGAGTTCAAACCTAAACTCAGAAACTTTTACTTCCTGTATGACCCTGGACAAGTCCTTAAACCCTTTTTTCTTATTTTCCTCTTCAGATGAAGAAAGTAATAATGTCTAAAAAGCACAAATACCACAACAAATAGTTATTGTTAGAAAGAAATATAACATTGATAATGCACTGAATATAGTGCTTGTCACATAGTAAGTGCTGCATAAAGTTTAACTATCATGGCTATTATTATTAATGAAGACTAATTTAACAATGTTTATAAGTTCTAATTAGAAAAAAACCTAGTTTTTGTTGTCTTCCTTTTATTACAAATATATTTCAAAATACATTTCTATTCATGGTAAATATGATTGAGAGTATGTTCAGTTAAACTAAGGAAATATTTTTTTAGCTTGCATTAGCTCTTTAATTCACACAGACCCTATTTTTCTTTTTTTTTTCATTTTTAACGTGTGCATTTCAAATATGATTGTCTTGTAATTTATTTTGGCATTTTTTAAATATATATTTGAAGCATTTAATCTTAAGACCTCGAATTTCAGATCCATTTCCTTCCTCCCTTATCACTCATTCCCTCTGGGAAGATAAGTAATTCAGTGTATGTTGTACATCTCTAGCTATGCAAAACATTATCCTAGGAGATATATTGTACAAGGCTGCTTATAATTCCCTCCCACTCATCCCACCCCCCACCTGGTACATTCCCTTCATGATCCTGTCCCTCTTCTATAGTGGGTACTTCCAACCTCCTCTCCCCCCAAGGATGCCCTCCCATTCATCATCCCTCCTCTCATCCCCTTTCCCCCTATTCTGCTGTAGGTTGAGATATCCTATTTAGTATGTATGTCAGTCTCTCCCAGAGCCAAATTCAATGAGAATATGGTTTTGCCTTTTTAGCCTTCCTATTCTCCCCTTCCCTTTCACCCACTACCCTTTACTTCTTCTAAATGATAGAGATTACCCTATCCTGTCTCTCCCCATCTCTTCTTGCCACTTTCCTCTCTCACCTCATAATTTCATCCCTTGAGTATCCTCCCTTCCCAAAAATTCAGCCTATGCCCTCTATCCATATATAACTGTAACCATTTACACACACATTCACATATGTATTCATATGACCACACACCCTTCTTCCATTATTTTCATAGTTTGAAAGATTTCATCAGTCACAGTTATTGTGTTTTCCATATAGGAATGTAAATAGTTCAACTTTGATCACTTTCTTTTCATTTCTTTTCCCTGGTTACCTTCTCAGGCATCTCTTGCTTCTTGTGTCTGGATGTCAAATTTTCTGTTCAACTCTGGTTGTTTCCTCAAGAATGCTTGAAAGTCCTCTATTCCACTGAATGACCATCTTTTCCCCTGAAACAAAATACTCAGTTTTGCTGGGTAGGTGACCCTTCGTTTCATTCCCAGCTCTTTTGCCCTCTGGAATATCATATCCCATGCCCTTCGATCCCTCAGTGTAGAAGCTGGCAGGTCCTGGGCTATTCTGATTCTGTTTCCCCAATATTGAAATTGTTTCTTCCTGGCTGCTTGTAGTATTTTCTCCTTGATCTGGGGATTCTGGAACCTGGCTATAATATTCCTGGGAGTTTTCTTTTTGGGATCTTTTTCAGGAGGTGATCAGTAGATTCTTTCAACCTCTATTTTGCCCTCTGGATCTAAAACATCAGGGCAATTTTCCTTGAGAATTTCTTGAAGGGTGATTTCTATGTTCTTTCTTTGATCATGGCATTCATGTAGTCCAATAATTTTTAAATTGTCTCTCCTGGATCTATTTTCCAGGTCAGTGTTTTTTTTTTTTTTTCCATGAGATATTTCACATTGCCTTCTAATCTTTCTTTTTTTTGGATCTACTTAACAGCAAGCATCTTGATTTCTCATAAAGTCATTAGCTTCCATTTGCTCCAGTCTAACTCTGAAGGAATGAATCTTCTCATCGAACTTTTGAGATTCTTTTTCCATCTGGAAAATTTGACTTTTTAAGGCATTCTTCTCCTCATTGCCTTTTTGTGCCTCCTATGCCATTTGAGTTAGTCTATTTTTAAGGTGTTGTTTTCCTCATTCAGGCTGTTGACCCTCATTTCATACTTTTCCTTCATCCTTCTCATTTTTCTTTCCAATTTTTCTTCCACTTCTCTTATTTGATTTTTAAAGTCCTTCTTAAGGTCTTCTATGGCCTGCAACCCGCTCATGTTTTCCCCTGGGGCTTTTGGAGCAGGACTTCTGACCTCACAGTCCTTTTCCCGCTGTGTGCCCCCAAAATAGGAGTTTAGTGTTGCATTTTTCTGTTTCCTTTGCCTTGGCATGTTGCCACTTAATTACTTGACTTTTGGGCTTGTTGCCACTCTATGGCTTTAAGGCCAGCTAGAAGAATTTTCATCCCGAACGTGTGGGGGGCAACTTCTGTTTCTGGCAAGCTGTAAACCCACCCATGACTTCCACCCTAGATCACAATCCAGATCCAGGGAGGTTAAAGCAAGACTGATTGCTGGATCTCCCTACAGTTTGCAGAGCAGGAGATGGAGTTGCCTCTAAAAGGTACAGAATGGGGTGTCTCCTCAGCTGTTTCTAGCCCCCAGGGGAGGAAGCCAACACATTCGCCAAATACTGGTCCCAATGTCCATAGGGCAGTAACCTCTCACTTTGTCCTAGGCATGTCTATGTTGATAATTCTGGAGTCACCACAGCTGCTGGTGTTCTGGGGTCTCTCCAGCCGGCTGCTGGCCCTGCTGCCCTATGGCTAAAACCTCAGCTCATGGGGACCTGGGCTCAACTCTGCTCAGCTCCCCGCAATCTGCACAGAGACCTGAGCTTGTCCTTGCTGCAGGTCTGCTGGGCTGTCCTCAGTGGGAGGTTAGCTTCTCTGTGTTGTTCTGTGGTTGTTGGGGCTCCAGAAGTTGTTCAGAGTCCCCGTTTACATAGTTTGGGGGGGATACTGGGGGCAGAGTGGCTTGGATGAGCTGTTTCTACTCCGCCATCTTGGCTCTGCCCCCCTAAACTAAGGAAATATTTTACAACTTTATCATAAGAGCTGTCTATCACTTTAGGCATGACAAAATAACCTTTTGTAAACAAGTTACTTTTTTTTTTTTTTTTGCTTTTTGGAGGGCAATTGGGGTTATGTAACTTGCCCAAGGTCTCACGGCTAGGTTTTATGTTTGTGTGTGTGTTAAGTGTCTGAGGCCGGATCTGAACTCAGGTCCTTCTGACTCCAGGGATGACACTCTACTCATTGCACCCCCTAGCTGTCCCAAACAAGTTACTTTTATACCAAATGCAATTTGAAATGAAACACAACCAGTGGTTTATAAAGACAGATATGAACATTCAAACAAATTTGCATGTTTTTTATATTGTGTATTCCTCATGAAAGTTACATAGAATGACATAACTTTTCTATATTTTGAGGTGGGATAACATTGCAAATATTGGAATATGGATAAACTACTTATGTAATTCTTTCTTAATGTTGCTGGTAAAGATTAAAATATAGAAGAATATATTAAACTGTTAAATGACGTATCTAAGGTCACAAGTTCAATGTGTTTATCAAATGCAACTGAATCCAAATTTAGCTGACATTAAAGCCTTGTTTATATCTAGTATAATTAAGCACTACAGCTGATTTAAATATCATTTTAGCAATCTTTCCTGAATGTCATTGGAGGAGAGAATTTCCTCACTACCAGCTACCTACACCAATTTAATCACAGTTTCTGGGATTATATGGCTATCAAGATGGCACAGCAGTTGCCTTATCAGCAAGAGGAGTTATATTACAGTTACAAAGTAATCATAGATGAATGTGCATGATAAGAGGATAGAACAAGTCACCAAGTAAAAATTTCATGAAAAATATCTCAGGAAAAAATGATAAAGAAAAGAAAAGAAAGGCTAAAAGACAAAAATTTTGAGGGAAAATCAGAATTAAAATCAGTTCACAAAAATATCAGACATAAGAGAATGTTGTTAAAAACATAATGAAAGAAAAAAGCAAAAAGAAAAATGAACTAGAGAGAAACAGAGACAGAGACAGAGACACATAGAGAAACACCCTCAACATAGATTTGTCAAATACTGAAAATCAATGACTAAAGATCCACAGAAGTTATGCACCTACTGTTAACTCTCAAAATACCAAATCACCCAAAGAGGTTATACCTCAGGTGTTAACTCTGAAAAAACAAAACAAAACAACAACAACAACAACAAAAAAAAAAAAAAAAACAGAAGAGCTGAGAGAGGTCATAGGCAAAAAATCTTTATTTTATTGGAGGAGGGAAACTAGTCACTTATGAAGGGGTCTCCTGTAAAACTGAGGAATTAATTAATTAATTGAGACTAAACTTTGATAAATAGAGTTAAAGAAAGAAAAAGAATCAGGAAGTGAGGTAAACTGTAGAAGTGATAGCAGCAAAATAATGGAAATTGTATAAATAAATAAATGTCATATATAGTATAAATAAATATTTTAAATAAATAGTAATGACAATGAGGCAATTTTGCTTACTTATAAAAATATAGTCATAGCAGGGCTTCATGATCACAAGGTGGTTCCTTCAAGAGCTTTTCTAAACTCAGGAAATAACTGGGGGTTCTGTGAGTCAAATCTGTGATTTAATTTCAGCAAAATTCATCCAATGGATGAGAGCAAAGGACTGTTGCTAGACCTAGCTAATGGAACAGCTTTGGGCCTTAGCTCTGGAAAACAAGGTGTCTCTTAAGATGAAAAGGAATTAAAAAAGAAAATATTCTTCGAGTTAGAGTCCTGACACATTATATAAAGATAAGTGAATAAAAATTACAGAACTAAAAAGAAATTCCTGTAGACCATGCAGATATTTGAAAACAATAAGAACAAAATTCAAAGTGGTCCAAATGGAGGAATGCAAGTTTTAAAAGAAGAAATGAGGAACCAATTTGGGTCTTAAGTCAGAGCCTTCAATGACCAAAAGTAAAATAAAATATAATTTCTAAAAGTATAATAGGAAAAAAATGAAATTTTATAACAAGGAAAGTGATTGAATTTGAGGATAAGAAGTCTAAAGATAATTTACATTTATAGGTATCTAGGTATCTATATTGGGGCACCATATATGTGTGTGTGTATAAAATATATGTATATATGTACATAAAATATATGTATATGTGTACATAAAATATATGTACATAAAATATATGTATATGTATATATACACATATATACACATGTATTCATATATTCATATATACACATTTATTCATATATACATATACTTGCATATGTGTGTATTCCCTACTGATAAATGACAAATATATACATATATATATATATATATATATAGTCCCAACTTATAATTTTCCGAAGTACATGCGCAGGCAATTTTTAGAGGAAGAAATTAAGGTGATATATAGTCATATGAAAAAATGCTCCATGTCACTACGTATTTTAGCAAGGCAAATCAAAAGAATGCTGATATCACATCACACCTATCAGATTGGCTAAGATGACAAAATAGGAAAATAATAAATGCTGGAGAGGTTGTGGAAAAACTGGAGCACTAAATGAATTTTTGGTGGGTTGTGAACTGATCCAACCATTCTGAAGATCAATTTGGAACTATACCCAAAAGGCTACAAAAATGTGCATTCTCTTTGACCCAGGAATGCCAATTTTAGGATTGTATCCCCCCAAAATCATAAAAATGGGAAAAGGACCCACATGTACAAAAATATTTGTAGTAGCTCTTTTTGTTGTGGTCAAGAGCCAGAAATTGAGGGGATGAGCATTAATTGTGGAATGACTGAAATTATGGTATATGAATATAATAGAATACTATTGTGCTATAAGAAATGATGGTCAGGCAGACTTCAGGAAAACCTGGAAAGTTTTATATGAATTAATCCTAAGGGAAGTTAGCAGAACCAGGAGAACATTTTACACCATAACAACCACAGTATGTGAGGACTGATTTTGATAAACTTAGTCCTCCTCATCAATGCAAGGACCTAAAACAATTCCAAAGGACTCATGATGGAAAATGCCGTTCACATCCAGAGAAAGAACTATGAAGTCTGAATGCAGAGCAAAGCAGACCGTTTTCCTTTTTTTTGTTGTTTTGTTCTCTTCTGTTTTTTTTTTTTCATGTTCCGTCTCATTCATTCAAATTCTTCTATACAACATGACTGATATGAATATGTTTTATACGAATGTATATAGAGAGCATATATCAGATTGCATGCCATTTTGAAGAGAGGGTAGGAAAGGAAGAGGGAGAAAATTCAAAACATATGGAAGTGAATGTTGACAACCAAAAAATAAATAAACTTTACAACTTATAGAAAATAAAGATTCCCTCCTATAACTTTATTTCCGTTCTCAGAAAAAAACCACCACCAAATATTACATCTTTTTAAAAATCATTTATTTGTTTGTTTTATATATCAGTCCTTTCCCAGTAACTGCACTGTGCCTACTTTATTGAGCCCTCAGTTACCACAGGGAGATACACTTAAGCAAAAATATCTGATAACAGACATTTTAAAGGACATGTATATGATATATTTCCTGTCAGTCTTCCATCTATTTTCCAGTATGGAATAGGTATATTTTATCATCTCTAGAGGGAGCTAAGTGGCTTAAGGAAAGGAATGGTGTGCCTGGAGTTAAGACGACCTTAGTTCAAAACCAACCTCAGTAGCTACCTAGAGGTTAGGGGTAAGTGATCCTGGATAAGTCACTTCATCTCTTTATCCCTCAGTTTCCTAAACTGTAAAATCAGGGAGGATGATATTAGCATTTACCTGCCAGGATTGTTATGTGAATTAAATGAGATAATATTTTAATGTGCTTAAAACTTTAATTTTTCTCAACGATATTTATTTACATTGGTATTGTCATTGAACTCAACGTTCTCTTGGTTCTTTTTATTTTGTTCAACACAAGTTCAAATCCATCTTTCCACATTTCTGTAAATTACTCATTCATCTTTGTACTACATAATAATTTCACTGATTTTACTGATGCATTAAATTCTTTGTTTCTGTCCTTGACTTCTTTGGTTTTGCATATCAGTGAGATTTCTGGGATAGATGGTATGAATAGTATATTCATTTTTCTTGCCTAATTAAATTTGAATTGGAACTTGGTCCTTGGTTATATTGTTTTATCTTTACCAACAGTGTCATTGTGATAGTCTTACTAACGCCACTCTAATAGTCTTCTTATCTGTGGTGAATGGAGGTTGATTCAGGCCAGTACCCAAGTAGGTTAGGTCAGATGACAGAGAAATGAGACAGTCGTTAGTCATTCAACAGCTAATTAAATATTTGCTTAGCCATAGCAAAAGAATGAATTCACAACAAAGAAATAGCACTTATTTTGGGTGATCATAGAAAGGAAATGTATCTGCTAAAATGTGTCAGGGCAGAGTGTGGGGATGTCCTCGGGATATCAGTCACATCTGAAGACCCTGGTTCTACAAGAATGATTATTTTATCTTCATAGCTGTTCAGAAAGTCGCTGTCAACATGACTTGAGGCAAACAATAATATATATATTTTTAAGAAACTGAGGGAGCTTCAACTCTCTAAGCCAGTCAAGACTTAGGAACAACTTCATTTTCTTTTTTGGGAAGACTAGTTTAAATTATATAGGTAGAGGTTAGTGAAGAATGGAATGATGATAATGAAAGCTGATCATATTATATTAGCCTTTGCAATTTTTGCCACTTTTGCAAGAATGAGGCTCAACTTTAGGGTTGTTTTAATTTCAATTCTTTTTTTTTTATTACTTTGGAATATGGTTTCATGTAAGCATTTATGGTCTGCAGGTTTTTTTAAGAGTTTGTTTATACTATCTCACCAGTTATCTAGTGGTAAATAACTCTTGATATTATAAACGAGTTAATTCTATGATTACCTTGATGCAAGAATTTTATGATTTTAAGCTATACATATTTTTATTCTATCATTAACTTTCTAATTCTGTTTTTTAAAACATCTTTTAAAAATGCAGTTCTAAAAATCTCCCTAAATGTTTGTCATAGAGCATTAATTTTATCCAATTTAGGCATTGACTCAGGAGCAATTTTAAAGTTATTAAACAAGAATTAAAATATTATTAAAAATGACCCTTTCGTGTGACTACTCTACTCCATGAATAATTTAAATCATAAAATCTTGAAACTGTAAGGAATCTTAGAGAAGATATATTACTGGGCAAAGTGAAATGGGTCCTTTCATAGGACACTGAAAATAATGAAAACTAACATTTTTGTGGTCTTTACTATGTGTCAGACTTTGTACTAAATGCTTTAAAAATATTATCTCAATTGATCCTTACAACAAGCCTGCAAAGAAAGTGCAAATATTGTACTCATTTTTCAAATGGAGAAACTGACACAAACACATTTTAAGTTATTTACCAATGGTCAATGAGTTAGTGAGTCTCTGAGGCTAGATTTGAACTCAGGTCTTCCTAACTCCAGGATCAGCTCTTTATCTGCTATATTACTTAGCTGTACCACTTGTGATCCTTCAACAGCATAGAAACAACACACCTTTGTATTGGTTAGTAAAGAGAATTAAAATGAGAAACTACCAGAGTGTGGACTACATTCCCTTGCCATTGGCCATACCCCTTTGTGGTGTTCTCTCCAGTAGCAACTTCATACTGTTTTCCTAGATATGTCTCCCAACAACCTCTCAATTGAGAGTATGGTTCATATTCTAGTTGAGTTTTGTTGGGATTTATGACATTTAAACTAATACAAACATTTCTTATTAAAAGTCTGCCTTACAGGTAAGTTAAAATTTAATGGACTTGACCATATTTGCTATACTTATCAACGTCTGAGAT